>OZ020617.1:33488306-33975856 GCA_963971575.1 Liopterus haemorrhoidalis | reverse complement strand
AGTTCGCAATGGTCGCAACATCTGACCATATCGAGCTTTTGGGCCTGATGATCCCACGTACCCTGAATAATAATAATAATAAAGGGTACGGCGGTCTTTCGACCGAAAAAGCTTAGCGCCCTTTCCCGCCCTTTCGCGCCCTTCGGATCGCTAGAACGAAGTTATCACGGCAGGAACCAATCGGGGGTAACGTCGATCCTACCATCTGGTCGATAAATCTGGCCATCGTTTCATGGTGCCAACCTCTCCATGAAATGTACAAATGGTTCTAGACACCACAGGAAACCATATCGCTTCCCACAACGGGTCCCTCTCGGATGGGGACCCTCAAACTCGGCGTAGGCACAGGTGGACGCCTGAGCAGCAGGAGGGTCTGCTTCAGATATATGAAGCAGCGTCACCCCACCGAAGAGGCTATATAAACCGAGTTCACTCGCAATGGTGTGAGTCCCATGCCGAATTGGACTTCATGACACAACAAAACCTGCGTGACCATATAGCTTATCTTCGACGAAGAGCGAGACGATCACGAAGACGGCAGTCGAGATTACCACTCGTGACTCCGGCACCTGGTTCAACAACTGCGGCTGTGACTGAAACAGTGTCACCTGGACATATTCCAGCCGAAATCAGGATTGAGGAAATGTTTTCGGAACGAAATCTCCGAAACGATTTCTTCGAAGCTATCTCGTCTCGCCCTGAACGTACCCCAATAAGACACAGTAAGTTCAAAGTCAAAGCCGAACACCTCGCTCTACTTAATGAACTTACTGACGAGCAAATCTCTCTCTCGAGCAGTCTCTGGGACATTAACTGCGCTGTATACGCCGCGGCCTTAGTACTGACACCCAAGAGCCCCGCCGTAAATAAATCCATTAAGGACAAGAGGCGTATACAGCAATTAGAATCTAAAATGACGTGGTGCCGCCAAGAAGTGTCTAAAATTCAGTGTGCTACTGATGCATTGCGTAAGGGCGGACCTTTGGGTTACAAAACCCGACGCATACTTAGCCAATAGCGGCGCAAACATCACACACTGAATGTGTCTATCTTGACACTTTTAAAACAGAAATCTGTAGACAAGTTGCGCGCACTTACTTTAGCACGGAAGAAATTGATCACTCGGGTGAGGACAGTTTGTTTCAATCCAGGGCTAAATCTTCCGACACGTCTTTAGGTGTTGATGTTACAGAAACTTTTTGGAGAGAGATTTATGAAAAAGACTTGATTGTGCAAGACACTCCAGCCTTTGAGCACTTTGAGGAGTACTGCAATGAACGCCTTGCAGATCCTCAAGCGTTTTCCTCTATTACGGTCGACGAAGTGACTCGTGTCATAAGCCGTACTCGTAATTTCGCAGCACCAGGAATGGATGCCTTCCCGTCCGTTCATCGCCACTTAGCACGGATTTTCACACGTTTTGTTCGTGGGGAAGAACCCATTCCTGAATGGCTTGCAGAGGGACGCACTGTGCTCATCCCCAAGAACGGCGACTTGAACAACCCGAAAAACTATCGTCCTATCACCTGTCTCAACACGATATATAAGATCTTTACGAGCGTGTTGAATGAGCGGGTGCTGAGCTCCATTGCCCCTGTTTGGAATGACATCTATGAACAGAGGGGATCGAAAAGGGGTCTAGCAGGTTGCAAGGAAAATCTCCTTATAGACAGGTCAGTCTGTCATGACGCTGTCACCTACAAGCGCAACCTGTCGATGGCCTGGGTGGACTATCAAAAAGCATTTGATACCACACCGCATTCACTTATTGTGACACTTTTGCGGATTTTACGGGTCCATCCGGAAGTTGTGAGATGTATAGAACAACTTATGCCCCTGTGGAAGACAAAGTTCGCTGTTCCGACTGTGGACGGAACTGCCTTCACAAACTGGGTGCATTTCAGACGCGGGGTTTTCCAGGGAGACTCCCTCAGCCCGCTTCTATTCTGCATTTCACTACTTCCCTTATCGATCGAGCTCAGAAGCGGCAGCGGATAAATGGCAGGTCCTCCGACAAGGCGAGAGCATAAGATCACGCATCTGTTTTATATGGATGATCTCAAACTCTACGCCTCAAACGAGAAAAACCTGACAGCAGCACTAGAGCTTGTTGCTCAGTACTCTGCCGCTATAGGAATGAAATTCGGGTTGGATAAATGCGCCGTTTTTCATGTACGCAGAGGAAAAGGTATGAGCGACGGCAATGATATTCACCTGGTCGACGGAAACATCGTAAAACATCTTGATGCCGAAGGGTCTTATACAGTTCTAGGTGTCCGTGAGAGGGGCGTCCAGGATGTACTCCATGTTCGTCAAACCCTTCGCAGCAGGTATTTAGCGCGCCTTCGACAGATATGGAGATCCTGTCTGTCAGGCAAGAACAAGGTAGAAGCTACAAATATACTTGCTGTTCCAGTTCTTTCATATACATTTGGTGTTATGAAATGGAAAGTCGATGATTGCAAGATTCTTGACAGGAAGACCAGAAAAATTATGAATATCAACCGCAGTCTTCATCCGAACTCCTCTGTGCAACGCATATACCTCCCTCGTCATCTCGGAGGTCGGGAATTATTAAGCTTGGAGTGTTTGCACGATCGAGTCGTCCTGGGTACAGCAAACCAAGTGCTGAGAAGTCAGAATCCATTATTGAAGTTCGTTACTCTTCACGAACTCACGGGAAAAGGGGCATTTCTGTTTCAAGCAGCTCGAAGAGCAGCAGAGAAATTAGAACTGCATGATCTGAGTCCTGAGGCAACCAACTGTGGTGTAGTCCTCGGATGCGGAGACATAGAAAGGATGTGTTACCGCATACGAAAAGCAGAGCACGATATGCTTGTTAAAGAACACGTGGAGAAAAACATGCACTCCGTGTTCTACAAGCATATTGAGACCACCGGTTTGTCACGGGAACTAACCTTTACTTTTCTCAGGTCTGCAGGTCTCAAGTCCGAGACGGAAGGTTTTGTGCTTGCGTGCCAGGATGGCGTCATGAACACTTTAGTTTATCGCCACATAATATCAAAGGCGGCGATGTCTACACAATGTAGACTATGTAAACGTCACCCTGAAACGCTTATGCAAGTACTTTCTGCGTGTCCCGCTTTAGCTCAATCACGTTGCGGGCAAACCTGAACGGTACTGGCGAGACTACAAATTCCCCTTCTATAATAATAATAATAATAATAATAATAATAATAATAATAATAATAATAATAATAATAACATAACTTTATTTTAAGATGCCAAATAAGTTCGTAATAAATAAAACATATTTGCTGATCAACGGCCATATTTGCTATGAAAAAGGTTTATAACACTAGTTATGAAGCCTAAATAAGAACTAAAGTTTAATTTATAGTTATTATATAATCGATTTGAAAACAATTATAAAGCCAGTTTATAACTTTTATCTGATATTTTGATGTTATAAAAACAGCAATAGATACAATATAAGAATGTATTATAAATTTTTTATATATCTTAAAAGAGAATAATTATAAAATAATTTTCAGACTATGTGGTTCTTGCAATTTATTAGAATATTGTATAAAGAAAAGTAAATGTAAAACTTCAAGAAATGATAAAACAAAGTCAAAATCAACAAGCAAATTTATTTATCACTTCTTCATGATTACTAAAAAACATCATGTCAGTGTCAAATAAAGCATTTATTAAACATGTTATGGTCTAATAAATGCTTTATTTAGAAGGCAAGAAAATACATCGGTGCAATAATGCGACTTATTAATAACTTAACCTAATAATAAATAAAAATGGTCATGATCAACTACTTTATGTCAACGGCCATATTTTTATAAACAATGAAATTATAAAATGACGTTATTTTGACTGAATGTATATTTTACTTAGAAAAAAATGTTTTTTTTTTCATTTTTCTTTTATTTTTTAATATTTTATCCTTGAATACAAACTTTTCCCATTTATTGAAATAATAGAATTATAATAAAAACTTTTTTTCTTCTTTTTATATTTTTAATTGAATTAATTAGCAAAAAATTAATATTTCTTTGGCGGGTTGTTATTTTTGAATGTTTTACCTTATATTTTCACAGTAAATTAGCCTTCGCAATAAAATTTTAGTTCGGAAGTAGGAATAGGATAAAATATAAAAATGCATTTATGTTTCATCGTCAAGGTGATTTTATACTTCAATAAGATTTTTCATCTATATGTATCGCAGTTGCAAAATTGTTTTAATATTCGGCTACAAAAGAGCAAATTTATAAATATAACAGATAAAAAGTTGCTGCTATATAACTAATCAAAAAGTTTTATAAATGCTTTATTGTTTATTTTATAACTATTTTAAGAATTTTTGAGTGCCTAGAGTGCCATTAGGTTTTTAAAATGTTGCGAATGCAATATTAATATAGCCAAAAGGTTTTATAAACCTGTACTTATTTTGGAAGTTTAAGTGTTTTTTTGTTGCTCGATAGACATTCTTGTTGCTGAATTATAAAATTCTCAGTTTTATAATATTGCTATAAAAATGTTTATACAATTTTTATAAAACATTTTGTACTAGTTGGGTGTTTTTCAACCATCAATGTAGATCGGTATTGCGTCTTGTTCGTTGTGAATATATCTTGTTAATTCTGTATTTATGCATGGATGGTAAATGATCCATGGATATATATCGCCGTACTGAATTTTGCTAATGGTAAGTTAAGTTAATTGGAGTTCCTAGAGGATATTTTTGATATAGGTTTGTTTTAAATGATAATGTTATGCTCTCCCATATATTATGCAACCATAATTTAGTTTTGACTGTATGGTGGCCATGGTATATTTTTATCAGTGTCTCCCTTTTGGTTTCCCATTTGAGGAGTTCCAGAATTTTTAAGAGATTAAGGGCCGGTTTTACCATTCATGGTTACCTGTTGGTTAGTTCAAATCAATGGCTAACGACATATTTGCAATATAATAATTACCATAAGTTTTCACGGTAACCACTAGCCATAGGCTTAACTGTCGATTGTAAAACTAGTCTGTCGTTGTATCTGTTATTTTATACTTTTTTTTTTTTTTTAGTTTGCTCAACGGGAGCCAGGTTCTGATTACAAATGGAAGTTAATGCAATATGAAACGAGAAAGAAAGAATTGGGAGATCACAAGAGAGAAGATTTGAGATTAACATTAAATGAAGAAAGATTTACTGCAAAATTGATGAAACATTCAGAACACAGGAGCTTCCAAAGAGAAATAAAACTAAGAGTGAGTAGGAAAATGCAGGAATATGACGAGAGTTTTGAAGTTCGAAGGAAAAAGTAAGATATACATTTATATTCTGACTACTTCTTGGTCTATCACTCTAGCCACGGAACCTTAAATTTTTCCTAATTATTGTTTAGTTATGTCAGTAACTAGTTAGGTAACTACAAATACAAAAAGTCCTGACCATGTAGGGTTTTTATTAAACGAGTTATTTGAATAAAAGCGAAAAGTTGGGAGATGTAAAGTTAATGTCAAAATAGTTTCGCGGACCCCCAGGTTCGCGTTAGGCACTTTTTGAAGTGCCTAACCGGTACGGATGTTGGCTATTATGTTGACAATTTTTACTTTAATAATAATAATAATAATAATAATAATAATAATAATAATAATAATTTATTGACCAAATTACATATACATCTATTGTTTTTAACTTTATTTGAAAATTCTCTGCATGATAGTTGTTTAACTTTATATACAGTTACCCGGAAAAGATCTATAGAGGTAGGTAAAAACCATTGGCGTAGATTTTGCAACCAGGGTATAGCATGCCTTGCAGTGCCGGCTGTGGGTTTTGCGGGGCCTCGGGAAAATATTAAAAAACGTTGCATTTGAAAAAACAAAGTGTCAAAAACTTGACCTAGCTAATAATAATTGTTAGAAATATGAAAGCGCGGGACCCCTTTAAGCGCGGGGCCTCGGGAAAAATCCCCGAAGTCCCGACCTCTGAGCCGGCTCTGATGCCTTGCCTTATGATATAAGTTGCAGTTAGCTATACATGTCTCATTATATAAGTGGCGAGTCAGGAAGTCTACAAGGCAGGGAGGTAAAAAAAGGATATTCAAACGAAAAAATGGCAAAAAAGTGATCACTAAAAAAGGAAGACGGACGGAAGTGATGACAAAAAAAGGAGGACGAAATTAAGTGATTACAAAAATAATCCGGCTTTATGAGGGGTTCGAATTCCCTTTAATCCTACTTAAAATCTGCCTACGCTACTGTATTATTTGTCCAAGGTACATCTCCTCTTCACAGTAATCAGTATTTATAGGTATTTTCCGACTTTGTCAAGGATCTTCCTGTTAGACCATAATACTCAGAATACTGTCGTAATGGGCGCCTGACCGAATTTTAATTATTATATATGTTATATGATATATATTTTTATTTCATTGATTTTTGTATTGAATTGTTACATTCATTTTTGCATTTGATTTATTTGTATGGATTTTATTACATTGTTTTTGCATTGATCTAATTGTATTGATTTTATTTCATATTTTTGAATATTAACATTACGTAAATTGTGCAAAATTGTATTTTTATAGTTTAATGTACTATTGGCGAAACACGTATATGCTAAACGTAATTTCCTGGATGTAACTTGATATATTTTTTTCCTTTTTGATAGACGCATAGTCAGCAGGTACGTCAACTGGTACGACTTAGGGCTTATGCGACTTAGAATTGACGATTGTTTCAAAATTTGAAGTTAGTTGTTGTTTAGCTCTCACGGCATAAAGGCATATACAAGACTCGCCAATTCTTGCCACTTCAATTATTTCATTTTCGAATGCTTTTAATGATAATACATTTAGAGTCAAACTGAATTGACGTGTTTTATTTCACGACCCTTCACATGTGGACCACTCGAACCCCAAAAATGTAACAAACAAAAAAATATTAAAATAGCTTTACGGCAATACGGCGATATACCGAAATATCGAAAGCCTCTATTTTTTAGATTTAGTTAAGGTCAGTGTTTATATTTCTACGTCATAAAGAAGAACAGACAAGACGAAGTATCTTAATAGCTGAAGCTTGGTTTGTAGATCATGACCAGATTATTTACTTTATCCTGATCAACGCTGCTCTGAATATCTCAATTCTGCACATAATTTACAAAGTATGGTCCCATTTGTCACCAGTCATATATCCAAAAAATTTTTTTAGTGACACGTTCGGTAACTGTGTTAATTATGTTAACCGGTCCCGATGACAGTATCGAGACGTAATACAGCTAAGCGTTTTTTAACCCTTTTGCCCGGCGTCCATTAAGTAACTATTATGAGACCATTAGGGCATAAGTATTCCTTATGGCTTAGAGATGTCCATCCCTGTAGATCTGTCCCATTCTGTTCCCCTTTCACCCTCTTCACGAAGGACACTGTAACCGTCCTTTCTTGTTATTTACTGAACCAAGTATTTGTTTAGACTTCTAGATTTATTTTGGAAAGAAGAGAGAGAATACGTTAGAGAAACAGTAGTTCAAGCACAAAAAGGAGCTGAGTATAAATTCCAAGAAATGGAGCAAAGAATATATGCTTTAAGAGCTCGTAGAGAAGATGAAAGAATAAAATTAAGAGACGAAAAGAAGCTGCAACAATATATGTAAGTTTAAAACTCAAATAAAATAGGATTACATATATTTAATTTTATTTTGAATATTTTAGAAATGGTTGTGACGAATTTCGTCCTGTATTAACTCATATGCGGATGGTGGAAGCTAGAAAATCGCAGTTACAACAAATGAAAGACAATGAAAATAGGAAGGAGAGTGAAAGAGAACTTGAAAGATTTTGGCATCAGCTGATGCTGAAAGATATTGCTGCCAAGGTAAGTATTTTTAGTGACGCTTTTTCATTTGTGTGATATTACACATTCACCTTCGATAAACTGTTCCACTCTATCTCGCTGATCTACTATATCCGGTGCACTGATTTCCTGCAGCTTTTATAATAGACTTGTACAGTAATAATTATTATTTTTTTATGAATATTAAGCAGTTTTTATAAACATTGACGTCATTTGCCCTCCGTGGCTAAGGTCTAGGGTTCGAATCCTATTCAGACATGAAATTTTCATTATAAAAAATTAATATTGTCCTGGCTAATTGCCTTAGTAGCAAAGGTCATAAACTAAAATAAAATAATAATAATAATTGACTTCATTTGTGCACATATTAATCTTAGACACTCCTATGGCTAGCTACGTCACTAAACGGTGGCGTTTGAAACTGTTAAATATTTAATAATTAATAACTTCTGATTGTTATTCTTTGCGGCGTAAATACTAAATTTCATTAATTTAATATCAATCTACAGGCCTATTGCGTCTCCATCTAATATCGGCCTCCATTCAATAATGGTTTTTAGTTCAACGAACATAATCTGTTCCATGAGCCCAAGCCCATTTTATTTAGGTACATACTAAAAACATCGATGATGCGGATATTACTGTGCATCCAAGTATTTATTTCTTTATCTCTGGGACATATAACCAACGAAGATCACTCCTTGGCTTTTCTTCTTCTTGGGACAAATCTCAGTTTTGTCATTGTCTGGTAAACAATCAAGTTTCTGCAGTGTACGTGAGTGCTGGTAGTAGTACTTGAGATTTGAAAAATGTCATTTAACTTTGTACGAAGTTTGATTAAAAGCAATTTTGAGTTTTCCGAGTTAAAAATTTCAGATTTAAAAGCGGATTATTAGTGATATTGGTCTATTCCTTCATATTTGTTAGCAATTTGTAGCCATATTAGATGCGTAATTTCGATTGTACAGTCACTTGAGTAACTTATGTATAATAA
This sequence comes from Liopterus haemorrhoidalis, assembly GCA_963971575.1. Lineage (NCBI taxonomy): Eukaryota > Metazoa > Arthropoda > Insecta > Coleoptera > Dytiscidae > Liopterus > Liopterus haemorrhoidalis. Next base: position 33,967,032 of record OZ020617.1, on the reverse strand, counting down.
CTTATGTAACCTGGTATATCCGCAAATTTTTAAAAATTATATAATAAAGGATCAAAAGATTTATATTAAATTTTGTGTAAAAGATAAGATAAGAAAGTACTCTAACCTGGTCGAAATGTTGTGTAAGGCTTTTGGCGAGTCTAGTGTGCATGAACGAGTGGTTTAGAAGTGGTAAAAAGGCTTCAAAGACGGTCGTGAATCAATTGAAGTCGAACATCATTTGGAAGACCAAGTACATCAACAATTGATGAAAAAGTGAAAGAAGTCATTATTAGGGAACCAATCACTATTAGGGAGTTGCTGAAGAAGATATACTATTTGGTTCAAATGAAAAAAAAAAAAAACTAACTAATATTTTGGCCTTAGACGAGTGGTAGCGACTCCACCAGCTTATTCGTCACTGCTTGTTAGAGATTTTTTGGACAAAATTAACGCCGTAATGATGCCTCAACCGCCGTCTTCACTAGATATGCCTCCTGTGATTTATTCTATTCCAAAGAATGAAAACAAAAAGAAGATCATGAAAGTACAACGTACATACGATCTAAGGTTAAACACAATAGGCCATAAAAATTTGACCATAAAATTTTGAGGAAAAATATGGTCACAGGGGTGTGTTTAATGATATGATAAATATAGTCACAGGCGTGCGTTTAATAAAATGATAAATAGTAATATAGAAATACACAAAACCAATTTAAACGTGTTTAAAATGTGCACACCACTGGTAACTGCCTGAAAAAATGGTTTATTACTATCAGGCTTTCAGAGATAGAGTATAGCTTCTGCTATTGTTCTTCTTTTTGTTTGCTCCACACTTTTCTTGCTTAGATTATCTTTCAAAGTCGAGTTTCCGAATTCGAACAAATTTGATTTTTCCTTCGATTTTTCTTATGAACCTCATTTCAGTAGTTCGTATAGCTTTTGTGGTAGCCTATAACTGTACGTTATGATCACAATATGAATTCTACGTTAATAAGGGTACCGTTCCGTAGCGTAATTAGCTTTCTCCACGACCACTATAGAATTTACTAATTCTAAAACTAATTTTGATTACAGAAAGTGAATATTCTAGCACAAGAGTTGGAATGTTATTCTAAAGCACTTATCTTCTTATGCATTTTGCTTGTATTTCTTTCCATCACTTGTTATGGAATAACTATTTTATGCTTGTTGTCATTTGTTTTTGTAGGGTTATATTAAAATATATGCAATGTTTACATTAAATAAATGCAACATATCTTCCTAAAAAGTACTAAAATAGTGGCCGATGTGCGGCAAATTAAATTAAAATTAAACAAATAATAAATAAAAAATAATTAATTGATCAATTTGTTATGTAATATAAATTATTTGTTAAGATAAAACGTTTGTTAAAATAATTATTTGTTCATTTTTTTTTCTAACTGTTGGTCGAGGACAAAGTAGGATCTGTGACTCGGTCGGAAGAGAAAATTCGATGCTCGTGGTTCCTCACGCTCGCCTGCGGCTCGCGCTTTGAATGTTCCACTCGCTTCGAATTTTCTCATTCCAACCTTGTTACAGAATATACTATTGTAGCGCCGGTGGAACTTTTTTACACACAACCCAAAAAAAAATCAATTTCTCCAAAATCTCAAACACATAATAGGGTTAGTATGGCCACATTGATATTATATGGCCACAGAAAATAGAATTGACATTTTTTTTATTTAATTTTTTTCTTCTATCCTTAGCATTAGCGAATTCATTAATGATGTTTTCTAAATATATATGTTTGATTCTTTCCGTTTTTATTATCTTTATTCTCTGATTATTTGTTACAAACAAAAATATTACTCAACATTAATTTCACAGTCAAATTAATTTCTTATTGTTTGCTGTCAACTGCGCCTAATCTTTCTGATATTGCAGCCTTTAACTTTCCAACTTGTGAGAAGATTGTTCCCAGACAGTATCGGCTCTACCATAAGAGCTGCAGCAGCTCCAAAGTTAAATGAATTTAAACATTATAGACGATTCTCTCTCTCTCTCTCTTTGTCTATTCAAATTTCTATTCTTAATAATTATTTTGATTTTTAGAATGAAAGAGAAGAGCAAGATCAGATAAAACTAATACTGAGCAAAACAGCAAACTTAAAAACATGGGAGATACAATTACAAGAAAAGGTATGTAATAAATAAATAACACAAATAATGTAACACAAATCATGTGTTTTTTATAGGCCATTAAAGAACAAGTACTCGCAAGGGAAAAGAAGGAAGATTTAATAAGAGTTGATAGGATAAGAGAAGAACTTATCAACGAAGAAATAAAAAGTAAGACATTAAAAATATAACAATGGCAAAAATTACAATAAAAAAATTCTTTGCCGTAATGTTTTTTTTTTACCTTTAAACAAATTATTTTGCATTTTTACTAATTAATTGGTTTTGAACATTTACTTGAAAAACGCTATAAATATTTTATTATCGCTATTAGATTATCACCACAGTTAATCGTCGTTTGACCACTTGACTATCTAGATATAGACCCAACAGTTTTGTACCTAGTCTTACCATAAATACTGTCACTCCAGTACTTTCCTGTACTTTCCAGTGAAAATCCTCAAAATGCTTTAAGATATGTTAATTTTATTTTAGTACATAATACATAGATGCATCTAAAATAATAGACAACAATCCGTTTGTAAAGCGGCTAGAGTGTGTTTCTTACGATAACTGGACAGTGATTTCATAATGTATGCGCCAAGTAATAACGTCAAACCAATTGGGCTCAACATGAAGTGACATTAAGCGGACAAAATTTGAACTAGTGATAGATAGATAGATATAGTCTTTATTCGTGCCTTGCGGCTTTGAATGGAGTACAGTTCTTACATAAATAACCCATAATTTTTGATATATATAACAAAAATAAAACAAAAATAAATATTTGATACTATTTACAAAAATAAAAATGAAAAAAAAAAAATATATATATATATATACATTTATAAACTTATAACTAAAGTATGCCCTTTTTACTTTTATATTCTACTCTCTTTTTCTCTTCTTTTCTTTAGCACCCTTTTCATCCATGTTAACCCGGCCCCCGACTCGTCCAGCAGTACTTGAATCTTCCTTGGCTCTCTTCCTATTTCTTTACAATTTTGTAGGTGTTCTATCGTTTCTACCGCTTCGCCGCACGTTCTACATAATCTCTCGTTTTCTTCTTTCCAATATTTATTTGCCTCTGTTTCATTTCCACACCTAAATCTTGCTATGGTTTTCTGTGATTTGTTGCTGTTTTGCAGATATTGTGGCAGCCATTGTGTTTGTATTCTCCCATATTGTTTAAAATACCTAGACTTGCTAATTTTATTCTGTTGGTTCTGCAGTTGTACCTTTCTATATCTTTCTGTTGTTATTTGTTCAATTGCAACTCCGTCCTCCTGATTTCTTCTTATCTCGTCTGTGCTGTAGCCGTTTCTCTCGTAATATTTTCTTCTGTCGGTTTTCCAATTTGTTTGTGTGTTATTTTCTCTTTCTTTCCAGCTTTCCTTCAGGATTTCGTTATTGCAGGCTTGAATTTTTTGTTCATATTTTATAACTCTTGTTCCGGTTTTTAGTCTTATTTTGTCTCTCTTTGTTTCCGATAGTAATATATAGCTCGGTGTTTGCCTGTCTAATCCCAATGTCTATTTAATGTACGTTTCTTGTGTTCGTTCTACTTCTTCCCACTCTTTCCATCCCCATATTTCCGAGCCATAGAGGAGAGAATTCCTTGTCTTAAGGTATCAAAAAGAAACATTCGTTTTTTATATTCGTGGTTTAGTTTTCTCTCTCCGATACTCCACACTTTTCCCATCGCCATTTTCGCCTTTTTCGTCCTTTCCTTTATATGTTTGTTGTCTCCGTTGTTCTTTTGAAAAATATATCCTAAGTATTTAAATTCCTTTACTTGTTCTATTTCTTGTCCTTCCCAATTCCAACATTCTTTCTTTTCTCTTCCACCCCCTTTTCTGAATTCAAGTACTTTCGATTTTTCTGTACTAAGTATCATTTTCTTTCCTCGCAGATATCTTTCGAATCTTTTAATCATATCTTTAAGCTCGGTTGCGTTCTTTGCTAATAGCACTATATCATCGGCGTAGGCAAGTGACCATATTTTTAGCTTACCGATTCTTAAACCTCCCGCTTGCCATCTTTTCATCACATCTTCTAGGTCTGCTATGTAGACAGAGAACAAGATGGGACTCAGTGGGCATCCTTGTCTTAAACCCTTTTCCGTCCAGAAGTTATCGCTCAATGCTTCCCCTTCTTTCACCTGATTACGTGTTTCTTCATATATTTCTTTTATCTTCTTTATCAGTTGTTCGTCTACTTCCTTTTTCTTCATCATTTCCCATAGCTGTTCTCTATCTACTAGGTCATATGCTGCTTTTAAGTCCGCAAACAGCGCGTATACTTTTTCGCCCTTTGATATTTCTCTGTCTACTAGGTGTTTCAGAATGTAGATATTGTCTAGAGTACCCCTTCCTTTTCTGAACCCCGCTTTGTTGTTAGGTAGAATCCCCTTTTCTTCTAAATCCGTTTGTAGTTTATCAGCTATCATTGACGCATACATTTTGTAGCTGCTATTTAAAAGAGTGATTCCTCTATAATTTCCTAACTCTTCTCTGCTTCCTTTCTTATGCACTGGCACGATCATACCTTGCCTCCAGCTTTGCGGAAATCCGCCCCCCTTCCATATTTTGTTAAATATTTTTAATAGTCCTCTTTTTAGTTCTTCGTTGCGGTTTTTCCATACTTCGTTTCTTATTTGATTTTTCCAGGGCTTTTTTTGATCTTTTCCAGGGCTTTTTTTGTTTTTCAACTTGTTTATTTGTGCTTCTATTTCTTCTTCTGTAATCTCTCCTGCCTTTGGGTCTTCTGTCTTGTCTTCTGTTCGTGTTTCTTTCTTCTTGTTCTCTGTTCCTTCGTATAGGTTCATAAAGTATTCTTTCCATCTATTTATGTTTATTTGACTTTTTATGTTTTGTCTTTGGTTTCTTTCCTTATTCAAGTAATTCCAAATTTCTGTCTCATTTCTTAATCGTGCTATCTCTATCATCTCTTTTTCTTTCTGACTTATTTTCTAAAATTTGAACTAGTGGAACGAATAACAGTTTATTGTTTACTTTTATCGCGTATCGCGTTTAAATTATAATGTTGAAGTTTGTTTGTAACATTAACTTTTGATAGCAACTATTATTCTTTTTTATATTATTTTGTGTTATAATGAGTGGTCATAATACAAACTGCTGTGTATTTGGTTATCAGTTATCACTCTAGGAAAAGAAGTGAGAGAAACATTCATTTCCATTTTTTCCAAATGAAAAACAATTTGTGAAAATAATAAATATATTTGGTGTTGTGGAAGAAATAAATAGGTATAAATGCTATAAATACAGGCAAAAGAGTAAGAGTGTGCTAAAATCATTAAAAAGCTACAGATTACATCAATATTGTTAACTTATTAATATTTAACAAACTAGTATTTATCCAAAATATTCAACAAATAAAATATACTCAATTATAAAAATCCTTCTCGAACATAAATAAATATCTACCCGTGTAAGTTTAATGTAATATTAGGGCATGTGGTCTCAAATATTGTACGTAGATATTCTGATTATATTTTTTTAGGCAGCGAGTTTCTAACAAAGGTTGCGGTTTACAGGTGCAGGTTATCTTGCAGTTTTAATTTTCCAGTGACTTTGTGAGGTGGTGATTTTAGACTGCTTGTTTGTAAACATAATCCACATAAGCCGACATGCTCATCACTTTTTTTTCGAAATTTTGTATAATATAACACAACTGAAGTTTAAAAACTCCTCTCCTTCAACTACACACTTACACAACTACACAGAAGAAGCTTAGAAAATTAAAATTATTTAGTAAGGATAGCTGTTAATTATTCATAGTAAATCGAAGATTTAACATGTAAACAAATGAGGACTATCACATTACTCGTTTCGATCAGCTGTTTCACAACGATCACAGTTCCGCCATCTGCCATTGTTGTGTCCAATAGAAATACGACTTGAAGTCAGTTCTACGTCCATTGCTTAGCAAGGAACCGACTGTACGAATTCTGGTTTCTGCACATGTGACGTCACTGGTCAGTTCTCGTGGGAAAAGCACTCTACCACTGGCCGTTACACAGCGCTTAAGTCTCTGCGGCCATATGTCAATTACGAAAGGTTTTTATAGCAAAACCCTCCGCTGCCTTCGTTAGGGAGTCTCTTCTTGCAGGCAATGTCCTGAAGCACGAACCACAGTTTGTAGTCCAGTAGTTTAAGGTTAGAACTGTTAGACAGCTAATCAACAGGAGAAATGAAGGCCAATACATTGCTTTCAAGACACTGCTGCTTAGTCTTCGCCTTATGGACTGGCGCTGAATCTTGCTGGAAGCTCCAGTGGCCTCGCTAGGAAGCAGTTGTTCAGTTCTTTAACTATCGACTTTAACATGTCTTTTTAGTAGACTCAGACCGATGGTTTTACCCCCTTTCCTGTAAAATGAAGCCTAGTGATATCGTTATAGCTGCCGCGTTATTAAACCATAACTGAAATAGGGTAATGGCCTCTCTAGATCAGCGGTTCTTAAACTGTGGTCCGCGGACCCCTGGGGTTCTGCGTAGACATTACCGGGGGTCCGCGAAACAATTTTGACATTAACTTTACATCCCCCAACTTTTCGCTTTTATTCAAATAACTCATTTAATAAATAGCCTACATGGTCAGGACTTTTTACCGACCGCCAACATATATAAGGGAGGTATTGTGATCATACCGATTTTGACATTTCGATGGATTTCAACGAATTGAGGTCCTACATAACGTTTTTACTATTTTTAGCATGATGTCTGTCTGTCTGTCTGTCTGTCTGTCTGTCTGTCTGTGTACACGTGCAGAGCAAATTCGGTTAATAGGATTTTTATGAAACTTCATATTTAAGCTTTTAATTCCAATGGCACAAGTTATTTTATTTGAGACATTTTAAAATTAAAAAAAAAAAAAAAAATTTTTTTTTGTATTTATGTAGGTACGTTTCCATGGTTATTGTAAACTATAAATACACATTATGAAATTGTCAACGTAATATAATACGTCTTTGACAATAATAACTACTTTGCTCCTAGAATGTATTTTATACAAGTACTTTTTGATGGCGGTCGGTCCTGTGGTGGCCACAGCTGATTTTTGTATTTGTTGTTACCTAACTAGTTATTGACATAACTAAACAATAATTAGGAAAAATTTAATTATCTTTATTCAACAGCAAATTATTTACAGAAAACATATTATAATAAATTCTATTTTGACCAATATTTGACCAAGAAATGTTTTTATGAGCTTAACGTGTTATAATCTGTAACTTTTCTAATTCTTTTTACTACTATTTTTATTCATTTTATGTTTTTTATTCTATATGCTAATAAAAATGTTCATCTCTAAAAATGCGCAAGACCATTTATTAAAATAACCAGCAATACATTTTACCACTATTTATTATAACGTAGTGCCTATGAGATTACTGAGCCAGAAATTAAGTCTCAAGAACGACGTAAAATGCCTAGGGTAGGGATGGGGTCTGCAAAAAAAATGTTGTTCAAGAGGGGGTCCTCGGACTACATAAGTTTAAAAACCCCTGCTCTAGATCGTCTGAACTTTCTTGCAAGCTTTTCGTGAACTTGTAGCCTACCTCATGTCGTTCTGGCGGTTGAAAACTTCTTCAATGTTAAAAATCTTTTCAAGAAATTTATAATTCCCCTAACGAGTGACTGCAGAGACTTAAGAGCTGTATAACGACCAAATGTGGTCATTTTGAAAACTGATTGGTGTTTCTTGTTTAAAAAGCATCTATGTATTATTTACTAAAAGAAAATTAAAATATCTTTAAGCATGTTGTTGAATTTCACTGAAAACTTTGACAGTATTTAAGGCAGTGGTTTCCAACCTGTGGGGCGCGCCCCCATAGGGGGGTTCGAGACTCTTGCAAGTGGGTCGCGCCTTAAGTCACGCCTTCGGCGTTCGGTAACGAGCTGTTTTGAAGACGAAGTATCGATCACGTCTAGTGATTGAAAAGGAACTAAGAACAGCGATATCTACAATGATACCACGGTTTGAGAAAATATGTGCTGAAAAACAAGCCCAACCATCACATAATTAAAATATAATTATGTTTTATTAATTATGTATTCTAGTTTTTGTATTTTTTTAAGATTTGTTTTTCTGCCATTTAAAATTATTATTACTGATAATAAATATTTGATGTATATTTATACAAAATATGGTATATTATCTTGTAGCCCATTAAATAAATTACAATATAAGGTGTGTTTTTGTGAAATTAGATTGTTACGAAAATTGAGGGGGGCCCAACATTTTTTCATAAAAAATGGGGGCGGAGGTACAGAAAGGTTGAAAACCACTGATTTAAGGTAAAACTAGGTATATAAAAGCTAAGCGTCCACTGGGCTGCATCACATTTAATCAGATGTTAGTCCACGAAGCCAGGTATATAGTTGGGTATCACTATACGCTTGTTAAACAACACAACACTTTGAGACGCAACGGGCACTAAAGAACGACTTGAAGTTACTTTAAAGTGTTATTTACGCGTGCGGGAAAATCGAAACTGTGAGTGCGCAGAAATATTCTTTGCAAAGTATTCTGGCCTAGTGCTATGCTGGCGGCGCTGGCTAGTGGACGCATTTTTATTTGAAACACAGTAAGGAATAATTTTATGAGATGAGTGTGCTGTCTGAGGTGCCTTTACGTACCGTACTACTGAACCACTGAACGTACCGTTCAGTGGTTCACTGGATCGGTGGGATGGCGGGAGTTTCCCAGTGGGCTATTAGGACCGCCGCGTGCTGGTAGTGATGGTTGATTACTTCTTTTCTTTCACCAACTGATCGGCAGGGAACTCGTGCCACCCGCTCTTCAAATAATATTATGAACCTTATTTTACTTATCTTTTTTTTCTTCTTTTCTTCTATAGATCTTGATAATAAACGTCGTGACCGTGATCGTATGCTCAGAGAAGCTCAAGAAGAAATTCGCGCTAAACAAGATTTAATGAAACAAAGAGCTGACCAAGAAAAAGCAGTTGTTCGTGCTTACGAACAACTTGTTGTTGAAGAAATAGAAAGGGAAAAACAACAAAGTCATACGGGAGCGGAAGAAGCAAAGAAAGAGATGATGCAGTATATGGATTATGTTAAACGATTAGAACAGGAGAGGAAAGAAGAAGAAGAAGTTTTAGAATCTTTTGTTCAACAAACAAAAAAAGAGATTGAAAAACGACAAAATGAAGCTTTCTGTAAATTAGAATTTGCAAGAAGAAAACTTCAACAGGTAAGAAAACATATTTTCCTACGACTTCTAGAGTCCATTTACCATAACAATGAGATGACGTCACAGTTGCAAAACTTCCCATGTTGCCACTTCCCTAATTGTCAAAAAAGTTAGGTTATATCGAACTATTTCTAAAGAAAAATTGAAAACCAATATTTCCTATGGAGGAAAAGAATTATCAGTTCTTTTCATGAATATTCAAATATTATTAAGTTCGAACAGTTCGTATCTGATGATAATGAACCGTTATGACTCTACGTAACAGACTTATAGATAAAAATTACAAAACAGGATGAACGTAACAAATGTAAATAGAACATATTTTATTAATATAATATACTATTTATTTATAGACGAAGATGCAATATGAAGTATTGTTTTTGGTCAGACACATTACAAATTACAAAACCTTAAAATATACAAACACAATATACAGAATAAGATAAAAGTACGTTATAGAAATATCACCCAACATGGAAAATATGCAAACAGTTCAAATTCAGTAAAAATAATATATTTTAAAATTGCAATAGGGCACGTATTTACTTCATAGCATACCTACAGCATATTGTCCATATATTTTGACTTGTGTGAAATCATCAAAAGAATATATTGGATTTTTCAGTAAATAATTCTTGATAGTTATTTTTTAGGGTTTTGTAGGTATGACCACCAAAAAACCCTCATAACGTCATTCATGTGTCTGTCTGTACGGTAGAAATTGTAGCCAAACGGTTTAACATAAAATGTTGAAATATGGTATTTTTACATTACGTATCTCAACTGTTGTAAAATTGTTTAATTCTACAACAGATTTAGTACGTGTTCGTTTCTTTTTCGGGCTACTAACAGATTTACCTCTCGATTGTTGTGCAGCGATTTTATTCACTTTAGAAATGATGACATATTATGTTGAAATGAGAAATTTTTACATTATGTATCCCAACTGTTGTAAATTGGTTTAATTCTACAACAGATTTAGTACGTGTTCTTTTCTTTTTCGGGCTACTTACAGATTTACCTCTCGATTGTTGTGCAGCGATTTTATTCACTTTAGAAATGATGACATCTAATGCAGCAGCAACTCTCTAAAAAGTTAATTAACAATTACTTGTAGAAAAATATTCAAGTGAAAAGACCATAGATGTAAACAAAATTTAATATTTACTTACATCTCCACACATTTCAAATCCATTAAAGGTCCAGCATTATCTCGCTCTCTTTCAAAATAATATATGGCAATCGTAAGAAAGAATAGTGTGCAACACACGCAGATTACAAATCCACACCATTTGCACAATATAGAGTACTTTTTGTATTTTGTTTATTTTAGGCTACAATGCAAGGTCTAAAAGAGCAGTTAGAATACAAACAAAAGGCAGCAGAGGAACAGCTGAAGTTTAAACAAACAGAAAACGAACTTCTGCGTATAAATCACGATCAAAACGAAAGACTCCGAGCTGAATATGATCGACAACAATTACTCGCAGCACTAAAGTACAGAGATGATCTACAGAAGCAAATAGAGCACAAAAAATTATTGAACGTAAGTTTTAATCTTAAAAATTACTTCCTTTGTCCCAAATTATGGTATACGTAATCTTATACTGGTTTACTTATATATTAACTTCATAGAAATTTAATTTAAATGTTATAAAAGTTATTTATACAATTAGAGTGTAAAAGGATTTTTTCTCGAGTGCGAATTTTCGCACGAGATTTAGAAGAGTCCTTTAAAGTTGGATTAACACAATTCAATTTATTGATCAATAAATTGATCAAGTTTTTTGTCAATTAATTGAAAAATGTATTGGTAACATCAATTTATTTATCAATTTTTTTATCAATTTTTTTGAAAACTTTTACATTACTAACTGTAAAACATGTTGACATATTTATCAAAATGAAAATATTGAAAAAATCTACAAAAACAAAAGGATTAAGCGGTGGGCGGACTGGGCGACTGCCCGGGGCACACAAAGCCGGGTGGCCTACAGAGGCCTATATACAAATATTTCCTTCTCAAAATATTATATAAAACTATTTACCGCCCAGGGCTCCCGAGCAACTTAATCCGCCACTGATAGAAACCGAAATAGTTCAACAGAAATTTTTGATCAGATCAGTTTTTCATATCAAACTAAACATTTTTCTTTTAAATTTATTGTGTGGCATCAAATCAAAGTTCTTAAGACGTAGATTAAGGAATGGAAAGTATTTTTTTTTTTATTTATTATTTTTTTTTTTTGCCAAAAATGTGCTAACAGATCTTGTGCTCTGAAAATCTGAGTAATACATATTAATATGAATCAGATTAGTGCCGCGGGAATATTTGATCTAATAATTATTTCGAACGTTATTGAATTTTTTGCAATACTGTGCTTACAATATTCTGACTATTCTGAGAATTCCGTCGGTTACCCTTGAACTGGGTAACCGACGAGTTCATCGAAAAATCAATTCATCGAAAATCAATTCATCGAAAATCAATTCATCGAATGATCAATTCATCGAATGATCAATTCATCGAAAAAAAAATATTTTGTAAATATTTGAGAGGAATGCCGAGAGGATCGGAAAGTCAAAAAAGCAGTGATCAATAAAAGTAGACAGACTAAAAAATAATTGCGTAATTTTTTTTATATGGTTTAAAAAAAGGTAAATAAAGTGACATAGTGTTTGAATATAAATAAAGAAATATAATAAGAAAACTTATATAATAAAAGAAATAAATGTTTTGTTTTTAAGGTTTAATAAGACAGGTTATGGGCAATTGCACGCAAATCATTTTTATAAATTCATACACAATGATACGCATTTTAATTGGGCTAATATGGGGGAAAATAAATGCGCCTAAAAACAAGGTAATTAGGTTAGGTTTAGTTAGTAAAAGTCTAAAACCGAGCAGAGCGAGATACCCGTCTTCTAGTTTAAGGACAAAGCACTATTTTAGGTTAGGTCAGGTTAGTAAGGGTTTTGTTAGAAGAAGCCGAGCGAAGCGAGCTACCCATCTTCTAGTTTAATGTCAAAACACTATCTTAGGTTAGGTTAGGTTAGTAAGGGTTTGGTTAGAAGAAGCCGAGCGAAGCGAGCTACCCATCATCTAGTTTAATGACAAAACAAACTCACACTAACATAACAATGCCACCTGTTTAGAATCACCGTGCATTGAACAAATCATGTGTGGTATAGTAAATATGAATAGTAAAACTATGTACATAACACAAAACCCTTAAGACTTAATAGATGGGGAAATACCATTTTTATAATTCTTTAAGAATGAGTGTATTACGTACATTTATGATCCCATTAACCGGGTTTTTCTGATCTAAGGAGCCCTGTTCGATTTCAAAATAATCCAACAGGTATCTTTTACCTGACGTATTTTCTGAATGGAAAATTTAAAAATTATTAATAGACCAAGTATGATAGTTATTTAATAAGTGTAGTCTGTCAACTTTTATTGACCACTGCTTTTTTGGCTTTCCGATCCCCTCGGCGTTCCTCTCAAATATTTACAAAATATTTCTTTTCGATGAATTGATCATTCGATGAATTGATCATTCGATGAATTGATTTTCGATGAATTGATTTTCGATGAATTGATTTTCGATGAATTGATTTTCGATGAATTGATATTCGATGAATTGATTTTCGATGAACTTACAGTGAATTCTTGAACTGTATAGCTATAACAGGGTCTGTCTTGACAAAACCGCATCTTAATTACGGTTGTGTTCTCTTGATGGAAGCACGTACCTTGTTCTTTCAAGTTTTATCGAAATTTATTATTTTTAATTTGCACCCACAATTTGTTGTTACTTACTAAATACCTACAATATCCTGAAATGTGTAAAATTTCACAGTTGGCATCAATTTTTAGAATTTCGATAGCTGGTTATTGTTTACCATGACAACATAAGATGGCCGACTAGTAACTATTTGTTGGTTATTCGTAAATTAAGTATAAGATTAATAAATAAAACACTCGGTAAGTTTCATAAATATATTTGTGAAACTTACCGAGTGTTTTATTTATTAATCTTATATTAAATATGTTTCACCGATAATACACGGACTCCTCTGTCAATTATATCGTAAATTAAGTGTTATAATCGATTTTTATGTTTATTTAGATTTAAGTCAGTTGAACTAAAATATTTAAAAAAATATTTTCAATTACGTAGTTTATATCATGAAAGTGTACACTTGATAATATTTTGTATTGGTTGTTGGTCCTCATGGCAACACTTTACGCACTAGTGTGTAAAGTATATTATATTACACACTAGTGCGTGCGTAAAGTGCCTTAGGATTGTGGGGGCCTATGATATGTAAATATGAAATGTCACGGTTGGCTGATTTATTTATTTCATTTGTACTTCCGTACATGGGATGTACATCTGTACATCCCTCAACTTTAGGTCTCCCTCACATTATGAGTATCCATACTTGCGAGTGGATCAAGTATGGACCCCCCGTTAGGGTCCGCTAGCTGGTTGCTATGATTCTTGGAAGGATTAAGGGTTGTTCAATTAAACTCAACATTTTAGCTAATCTACTTTAATTATGATAGGGTTTAAATATTTACACTAATTACACCAGACTTACAATTACGTCGATACAGCAAAATCCAAAGAGACCATGTCACACACACTAGGCACACTACACCAAACTAACGAACACTACCTTAACGTAAATACGAAATTACTTGGTGACATTTTACTTGTCCGACCGAACACTCTAAATGACTCTAACCCATGATGAACAAATTCTCACTCTACTTAAAACACGACTTAACTTCTTCACTCTTTCGACTCAACTCTTAAACATGGTCTTAACCATACGACGGGTCAAAATCAACTACTACTTAAAACGCGACCACCCTGAAATGCTTACATCGCACAACTGTTAAATGTCATTTAACTCCTTTTGACTGTCTGTCTTGTACTATCTTAAAATTCATAATTTATTGGTTATAATTCAGATAAATATCCCATTAGAAAATATCCCAATCATAATATTTATATCTCAGACAAAAATGAATTATTATTTATGTGCTTATGGTTGACGAATATTTTTAACACAATAATTTACGATTCACTTTTCATGTTACATTTTCAAAATTGTCAAGTTGCAATAATAAACAAGTCTTAAATGCCGTTAAACACCGTTATAACCGTTTTAAAAGTTTAAACACCGTTATCTTAAATGCCCTTTCTAAGAAATAGATTATTTTTTTATCGTTTAACAGATTAAATATTTTACTCTAATTGAATGATTATAATGAATTTATTTATGAAATTTTATTTATGAAATAATACCAAAATTACCTCCCTTACAGGCTCAGTGGCAGAAAATTTAATTGAGCTAAAAAATTATTTAGTTGTTCGGTGGATCTTTTATAGACTATATTGTCATTGATCGACTATAGCAATAGCTGCAATATTCCATTTTGTTTATCAGCCGGCATTTGATTTGTTTTTATCTGTTTTCTTTACTATGTGAGACACAATTTTCAGAAGCCAGAATATCCTTATTGCAGTTACAATGGATGTTCTTTTGAATTGCTCTCATTTTGAGATGAAATAACTGACAATATATATATATATAAAAAAAAAAACAAACAATTACAAGCAGCTACTTATTAGAAAGAGTACTTTATTTAGATTAATATAAGCTATTAATAATTTACCATTTTTTGCAACCTTGAGAAGTTTTACAGAAATATATACCATCGTTTGGGACAAAACTAATCATTTTTAAGTTAAAAGTAAAATTAATTTTTGATTCTTCCAGCAAAGAGAAAGGGAAGAAATAGAACATCTATTGAAATTGGGACTAGAAGAAGAAGAAAAGTATAAGAAGATGGTGGAAAATATAATGAAAGGAGAAATTAAAGTTGGTAAAGTTCATCCATTTACGAAAGCTTTGGGTCAAGTTATTTGCGAATGCCCTGAGAATAGGAAATTTAAAAAATAAATATAAAATAACTAAAAAAAAATTAATTTTGAAAAATGTATTTTATCTTATATCAACAAATTTTATATATTCACTTTGCACGAATAAAAGAAAAGATGTTTTACATTTATATAAAAAGTTGTTTCTTCCTCCTCCTCTTCCTCTCTCTCCCTCTCTTTCTCTTTCTCTCTCTCCCCCTTCTTTTGGGCCCTGTCATTTGGCTTTACTTTTAGCCATGTAAATCTTCTCTCTTGCTCTGTTAAGTCAGCAGGTTACTCAGGTTCTTCAACCACGGTGCGATACTGAGAATGTATCGATATTTGGGTATCGATAATATCGAATAAAAAGTATCGAGACCGGTATCATATCGAAACAAAATATCGATATTTTCAAGTCTTGAAAAGAAAAATGAATATATTTTCTATAAAACGTAAAAAACATTTTATTCTTATAATAACATTGTTTCACAATATAAAATTGTTTCACAATAATAAATAGATTAAAGTATAAAGGCTATTTCAAACGTTTAGGTGGAACTAAATGGAAATTTCGTTCTTTTAGGTTGTCACGAGTAACGAGAAGGGACCTTGGACAATTTCATTTTTCAGGTTGGTATGTGAAAATTTAACCATGGAAACGAATGACATTTATTAAAAATTTTAATACTTTTTTACATATTTTAAATACAAAACAAATAACTTAATGGGAAATATTTGATTAAGAATGAAAAAAAATTAAAATGCAATGAAAAGGACATTTTATAATGACAATCAATTTAATCTAAAATTTTCAATGTGAGTATGATTTACAAAGCTTAAACAAAATGACCAAAAGTCAGATTTAATAGATAAAAATTACTAGATTTCAAAATCTAGTTCCGCCTAAACGTTTGGAAAACAATCTAAGAGGAAATTTTGATTCCAGTAGTTTGCACCTTTGAAATTGTATGTCAGGTTGGTATTAAAAAATGGTAAGGCAATGGCGCCTATAAGTCTAAGTGATTGTTTAAAATTGTTTAAAAAAGAAATTGTTTAAAATCAGTTTAGTAAGTCTTTTGCCCAGAAGCCTATTTCTGTCTCTGTATACAGTGGTTCCAGCTTTCGAAAATAAGCGCTCTGAAGGAACTTCGGTCGTTACTACAAACAAGAATTTCTGAGCAATTTTACATAAGAAGAAAAAAAAAAAAAACGATTTGATACGATACTGGGTCAAATGTACTGATAATAGTAAAGTATCGGAAGATTAGTATCGATACTAAAATCGCGATATTGAATGAAAAATATCGATACAGGGGGTCTATTCTGTAACTTCTCGACAGTCACATGCACAGTATCGTGGTGCCTATGCACATTACACTGTCATCACACTGTCATCGTCTAGTGTTACTTCTAGAGGTTACGTCTAGAAGTTATTCTACAGTATATACAATGCACATATATGTACATAACACAGTATAGTATATACAGTGATATTAGTTAATATTGTCATATTACAAATCTGGCCAGGTATACCTACTAAAAGATAGGACATATTCTGACCTGAATTTTTTCTGCCCCGTAACAGTTAATATAATTTGTTTAAAATAACTCTAATAATAATTATTGTAGCAGGATTTTGTGCAAACTTCCCTTCCAGCAGGTATTATTCAAAAGGTTGACTTGTTTCTCTTAATTCATGACGTCATGCTAATCCTTCATAGAAATTTGGAATTACCATCTAATCACTTAATGAATACATTATCTACCCCCTACAAAAAATTGTGCAAAACCGCACGACGGTATATTTAGATTAATTTTGTTTTTGTTTTTATGGTTTTATTAGGATTTTTATTTTATAATATATTTTATGACATGTATTTTATTTTTATTTTATAAATTAAAATATTCATTGACATATCCCCTTGTCTCTTCCAATTCATCCAATACTTCAAATATAATAAGTCCTTCGGCCATAACTACAACATTTAAGATAAAAAACAACAAAAATATACATATTTCCATATATAAAACACATTTTAAATCATACTAACCTCAAAATAAGTAAATCAATATATTCAAACTAAACGTAAACAACTTTCAAAAGTCTAAAAACAATATCTCTTTCCAAAAACGACACGTTCGTACGTGTCGTCTCAAAATCATCACAATACTGCACTATCACACAATAAGTGCGCTATCGATAAGTTACAGAATACCAACGCGACGTGTTGAAAATTGGCATTTTCAACACGATACTGTAAAAGCGATTGTCGAAATGCTTACAGATTAGACCCCCTGGTATCGTATCAGTAGTATCGGAACTAGGGAAGGGCGCGTGAATAAAATTTTGTCACGATCACGCACGCTCACGAAGTCAGATTCAAAATTACACGCACGCACACGAAATCATAATTTTAAAATTTCACGGTCACGCACGCCTGCTTCACGGGCACGCGTGCTTCGAGACTCACGCGTGGATCGTGACTCACGCGTGGATCGTGACTCACGCGTGGATCGTGACTCACGCGTGGATCGTAACTCACACATGAATAGTGACACGCGTGAATTTTTTCACGTTAGAATGGCCAACCCATTTTGTTAAAAAGAAACGTGTGTTATGTAGTTATATAAAAGAATTATATTTCTTTAATTTTTTTCAGCAAATTAAAAAAAAATGAATTCTTAATAATAAAACTAAATTCTTAAATTCATCCTATTATTAAATGATGAAAGTTATATGACCACTTTAAGATATATATTTTTTTTTTTACATTTTATATGAGATTCATGTTTTTAAATGTGGCAAATTACCACGGTTAATTTTTACTAATATTTCAAAAAATGCAAAATAAGACACGTTACAAAATTATTTTTCAATTGATAAACTGGCAATAAATCCAAAGAAATTGTTGTATCTATGATTGTTATAAACTTTACTATATTTAACTAATTAAGTAAGCGTAAAATAGGTCTTTATGGGAAGAGTAAAAAGTAAAAACTTCCGTAACGTATCATTATTTCACTCTTGCCATAAGCAAAATACAAATACCAGCGATACATTTTTGGGGTTCTAAACGTGTATTTCGTGGGAAGAGGCGTCTAACCAAAGATTTTATGTTCATGCGCATATTTCGGATAAGCGGATATGATATTTTATTTGCAGCCGCACGATTTAAATGATAATTTATTTGCAACCGCGGAAAGATCCACGGATTTGCAGGGCTCAATTTATTTTAAGAAAAGGGTACTTAAATGAAGAATATTGGTTAATGTTCCGTATGATCCCACCAAATCCAACTGGTTAGAGAAAAAGCGCAAACTAGTTAGAATGGGATTGTTGAGTTATCCATATCCAGTCAGATTCATTCAAAATTAAACAAAAAATAATTCCAACGCCTGCATACAACGGAGACATGTTGCTTCGTCGTAGAAGGAAAAATCCAGCATAGATAATGATACAAAATAGACAATTCTTTCTTATTATTTCTTCTATTTACTAAAATTTAAACTTCGTGAGTCGTGACACGCCGTGACTGCACGAACGACGTGTCACGGCAAATTTTAAATCACTCACAATCTCGCACGAAAGAAAAATATTAATCACGTTCATTCACGATTTTACCGTGAACGGCCGTCACGAAGTAACACGCAAATTTCACGGCACGCGCCGGTCCCTAATCGGAACATCCCTATTCTCGGGCACACTCAGTTTGTCTTTTGACTTCACTTACCTGTATCTAGCTCTATTTAGTGGTTTTACAGATATCTTGAATATCAGCACTCTGTCAGCTCATCATTATTAAGGGGACGCACAAAAGAACGGTTCTTACAAGTTTCTTATACAAAATTGGCAAGCTGCAATAAAATTAGTAACAACATACCATATACACCAAAATTTGTGGCGAATTTTATATACATATCTAATAGGATATTTTTAATTGTAATAAAAATTGTTACGTAATTGTAAACAGGGCTGTGCGGTAATATTTTGGCGCCTGGAGCAGACATTCTTACAAGGCGTCTTTATACTGAGGTGACAAATTATTAAGGCTGCCAACTTAAAACGAATGCAATGAACCCCCCCCCCGCCAATAAAAGTATTTATTCACCATTGTTATACATTGTATTCCAAGATTTTATGCTTTAATTAAGTTTCACTCATTTGTTAAAGGGTTTAGAGAGATATTCTTTCTGCAAATTCTCATTAAATTTGCAACAACGTTTTTTCGGCGACATAATAAATGTTAAGGGTAACGAAATTAATTATATATATAAAAGCCCAAATTTCTTTCTTAGCGTAACTCTAAGTTCCTGGGTACTAGTGGGTCTTGCGGCATGTGGTCGGTTACGAACTGAGTGGTGGGAAAACACGTACTCGACAAAGCAGGTCGTGACCAGTGACCAGAGCTATGCAGTCAGTAAATACGGTGGCTTGGCAAAAGAATGTTGTGTGAAAGACATGTTTTGTGTATTGATTAGACGTTACGATGGCCCGCGGACAATGTCTGGCCCGATACTAATTTTTAAAATTTAAATGACACGCATCGAGCGGGTTTTTAGGATTTTCTAGGTATAATCAGAAACAGCTATATCATTGATGTCCAGCATATGGCCCGCGGGCCGTTTCCGGCCTGATACTAATTTTTAAACGACACTCATTAAGCAGCTTTTTAGGCTTTCCTACGTATAACCAAGAAACATTTTTGTTTTGTTAATATACGCAGAATCATGCAAATTTTAATAATTGATTCCTGCGCATATTGATCTTTATTCGATATCAGTTTGATTATTGCCAACGTTGACAAGGGGTCTGTTAGTAAATAAATATTAGTGCAATTCAAAGTCACAGTTTTGGTCATCAATAATAGTTTTGAACACCAATATAATTAAACACTAGCTATAGTAAACAGATATTAGTACCCTAATAATATAATTATTAAAGTCATACACTAAAACTAACTGTAAAAGACATCTTGCAACTGACTAAATTCAGAATATTGAAAAATAATGCACTCACTGAACGTGATTGTTTGTAGCTAGTGGGGGACATATTGTTAAGTGCAATAAAAACGTTTGTTTAGATGCCGCAAATCTTTGATAATAATTTGTTGGTTTTACTGCATTTATATCGCCTCGCCTAACAGTCGTCTTCTTATCTATTGAAGTGTATTGTTGTGCTTATGTCAAAGTGGAGATCTTGTCAAAGGTCGGTTTCCGCACGCATTCAAATTTCTTTCTGTAACAATTTCTATTATTTATTTTATAAATAACTTGAATACACCTCGCTGCCGAGTTGTTTCTGAATGCGGGACAATAAACAAAATTCCGGGACGATGTTAAGTACCGATATTAAAGCTGTACATGGATCGGTAATCCTAAAATCACTAAAAATCCTAATAATTAAAAAAAAAGGTTAGTAATATCTAAAAAATTAATCCTAAAAAAGTTTAATAAAGATCATAAACATTTGTGGAAATTATCAAACGCCTTTATCGCATTTCTTGCACTCCACGTAAGAATCCTCCTCTTTCAAGTTATTGCTGTAGTTTTATCTAGATCGGCGTAGATGGAGTCTTGTAATGGCGGCGATAGCACTGTTAGATACATTGTATGTTTACGATTACCTATAAATTCTTTCATTTATATCGACAGGATTAAGTCGCCGCTAATTTGTACGCCGACCAAATAAAATGTAATATTTATAAACAAAGATAGATCAAAACCTAATTTATAAAGATGCAACAATCAAATAATAAAATATAAACTATTCCAAACGTTTAAGCGGAACTAGATTTTGCAATCTAGTTACTTTCATCGTTTAAATCGTGCTTTTTGGCCGTTTTGTTTAAGCTTTGTAAATCATACTTACAATAAACATGTTTTGGTTAAGGACATTTTCTTTATACATATTTGGATTTTTTGTGTCATTCTTACAAATTTCCAATTTATTTCTTTTTCGTCATTAAAATATGTATAAAAGTATTTTTTTTTTGGCATATGTCATTCGTTTCCATGGTTTCACTTGGCATGTAAATATTTAAAATTGGAATTTTAAATATTTACATGCCAACCAGTGGCGGTCTTAACGGGTGTCGGACTTGGTGCCTGCCAAAGGCCCAGGGGATATTTTCTTATTTAGCACAAATTAATATATTGGAGGCACAGGGAACGGGGTCCCCATGCGTTTAGCGCCAGGGGTCCCGAAAAATTAAATAACCCAAGCCAGGTCCGTTCTCGTGACAACCTAAAAGAACGAAATTCCCAGTTAGTTCCGCCTAAACGTTTGGAATAGCCTGTATGTATTGTGAAAATATTATAAAAATAAACAAATATGAAACATCTGAAAGGCGCCTTCGTGGCCCAGGCGTCTGGAGCGATCGATCAATTGCTCCATGCCACTGCACGGCTCTGACTTTAAATAAATAAATAGCATTATAGACGCCATCTTATAAACCAATCGACGCATGTTTGCGTACGACGCGGTAAATTGTAAACAAAGCTTTATTCCTAAACAAATCACCAATACGGTATAATAGTGGACTACGGCATATGTTTTGTTCTTTTCTCGTAAAAATAAACGTCATAGCTCCAGCTCCATCAAACCATAACTGAAGCGAGGTAATGGCCCCACTGGATCGTCGGCACCTTCTCACAAGCTTCTCGTGAACTTGTAGCGTACGCCATGTCGTTATGGTGGTTGAAAGTTTCCTCAGTATTAAAAATCTTTTCATGAAATGTATTATATACCAAAAGAAAATTAAAATATCTTTATGCATCTTGTGGAATTTCACTGACAATTTTGTAACAGCATTTATGGTAAGACTAGGTATATAACCACATGTGTATGCTGTTGCTTTAGCTCTTTATAAGCTCTCTATCTAATTTTCATGTACTTCGTCTTCAACTTTACGTGAAATAATACTCAGGTCAGCTGTTTGCCCTAAACAACTTGGTGGCAATAGACAAGTGTATTTACCTGGAAGCGATTGTCAACAAGAATAATAAATGCACAGTTAAAATTAAAGAGCAAAACAGTCATATATTTAAATCGAAAAATGTAGTAGTAAAATTAATTATGGAACACTAATACGACTGGTGGCTTTTTATGCATGTGAAATATGAACTATAGCCAAGAACGATGAGTGGATTCTTAAACACCTTGGCGGTAAAATTTCTGAGACAGATTTTTGGATCTGTCGAACAGGGACCATGCAGCTGGTGAGCAAGCATTAAATATGAGCTCTACAATTTATTCCAAGAATCGGGCATATTAGCAATGATCAAAACTCTTCGTCCCTACCTTCCTTAAGCAATACGGCGATATGCCACCCTCAGTAACGGACTAAAGAAAATCGGGGTCCTAGGCAAAGTTCTCATTGCGGGCCTTACTAGTAAAAAAAATCATAAAATAATTGAAAAAGTATATAATTCTTAAAGACTTTCGGGCCACAAAAAAATACGGGCCCTAGGCAGTTTTGCCTATTTTGCCTAGGTCAAAGTCCGCCCCTGACCACCCTGGACCATCTACTATCCGCAAATCAATACCGAGCTGACAAAATATGACAAAACTACAACACCAGGCGAAATATATAGGAACTGCTTCAGAGATATCGTAGAGAAAACACCTAATGCCTGCCATAATTATACAGACGGTTCAAAAATGTGAGGAAGAACAGGAGCAGCTGTAGTGATTGGGGACAACATCAAAATGTACCGCCTACCAGAGACATCATCCATTTTCACGGCAGAAACCTACAGTATCCTGAAAGCGGCCGAGTATATAAAAACAAACGGACAGACAGACACAACATTTCTTATATGCACCGATTCGCTGAGTGTGGTTCAAAGTCTCCAGCAGATGTACCTGAAAAACAAACTGCAAATCAAAATACAAGAACAACTCCATACGGCCCACGAAGAAAAAAATATAAACACCAAAATTATAGGAACACCGGCCCATGTTGGAATCATGAGCAACGAAACGGCCGATAAAGCAGCTAAGGAAGTCACAAATAAGACTGCCATTCAAATCAGCACAGAAACTGAAGACTTTTAGAACCACATAACAAACAAAATCCAGTACACCTGGCACAATGCATGGACCCAAACGACGAACAACAAACTTAGACAAATAAAAGAACAAACGAAGACCTGGGAGACATTAGACAAAAGACAAGACCAAATAATTATTACCAGACTTATGGCCGGTTTCATAAAGCAATGCTAAATTTTATCAACGCTGTTAAATTTTAATTTCGTTGTTAAGTACAATTTTGCGTTCCATAAAGCTATGTTAAATGTAACAAAGAATTAAACCCACTGCTATTTTAGCATAGGTCTTAGGCTGTGTTAAATATTTAACATTGCACTGTTACCATAGTTTATTAGTTTTATTTTTGTATCAAATACATAAATTTAATATAAAGAAAATAGAAAAGATAAGTTATAATAAATATTTTTACATTTCATATATTGGAAGACGTGTGTATAAGTTTTATTAATATTTAATAATATTATAGATTATAACATCTTTAAATTGTTTTTCTTTTCCAGCAAATTATTTGCCGAGCCATCAGATGATTTTTTAGACGCAAACGAGGAATAAGGTGCAATTCCTCGTTCGCGTATATTAAATGACTCTTTTAATTTATTGGACGATTACGGATATCTCTGTATTTGTTTATTAACTCATTTACTCTATCAATACACTAACCCTGAATAGAACTACAACACAGCACAAATATTGATAAGAAATACCATAGAAAGATCGTTCCAATTCTTAAAAAGACTATTTCCATGTTTGTCTATGGGATTAGGATTAAAAATGGACACAATTCGTGCAGTAATAATTGCATGTTGTGTTTTACATAATATGACAATATTATTTAAAGACGAAACTCCACCTATTATAGAAGAAATTCAAATACTTGGAGACGCTTCTGATGCAGTTCCACTAGGACCAAACAGAAATTTACTAAACAATACTGCTGCAATAACATAAAATATTAACACCGTTTTTACTAGCTTAGAAGAAAAAAATAATTTTCTATTCTTTTTCGTAATATCTATTTTTTATTACATGCAATATAAAGAAATAAAGAATGTTTTAAATTATTTTCCATATAAAATCATGTGTTACATCTTTTTTCTACATTAAAAAATGTTACGAAAAAATATAGAAATTGATTTTTTATTAAAAAATAATGCATGACAGTAAATAATTCGAAGGGTTACTAAGGTTGTAATAAGCCTGTTTGACGTTTAAGACAACTGTGAAGTTGATATTCATACCAATCTACGTAATAAAAACCCTAAACTGAACACAGCACTGAAATTACTTAACACGATGTTAAATCTGATGCTAAAGTCTGTTCCAAACGGTTAGGCGGAACTAGATTTTGCAATCTAGTTACTTTCATGTTTTAAATCGTGCTTTTCAGCCGTTTTGTTTAAGCTTTGTAAATCATACTTACAGTAAACATTTTAAACAAGGTTAATATCATTTTAAAATGTCATTTTCTTTATATCTTTTTTTTTCGTGTCATTCTTAATACAAATTTCCCATTTATTTATTTTTTTGTCATTAAAATATGTAAAAAAAATTATTTAATTTTGACATACGGCTTTCGTTTCCATGGTTTCATTGTTGGAATTTTAAATTTTGACATTCCAACGTGAAAAATGAAATAACCCAAGCAAGGTCTCTTCTCGTGACAACCTAAAAGAACGAAATTTCCATTTAGTTCCACCTAACCGTTTGGAACAGACTGTATTTCTTTATGAAACTTTGTTAAATTTTAACAACGTGTTATTTTAGCATCGTGTTAACTAACACAGGATTTAGCATTTGTTTATGAAACCGGGCATTAGAATCTGATATTGCCGACTGACACACGGATATATTTTCCAAAAATAGGACAGACCACAATGTGAAACTTGCCAGACACCACTGACAGTCAAACACATTATTACAGACTGACTTACCAAATACCATCAGACATAAAAGTAGCCCTCAGCAATAAAACAAAACTACCAAACACAACAGATTACCTCAAATATAAATAACCTAACCTTATATATAACTAAATCTGTGATATACTATCATGTTTTACAAAAGCATTTTTTGTAAAAAAAAACTCGTCCTAAAAAATGATAGGTTGTATTGAAATGATGCCAGACTGTAGGTTCCTAGAAAAGGATCATCCAAAGTTAGCGCAGAAATATACGTCCTCGGAAAAGACCTGGAAATAGATGGATGGATAATGTCACAATAGATAAGAGAGCACACAAAGTGGTCAGTTGGAAATGTAATGCAAGAAACAAGGAGGAGTGATAGTTGGTTGTGGACGATGCTAAACTCCGTCTAGGAATATACCGCAGTAAAGATGACGATGACCAGGTATTCTGTCTAATTTAACCTTACGCTGTGTGGAATACGGTGAATAGATTCACAAGGTTACCGGGATGCAAATCTAATTTAGAGAAATAGGGTTTACTGCAGGCTAACGGTGACATTTCATGCAAAGGTGGAGAAGACCCGAATTATTTACTGTTCTGCTCCAAATTGGACGATCCATGGGCAACGGAAGATCTATTTGTAGTCAGTAAAAGACCATCTTAGCCGCTACATAAAATTTAATTTCGGACACGAAAATGAATGCATGTGCCCGGTTTCATAAAGGAATGCTAAATCCTGTGTTAGCTAACACGATGCTAAAATAACACGCTGTTAAAATTTAACTACGTTTCATAAAGAAATAGCATCGGTTTTAACATCGTATTAAGTAATTTTAGTGCTGTATGCAGTTTAGGGTTTTTATTAAGTAGATTGGTATGAATATCAACTTCACAGTTGTCTTAAACGTCAAACAGGCTTATTATAACCTTAGTAACCCTTGGAATTATTTACTGTCATGTATTATTTTTCAATAAAACATCAATTACTATATTATTTCGTAAAATTTTTTAATGTAAGAAAAAGATGTAACATATGATTATATGAGGAAAATAACCTAAGACATTATTTATTTCTTTATATATTGCATGTATTAAAAAAATAGATATATTACAAAAAAGGAAACAAAATTATTTTTCTCTTATGACCTAGTAAAAACGGTGTTATTAGTAGCAGTTCTTGCAGCAGTATTGTTTGATAAATTTCTGTTTGGTCCAAGTGGAACTGCATCAAAAGCGTCTCCGAGTATTTCAATTTCTTCTACAGTAGGTGGAGTTTCGTCCTTAAATAACATTGTCATATTATGTAAAGTAAAGTCACTATATTATACAAAGTAGCGCAACGGCGGCCATGCTGGGGCTAAAAATGTCGCCAACACAAATGATGTTCAGTGATTCCAACAATACAAAAATAAGAAACTAGTACTACCAATAATTTTATTTTAATAGTATATTATTATATGAGCGATTATGACAGCCATTATTGATATACTATATACTATGATAATATTATAAATGTATTGTCAATATGCAACATAAAAAATGAACTTTCCCTGTTAGTTACGTATTACAAAATGAGAGTTTTTTTGTTTTTTTTACAATGTTATTAAATATTATTATAATTGGCGCAAATATGAATCAACAGTTTTACAGAAATGTGGAAGCGAAAGAAAATTAATGTCAACATCGACTTTTAGTGCTAGGTTGTTGAAATTATTACACATACGGAAAAATGGTGAGTTTCTAGACAGGTTTGTTGACGCAAAGCCCGGGCGAAAGACTAAATGAGACCTGGTGTGATAAGTCGGTACGTTAAAATTAATATAATTTAGAAAAATAGTAGAATCGTAAGAGTTATGAATTATCTTATACAGATGTTTTAAGTCAAGTAGTTCTCTCCTATTTTTCAAACTAAGCATATGAAAACACGATAAACGACTGTTATATGAATCAAGGAAATATATACTTCGAAATTTATGGGTAATTATTCTTAAAAACCGACGTTGAATATTTTCCAATCTATTTATGTGAGTCTCATAGAGAGGGTTCCATACAATGCTACAGTACTCAAGATGAGTTCTGACCATTGAATAAAAAAGTAACTTAATTTATTCTGGATTGTGAAAGTACTTTGTTACTCTAAATATGAAACCCAGCATTTTGTTCGATTTTTTAGTTATGAAACTTATATGTTGACTAAAATTTAGTTTCTCATCAAAAATCACTCCCAAGTCTTTTATTTCAGAAACTCGTTCTAGTATTTTACTGTTAAGAAAATAATCAAAATTTATTTTATTACGATTTTTCGAAAAAGATATTATATGACATTTATTAGCATTTAAGTTAAGCAAATTTAAAGCGCACCATTCAGATAAGTTATTAAGATCAAGTTGCAACTGTAAACAGTCCGTAGTACTATTTATTTCACGATAAATTTTTAAGTCATCCGCGTATAGTAAGTAATGTGATTTAAGAATACGGGATATATCATTTATAAACATTAGGAACAGCGTTGGACCAATGTGACTCCCCTGTGGTACTCCGGAAATGACAAATATAGGAGTAGACTTAACGCCATTCACTACAACATACTGAACCCTGTTACTCAGGTAACTGCTTATCCATTTAAGCAACGTGCCAGAAACATAATATTTTTCAATTTTGGAGATGAGCATAGATATATTAACCGTGTCAAACGCCTTTGAAAAATCGGTGTAAATTGAGTCTAACTGAGTACGTTTAGATAGAGAGTTGTTAATTTGTTCCGTATAGATAAGCAAGTTCGTAGTTGTGGATCTACCGGGGAAGAAACCGTGTTGGTGAATAGTAATTGATGGAGATATATGATTAATCAACGCCCTATTTACAAATGATTCCAGTAGTTTGCCAAAAATTGATAATTTGGAGATGGGTCTGTAATTAGTAACGTCAGATTTATCGCCACTTTTGTGTATTGGTGTAATGAACGCATTTTTCCAACAAGATGGAAATACACCTTCCCGCAAGGATTTATTATAGATTAAGTACAAAGGGTATGATAAAGACAGACCGCAATTTTTAATGAAGAATACATCGATTTCGTCCGGTCCACGGGCTTTTCTTGCATCGAGATTATAAATGGCCTTCATAATATCACTTCTAGTAATAGTCAACGTACACAAATTTGAGGAGATGGTATCATAGTTTTTAATGTTGGAAGTATATTTGGTATTGGATTTATAAACGGAACTGAAGTAATTTGCATATAGACTTGCGGTAGTTTCGGGGTCTACAGATCGAGATTCTTTATATTTCACTTCAAGTGGAAAGTTTTCTTGTGCTTTATTTTCTTTAACAAAGGTCCAGAAATATTTACTGTTCCTTTTAATATTATTTTCACAGTTATTGATATAGTTTTTGTAACATAAGTTCATTTCATTTTTTATTTTGTTTTTTAAAATGTAAAAATTTAATTTGTCTGATGTTTGCTTGTAAGATTTATATCTTTTTCGAAATTTTTCTTTAGTTTTTATTAAATAGATTAAATATTTAGAAAACCAGTGCGGAAATTTTGTTTGTTTGTTATTACTAATAATTGGAACATGTTCATTTATGATAGAAAACAGTGTATTATAAAATAAATCCGTAGCTTGATTTACATCTAAATTTTGAAACTTAGAAGACCAGTTAAAAGTGTCTATTTCAAAATTAATTAAGTCATAATTTCCCTTATGATAATTGTATTTATGTGAGGAATTTTGAATTTTTGTCTGCT
Source organism: Liopterus haemorrhoidalis (assembly GCA_963971575.1). Classification (NCBI taxonomy): domain Eukaryota; kingdom Metazoa; phylum Arthropoda; class Insecta; order Coleoptera; family Dytiscidae; genus Liopterus; species Liopterus haemorrhoidalis. Next base: position 33,938,019 of record OZ020617.1, on the reverse strand, counting down.
GTTTAGAAACCTCAAATTCGATAATTAATGGAGGGTGATAAGGTTAATAAGATATTGAAATAAACAAGGCAGATAATACACTTACGTTATTTATACGACATAAATTCAGTTTAATGGCAAATTTGAAAAAGGTAAAAAAATATTAATTTTAAAAATTATGTACTACAGTCTGTTCCAAACGGTTAAGCGGAACTAAATGGGAATTTAGTTCTTTTAGGTTGTCACGAGAAGGGACCTTGCTTGGGTTATTTCATTTTTCACGTTGGGATATCAAAATTTAAAATTCCAATAATGAAACCATGGAAACGAATGACATATGTCAAAATTAAATATTTTTTTTTTTATATTTTAATGACAAAAAAATAAATAAATGGGAAATTTGTATTAAGAATGACACAAAAAATCAAAATATAAAGAAAATGACATTTTAAAATGATATTAACCTTAACCAAAAAATGTTTATTGTAAGTATGATTTACAAAGCTTAAACAAAACGGCCGCAACGCACGATTTAAACGATGAAAATAACTAGATTGCAAAATCTAGTTCCGCTTAAGCGTTTGGAACAGACTGTAGTCCTCTCTCTTGATCTGTTAATTATCAAGTGTCAAAAAATATTTATATGTCAGATAACCTAAAAAATATATAACTGCGTAAAAACAAATTACATGGAGAATTTTCTGCGTAAAATCTACGCCAAGAATATAAATAAAAGTCTAAATATGTAAATAATAACAAAATATACAGTCTGTTCCAAACGGTTAAGCGGAACTAAATGGGAATTTCGTTCTTTTAGGTTGTCACGAGAAGGGACCTCGCTTGGGTTATTTCATTTTTCACGTTGGAATGTCACAATTTAAAATTCCAACAATGAAACCATGGAAACGAATGACATGTCAAAATTAAATTATTATTTTTTATATATTTTAATAACAAACAAATTAATAATTGGGAAATTTGTATTAAGAATGACTCAAAAAATCAAAATATATTAAGAAAATGACAATTTAAAATGATATTAACCTTAACAAAAAAATATTTATTGTGAGTATGATTAAAAAGCTTAAACAAAACGGTCGAAAAGCACGATTTAAACGATGAAAGTAACTACATTGCAAAATCTAGTTCCGCCTAACCGTTTGGAACAGACTGTATGAGAAAAATTAAATGATATAAATAATATACAGTCTGTAAATGAGAATTTCGTTCTTTTAGGTTGTCACGAGAAGGGACCTTGCTTGGGTTATTTCATTTTTCACGTTGGAATTTCAAAATTTTAAATTCCAACAATGAAACCATGGAAACGAATGACATATGTCAAAATTAAATTATTTTTTTTACATATTTAAATGGCAAAAAATAAATAAATGGGAAATTTGTATTAAGAATGACACAAAAAATCAAAATATAAAGAAAATGACATTTTAAAATGATATTAACCTTAACCAAAAAATGTTTATTGTAAGTATTATTTACAAAGCATAAACAAAACGGCCGAAAAGCACGATTTAAACGATGAAAGTAACTAAATTGCAAAATCTAGTTCCGCTTAACCATTTGGAACAGACTTTATATTTCCAATGTACGACACTGAACATCTGTCAACTTGGACTAAAAACAATATTTTTACAGTGTAATAGGGATGACGATCTAAACCAATCCAAAGCAAGGACAAACAGCTCCTATCTTCTTACACACATTTTTCTACTTTGAAATAGACCATAGTTTCGTATTACAAATTGAGACGGATTATACACACGTCTTTCAATATCTGAAATTTTGTATGTAAAAATATTTATTATAACTTACCTTTTCTATTTTCTTTATATTCAATTTACAAAACTGTACTTAACAAAGAAATTAAAATTTAACAGCGTTGCTAAAATTTAGCATTACTTTATGAAACCGGCCAATAATGTTTCACGAAGTTACATTATTGAACTATTTGTCAGAATATTGTCATAGAAACACGTAAATAAACTAAAATGGCGAAGAAAGGTGCAGCAATCCAACTTCAAATAGAAGTAGAAAATGATGAGGACTGGGAAAAGTTAGTAGACAGAGAAGGACTGATAGGTAATACAAATTTAATATCTTATCACCTACATAAAAAGTTATTAAATGAGATTATTTTGTTATGATTCACTGACTTGTTTATTTCTCTGACTGCAGTTTTGACTCTCGCCATTGTCAAAGTTACAGTAAATACTAAATTACAAATTAAATAAGGTAAAAAGAAGTATTATAGGAAATAATTAGTGCAGGTAAGACATTAATTCCAGGTTAAAATTTGCTTATAAGTTAATTCTATCAGTGGGGACTTGTTTATGTCAGCGAATTTAACTTTTGATGATGTAAGTCTTAAAATTAAACTTAAAACTAATAATAATCAATACTACGAACTATGTACCTTATGTAATCAAAACAAATATAAATTAAAACAGATAAGTTGGATAGAACTGAAAAATTTCATTTAATAATATTTTATCTGTAAGTGAATTTCACAAAGTTAAATAATTCGTCGCCTGAAAATAATAAGGTTGTATGTCGAAGTGTATTACATTTGAGAAAACAAGCTTCTAAAATTTTGACATGAAAAAACAAGCACAACAATGACAAGGAAGAAATTTTTTTAATAACTATATATTGATATGTTATTGTCATTAACGCATTAATTTGAAAAAAAAAAAAATTGAATAATATCATTTTAACAATTTGAAAAATGAACATACAACTTTGTGATTAAGAAAAACACTAAACTTAGTACCTTAACGTTACATACAGCTTTGTAGTTCAAAGTAATAACAGGGGGAAATTCAGTTTATATAAGCTGTTCACTTTTGTAAGAACACACTAGATCTGGTTATTTTGGTTACTTTTATGGTGTGTTACAGACTTTAAATGTCAATTAAAAATAATCAATACGCTGTAAAACCGACTTTAAGTTGATAAGGTTATGATCACTATAATTAAGATATCATTTTTCATTATGACATATGTCAAACGGATCGACATTTTAAAAAAGTGACATTTTTTAATACCAACATGACATACAGCTTCAAAGGTGCAAACTATTGAAAACAAAATTCCCTCTTAGTTTGTTCTTACAAAAGTGAACCGGTTATAGGTAAAGCTTCAGTTTTTATAAGCTGTTCACTTTTGTAAGAACACACTAGATCTGGTTATTTTGGTTACTTTTATGGTGTGGTACTGACTTTAAATGTCAATTAAAAATAATCCTTACGCTGTAAAACCGACTTTAGGTTGATAAGGTTATGATCACTATAATTAAGATATCATTTTTCATTATGACATATGTCAAACGGATCGATATTTTAAAAAAGTGACATTTTTTAATACCAACATGACATACAGCTTCAAATGTGCAAACTATTGAAAACAAAATTCCCTCTTAGTTTGTTCTTACAAAAGTGAACCGCTTATAGGTTTCTGAAAATTGTTAAAAAGGTACCAGAAAAGGTAAAAGAAATGTTAGTGACGTATCAAATATTTATTTGATTAAATAACACAAATTAAACAATATGTTTGCAAAATAATAACAAATTAAACATTAATCTTACAAAAAAATAAGATAAATTAAGATAATTTGAACTGAAACTGAAACATTCGAAATAAAAAAAAAATAATTGAAATAAATTGTATTTTTATTATTTTCTTGAGATTTACTTTCTTGGCATTATTGTTTCATAATAAGATTTATCCATAGTAGGCATCCAATCCAGCATGGATTTTAAAGCGATTACCTTGTTTTCTAGTAACGGATTTTTATTTGTAGAAACCTTAATGTCTCTAAATATATTTAACAAGTCTTCAAGACCTTGTTTTATTCTTTTTAATATTTTTTGTAACCCAGGTGCCCGAAAAAGATGTTTTATATTTAACATAAAAGATGTAAGTCAAACATGCAACCATAAATTATGAATTAAAGAAAAACAATTAAAATACAAGGGTGTATGTTATAACATACAACTATGTTTTTTAAGTTTTTTATTTTTTAAGACATACAAGTATGGTTTTCTGCTTTTTTCTCCGACACCGGTAATGCTATCTTATAGAAGTTATTGGGACAAGTAAGTTACGTGACATACACCTCTATAGTATTGAAAAGTGCATTTGACAAAAAATGTCACATACAACCTTATTATTTTCAGCCGACGAATTGTTAGCAATTCAAGATATTTTCTTACCTTCTTTAATTGTTTTTTTTTTTTTTTTTAGTTGTAGATATATTTTCGGATTGGTGTGGACCATGTACTGGAATGGTTGGGAATTTAAGAAAATTAAAATTGGAAATTGGAGGAGACATTTTAACTCTGGCAACTGTATGTGTTAGGAAAATATTGATATAAATACATTAAATTAATTTCTTTTAGGCAAAAGCAGATGATGTCACCTGTTTAAAAAGGTTTCGGAATAAAAGTGAACCAACATGGATGTTCATTGCCGTAAGTAATTGTTTTGTAGTAATTTTAGTGTGGATTGTCGGCTGTTAGCCTCCTAAAGAAGACATAAACTCGTAGGAATATAGCACCTTGAGTTAATATAAATAACAATGTATCCGTAATTAAAAAACATCTTGCTAGGTCATCAAAAGTTCTACTGAATTATTGGGATTCAATCAAGTGCTGAACTGGGGGCAAAAGTTGGGTTGCTGATAAAATTTCGATTCAGAATTAAGTTTAAATTTTATTAACACAAAATGTACAATTTAAATATATTTGAAAAGTAAACGTTTAATTTCAAGTTCGGCTAGAATGAATCTTACAGATCACCGGATATTTGACTAAGAGTATTCCTCAAGAATTCAGAGTTACCGTATGCTAGTCACGAACTGAACTGAAGCTATATATCTGTCTATCTATCTATCTCCCCTTATTCTCAGTTGAAAGAAGTTTATATACCAAGTATAACAATATTCTAGGAAATTCCAGGACAGTGTTAAAAAATCAGCTGTGCCCACCACGGGACCGACTGCCATCACAAATAACTTGTTTAATTTATGCTATTTTATCAAAAAATGTATCAAATAAAAATTGTTAGTTACTGCTTTTATAGCAACTTTTATTAATTAATTTTTTCGAAATATTTCTCTGTTGTGAAATAATCGCAAAAATCTTAAAACCGACACGAGTAAACTCCCATTTCTAGTTAACCGATTTTTACCAAAAGTTGATCAACTCGTGCTATTGATGTCAAAAGCTTAAATATGAAGTTTCATAAAAATCCTTTTAGCCGAATTTGCTCTGCACGTGTACACGGACCGACAGACAGACCGACAGACAGACAGATGGACAGACATCATGCTAAAAATAATCAAAACGTTATGTAGGAGAGTTATCAATTTGGAGAATCCTCAGTTCGTGGAGATCCATCGAAACAGTGGCGGATTTAGCTTTTTGGGGCCCCAGGGCTTAAAAATAGCAAGGGGCCGTACACACGTTTCAAAAAAAAAAAAAAAATTAGCTGTTGCCATCACTGGACCGCCATCATAAAGTACTTATATAAAATACATTCTAGCAGCAGAGTAAAAATAACTTGGCCTAATATTTTCTAACAGTGATATTATTTATCATGACCATGGAAACGTTACATATTGTAAGTATGAAAAAATTGAGAAATTTTACAAAAATTATTCGAAATTTTTGTTTTATCAAAAAACGTCTCAAATAAAAGTTATTAATTATTGCATTTATAGCAACTTTTGTTGAATAAATTTTTTCGAAATATTTTTCTGTTAAATATTCACAAAAATCTTAAAATCGACACGAGTAAACTCCCATTTTTAATCAACCGATTTTTACCAAAAGTTGATCAACTCGTGCTGGCAGACTCGATTGATGGCAGAAGCTTAAATATGAAGTTTCATAAAGATCCTTTCAGTCGAATTTGCTCTGCACGTATACACAGACAGACGGACAGACAGACAGACAGACAGACAGACAGACAGACAGACGGACGGACAGATAGACCGACAGACATGATGCTAAAAATAGTCAAAACGTTATGTAGGGACCTCAATTCGTGGAGATCCATCGAAATCTCGAAATGTAAAAATCGGTATGATCACAATACCTCCCTTATATATGTTGGCGGTCGGTAATAAAAGACAGTATTAAAGGTTAATTATTATTTATTACATTTTTATTAAATATATGTATTAAGAAGTACAAACAAGATTATTAAAGTACAATCACAATCATGTTCAGTGTTGATTTTTAATAAATATTAGAAAATTTGTGTTTTTAATTTTTTTGTGTTGTTTTTTAAAGTAATATTTTTGTTTTGATCTTTTATCTTATAAGCCGTTCTTGGTATAGAATATAATAGGTATATGTCTGAGAGGTTGGGGGCCCCTTGCGGATCTTGGGCCCTGGGCTTAAGCCCTATTAGCCTGTATGTAGATCCGCCACTGCATCGAAATCTCGAAATGTCAATATCGGTCTGATCACAATACCTCCCTTTGTTGGCGGTCGGTAAAAATTTAAATGTATTCAATTTTTCTATTATCAGTTAAATTTAGAATAAAACAAAGAAACATTGAACAATTCAAAATTCTAATAATTTTGAAACCCTAAAATATTTCCTGCATAACAAATGAAGTTAAATGCATAATGGATTGACTTCCGAATGTTTTGTCCAGATGATCTAAGAGATTCATTACAGTATTGCGGACCACTGGTTTATACCCAGGGCTAAATGTAATAATCTGCCGTCCATTGCCCACTGTGTCCTCCTCCTTAGATTTTTTCCTGGCCCTCCTACTAAGGTTATCAACTTTGTCCGAGAGACCAAGCGACAAATAAAAGTCATTTAGGAATTCGATGGGCTCTGGAAGGAATGCACCCTGCGGTTGCGGGCGTAGCTGGCCCATGTCATGTAGTTACGTCATTTCCCAAACTGAACATGAAATTACAAAAAATTGATGTGAAGTGTGAATTTTCACACATTTCAGGGTTTTGCAGGTATTTAATAACTGAATGATGATTATTTGGGATGCCAAAACAAATTTTATGTTAAAATATTTTTTTATGAATTTTAATTCGAATGCCTAGTACCATTATTTAAGATTCTAAATACGTGCAGTATTTTTTTTACATAGCAAGGTTTATTAAGATTTTGAAAATTGCGCCTATGGCTTCTATTGGTTGCTTAAATCATTAGCCCCGCCCTCTGATTTCGTATACATCAAACAGAATTAAATTGTAATTTCAACACTTCCCACTGGTTATTAAATTTACGCTTTTAAAACTTAAATGCAACATTTACCAAAATATAAATATAATTAATTTTGACAAAATAATTTAAACAAAAGAAAACTGCAAAAAAAAAAAATTAAAATTGTCAGGATTCGAACTCTAGTTTGCAAGTTACCTGCTTGACAAATTGCCAGAAAACCAATGACTAAACGCACATCGCTATGAGCGCTGACGTATCAACTTGGTTACATAGCGAATTAAATATTTAACATATTTGGGTTAAAAACACAAAAAATGCATTATTTTCCGAAAACATAATCTGATCAAAAATTTCTGTTGTACTATTCCGGTTCACACCAATATACATTACTTAGAATTTTTTCAGATTTTTAGTTTAAACCATCTGGGCAACAGGGTGTGGGACAAATTTTTATGACATTTTGAACAGGGTGGGGAGTTTTGCACAAATTTGACAAAAATCGCGTCAAAATAATTTATTTTGCAAAAATAAAATTTTGATCGTTAATCCACGTACTAAGGGCTTTAATTTGATACCCTACTCAGAATTTAAAAAAAATATTTTATTTTTCGTTGAGCACATATTTGTTTATATTTTTAGGGGGATATGTTTTAGTATTTTTCCTATGTGCGGGTCAAAAAGTTGTACAATCATGCCAAATTTCAACTCTCTAGGTTTAGCCGTTTGGCTAAAATTTTTACCGAACAGAGAGACAGACAGACCGACAGACAGACAGACAGACAGACAGACGACAAAATGACGGTATATAACTCATATATATAACTCGGTATATAACTCATTGGGTGGTCATACTTACAAAACCCTAAAAAGAGAAGTTTATATTTAATGTAAATACAAAAAGGTACAGAAATATAACAAATCATCTACTATAAGAATACATAATAACGCAATACCAATTTATTTTTTATATTGGACAAAACAAATTATAAATCACTTGTATATTAGTAATCACTTAGGGCCGGTTTCTGAAGGCTTAGTTAACTATAACCAAATGGTTGCTAACCAAAGATTAAACTCGGCTAAGCTTTCAGAAACCGGCCCTTAATTACAAAATTTTATGAGGCCGGCATATTATACTTAAAAAAATAAGTAAATAGACGGTGAAGCGCCCGCTTAGGGCGTACCACCTTGTATTTTTCATTTTATATCCCAAATTATATTTTATTTCCGTTTAATTATCATTTTTACCTAATTTAAATAAATATTCATTTTATAGAAAAAACATGTTTAGAACCACGCTATATTTTATTTCCAAAATGCAAATATATTACCATATATTTTACCCGATACAATAATATTTTATATAATATTATATAATACTATAATAATTTATTATTGTATTAATTTAAACCTAATTTTAATTCATTTAAAATAACAATTTGTTTTCCTTAAAATAAAACATGTTTAGAGCCGCTGGTAAGATTTTTGCTAGTCAAAATCATCCATTTTGTATTAATTCATAATTTTCTACCAAGATGAGCAGACTTGTTTTTGATTTTATATGGAAGTAATAGTTTAAAATCAGTTTCAATTTAATCAGGATCCCCTGATTCGTGTAGATTGTAAATTAATATATCAGGGTATATTAATTATTAAATTTGTATTTTGTTATAGTTATTTTTTCTGGAGTTTTCCCTCCAGATTTCTTGTGTGTTTAAAATCAGTCATTAATCAATTAATTAATTACTGCATTTTTGTGAGACCAGAGAGAAAGGTTGTTAATAATGTTCTAAATTGTATTTATATAACTGTTCATTTTAAATTTATTTAAAATTTTGTCATTTTATTGAGTAACATCATAATTCGCTGCACTCAGTACGAACTCGTGTTATACCGTTTCTTCCTGCGGTTCCTTCTGCTTAAATAATTTTTCTTTTGTTTAATTTAGTCAAATATATTTGTTTTAAATTTACTAGTAGATCTGTACCCATTTCTCAACATTTTGCGTTGAGAAATGATTTAAATTCATCCTTTTTTTTGTAGATTTTTAATATAAATTTTTCTTTAAATTTAGAATCACGATTTTTTATGAATTTGTTGTGGGATTAATTTACAGTGTAATCGACCGTCTTCACCGCTGCGCTTACCGCTATTTATTGTTGCAGTGCGCAACAATTATAATTGTTTAAATTTTTTGTACAAATTTTTTTGTTCAATTATTTTACAAGTTCAACTATTTTTTTTTGATATTTTTTTAAAATTATTATTCCTGACAATGCTACACCACCTGTCATTATTATTTGTACACTGTAAATTTCTCTAACATATTAGCGATCCCCAAAACTTTTTCTCTTTTTTATTCAATTTAATGGCAACGCATTTGCACCAAGAACCTGACCTTATTTTTTATTATAATACATACTCCGATCCGCGCACCGCGCCTTTATATTTTTGACATTTCAAAGTCAACCCTTGTGTGTCGTCGTGTACTCCTACCCTACCTGGGCCAGGAGCGGGCGCCACAGACGGAATGGTGAAATATGTATATGTCACCCCAAGCAGGACCTTTTTATAAATTAAATTTATATTAAAAACATAATTATTTTGTTTCCTATCATAAATTATACAACCAAAGCTAAATCAATTTATATTCTAAACGAAATACGAACGCATGTTCAATTAGTGACAATTTGTTCTTCTTTTTGTTTGGACACCGTCAGTCGAGTTGACTTTTCGCCTCACTCACATCTTTATCTGTCCTTCATCTTTGTTGATCTGTCCATGTGTCCTGTATACCAATACTTGTTAGATCTTCGGTTTTTTGATCTCTCCATCTCTTGTGAGGTCTTCCCAGACCAGACAATATGTTAGTACAAAAAAATATATATATACATATATTGTTACACACTTTATATTTATTTCAAAATCAGTTTATTAAATCAATGAATCGTTACAATAGACAATAAAGGTTAATGATCAGTTCTTGAGGAGCGAGCACAACCATCCGACATTACGGCGGCGCCATTACTATTAAATCCCAGTAGCCAGTGGCGGGGTACCGACTTTTCATAGCCTGAATCGTTCTGTTTAATGAGAATTGTACTTCTGGCAATTTTTCCGGCCAACGATCTGGAGCGGAAGTTTTCAACAACGCAGGTAGTATCGTACGATTGTACCTTTCTATTTGGCCATTGCTGCGGGGCGTCTGGACAGCAACATGTGTTAGTGTGATGTTTCGTTCCTCGCAGAAAGTTCGGAACGATTCAGAGGTGAAACATGTACCTCTGTCAGCTATGATTCTTCGAGGGTACCCGAAAATCTTACAAAGGTTCTGCATAATCTTGATTGCTTCATCAGAACTCGTTGTCTTCGTAGCTTCTAAGAAGACAAACTTGGTAAACCCATCGATGATCTCGAAAATATGTCTGTAGCCGTTCTTAGATCGTTCCAACCTTTCAAATGTATATCGGGTGTTGAATTGTACCATTTCTGGGCGTTCCCAGCCAGTCTATTAGTTGCTAACACCTTCACGTTGTTGTCCGAAAGGTCGTACATATCCTAAATATCGTCGATCCGGGAAATCCAAAATTCTATGTCCACGGAATCTTCATTGCTGGGGTCAAATTTCGGAATTTGAGCTCCAATTTCTGAAAAAGGTACATGACCTGAAGATCGTCGACGTTCAGGCGACGAACTATCGTTTGCACTTAACACACGATCAAGTAATCCCTGCATTTGATTGTCTCTCATGCGCATCATTTCCATGAAAGTTGTTAAGAGTTCAGCATTGTTATAATTCGTATTAATACTTGGCATCCCAGTGCCAGATGCACTTGTAGAATCCGCGTTTTCACCGAACACACTTTGGTTTTGCATTTTGACAGTATTTCAAACGTACGCGCACTGCAATAATGTCAGTTACTGTGAACCAATCACAACCGTTGGTGACGTCACTCGTCGAGCCAATCAGAAAACGTTAATGGCAGGAGTTTACCGCGCGATTCTGTCCGTTTTCCCGCCTAACCTCAATCACGAACAAGTCTTAACCGTTCTTTTCTTTCCACTGATTCACTGTTCCACTCAATTTTTCCGGGAGATTCACCGATCTTAACGTTTTATTAACACGAAATGTCACTGAAAAACGTACAAGTCACTACACTTCGAAAAAGTTTTGAGAATTCCGCTACACACTTTCTTCGTAGACCCAGGGAAATTCTTTCTCCACCACACAGTTAACAGTTATCCGTCACAACTCGTGAACACAGGGACACTTTAACAGTTGGCTCTTTTCCGAACACAATAACTTTTTTTTCACATTTCACATCCAGTCATCCCGTCATCCCACTTCTGAAGTCTGTTACACACTTTGTACTTATTACAAAATCAGTTTATTAAATCAATTAATCGTTACAATAGACAAGAAAGGTTAATTATCAGTTCTTGAGGAGCGAGCAGAACTATCCGACATTACGGCGGCGCCATTACTACTGAATCCCAGTAGCCAGTGGCGGGGTACCGACTTTTCGTAACAATATATAATCCATATTTTTTAGTAATATTTATATATATTAATTAGCAAGTGTCTGTATGTAGTGTCGGTAACATTGTGACGTCAATTTTTCCTAAGGTTCTCGTGATTGGCTAACTGGGGATACCCTGTCTCTTGATTTGCTGACAGGAGACACCCTCTCTCGTGATTTGCTAACTGGTGATATCCTGTCCCGTGATTCGCTAACCTGATATTATTTTGATAATTTTTAATAAAAGGTTGCAAAAGTTAATACAGTAAATTTTTTTTTTTTTGTTAAAAACCCGTTAAAAATTGCTGACGGGTTGAACAACCTAGTTTATTTATAATAGACGTAACAACAACGCCAATAGAGGCAACATTTTCTCCTCAACCGTACATTTTGCCTGTGGAATTCTCTCCAAGAAGAAGTAGAATCTGGTCCGTCCATAAACGAGTCATCTCTCCCAAATTAATTAAAATTATTAATGTTGCACTTTTGTTTTTTTTTTTTTGCTCATTGTAAATGATATTAATGGTATAATGTTATATGTCACTTTCTGTTATTTGTAATAATTGTATATTATTTTCTAGTTTGTAAGTTTTCTTTTGAGCTTAACAAGTCTATGGCACCTGCTCTTTTTTGTAATAATAATAATAACACTCTTAATTTTCAAAAACTCATTTTAGAATGCGAAACTTGTAAAATTATTATTTGGAACAAATGCTCCTCGATTGATGAATGTAATCACCCAAGAACTTCAAAAGCAACAAAAGGCTATGGCAGATCAAGTTCCTCGAGAAGGTATAGAGTTCGATCAATTAACTGAAGAAGAACAGGAAAGATTTGATGAAGAAAAAAGAATAGCTGACGAAGCAGCTCGGATTGAAGCAGAAGCAAGGGAAAAAGAAATATGTGAAAGAAGAGAAGCAACTGTTCGTAATTTATTGGAATTTGTTGGTGAATATAATTGCATTGTATTGTTTCCACATGTTGGTTATGAGCAGTTTAACATGATTACCGACTTTTTTAATCAGTCCAAATTGAGTAGTAAGTATTAATTTATTTAATTATTTATTCATATATATAAATTCGAAATTGCAATGCAATTACCATCAGTGCCGCCGAGACCTGGTTCAGGCCTCAGGAAAATAATAAGTCCGGGCCCGATGAGAGAAAAAAAAGTACATGTACAGTTTATTACAAACAATTAGGCGGCACTAACCGGAATTTTCATTTTTGCAAGTTGTCATTAGCTATTTTTTATATATTGAAGTTGGGTTTTCCTGAACAAAATGATCAAAAGTTTCAATCAATCGGTAAAAGTAACTAGAATTGAAAATCTAGTTCCGCCTAAATCAATGGAACAGACTTTAGATAGAAATTGTTCTTCATTTTTTTAATTTGAATAGTAAAATATTTGAATTTGTTTTTCTTCTAATTCTTATGATTGATATCATAATTCACATTAGCCCCTTTACTACATAGCAAATATAGGTTTTCAATCCCTTTTTAAAAGTGACTGAATATAACCTAACAACTGGCAACACAGGAAATTTATCAACTTCTTCATTATTTCATAGTTATTGTGGAAAAACTTTAGAAATTACAATCAATAGAAGTTTGTAGAAGAGACAGATTTTTTCGAATTTCTCTTATGTTATAGTTTTTATATATATATTTATGTCATAGTTAATTACAGGTTTCTTTTTGTCTTTGATAATGCTGATTTGTAATTCTTTTTCAGGCGTGGGTAAAGCAATTAAGAAAACATTCACCCCCGAAGAAATATCTGAAATGTTGTATTTCTCTAGTTGGGTATTAGACCGTCAGGTCATTAACCACATGCTTTCAGGAGAATGCACTGGTTATTGCTATCAAGCAGTTGACTTGGATCACGCTAAAATTATTAGTTATATGTGTGAACTGGTCTATGGAGAAGATGGTTATCCTCCTGGCGCAGAGGATAGCTTGGCTAAGAAACTAGAAATACAGGTTTTAAAAGAAGTAGAAGAGGTAGAGGAAGAAGATGAAGAAGATATCGTAAAAGAGGATGTAGTACTTGATCCAGAGGCCATAGAAGGAAAAGATAATTCTATTACATCGGTTAAATCTGATAAAAAGGTGCAATCAGTCACCAAGACTCCTAGTAAAGGTATGATTAAATAAAAGCCACATCAGCTATAAATATGTATTTAAACACATATTTCCATTATCTAAGTGTGCGTTTATATTGAAGAAGTATAAAAGCTATAAGAGTGGGGGGACAAAAGGTTATCACATCCTTTAATGTGTTTATAGTAGAGCTGTGATGGCAATTCAATTCTAGCTGTTAGCTGAGGTGGACCATTTCAAAATATGTTTGGTTTGGCAGAATAATTATTATTGTTTTCAAATGCTACAAATTTATTTAATTAATTTCAATGAATTTTCTTATTTCTGCCACGTTCGTCCTAAAGTGATTACCACAAAGCCGCAGTAAGGGAGGGCGGAGGGGGCGACGGCCCCTAGCGCACTAAGGTAAAGGGCGCAGATGAGCTTGACTAAGGAGCGCCACATGCGAAAGTGAGGCTCTTCACTTGGAATTTGCGAGGTGAGGACCTGTTTTTTTGCTCTTCACTTGGAATTATTTGTCAAGGGCGCCAAAGTAGTTTTGCCCCTAGCGCAAATTTTCCTTACTGCGGCTCTGGATTACAACATTAAATATCTATGGGAAAAGGTTGGGCACCATTGATTGAAGGACTTGAGAGAGTATATAATGAAAGGTGACCCGTCAAATGCGCTCCTAAAAAACGCCCCGACAAAAACGCCCTTACAAATGCGCTCCCGACAAATACGCTCCCCAACAAATGCGCTCCCTGACATATGCGCCCCAACAATAGAATATAAATGATTCGTAAGTGTACAAAATTATCCAGCATTTTATAAAAGAACAAAATGAAATAGAGGTACAATCAGACCAATTGTGTAACTCAGTTACTATGATAATAGTAACTAAATATGTCACTATGAGCAAGGTCAGTTACTATCATGAATGGAAGTCATTTATACTTTTATAATATTTTATCTTGTAGTAACGTTACTACACAGTAATTTTTTACAGAATTGATCTGATAATGTTCGTTTCCAAGCAGGATATCGGAAACCAGAAGCATCCAAAATGAAACATGTGCAACTTAACAGACGCATAAAAATATTAGAGAAAAATTATAATAGAAATGACATTATAAATTATTTGCCTGGATTGTCGTTAAATTTAGAATTATAATATAGTTATTTCTTTACCGTTTGTTATAATTAAGTATAATATAGTACTATAATATTGGGTTGTTACATAAGTCCGTTCGTTTTTTTATAAATGTACGTAATACACTCATTCTTAAAAAATTATAAAAATGGTATTTCCCCATCTGTTAAGTCTTAAGGGTTTTGTGTTATGTACATAGTTTTACTATTCATATTTACTATACCACACATGATTTGTTCAATGTACGGTGATTCTAAACAAATGGCATTGTTATGTTAGTGTGTGTTTGTTTTGTCATTAAACTAGATGATGGGTAGCTCGCTTCGCTCGGCTTCTTCTAACCAAACCCTTACTAACCTAACCTAACCTAAGATAGTGTTTTGACATTAAACTAGAAGATGGGTAGCTCGCTTCGCTCGGCTTCTTCTAACAAAACCCTTACTAACCTAACCTAACCTAAAATAGTGCTTTGTCCTTAAACTAGAAGATGGGTAACTCGCTCCGCTCGGTTTTAGATTTTTACTAACTAAACCTAACCTAATTACCTTGTTTTTAGGCGCATTTATTTTCCCCCATATTAGCCCAATTAAAATGCGTATCATTGTGTATGAATTTATAAAAATTATTTGCGTGCAATTGCCCATAACCTGTCTTATTAAACCTTAAAAAAAAACATTTATTTCTTTTATTATATAAGTTTTCTTATTATATTTCTTTATTTATATTCAAACACTATGTCACTTTATTTACCTTTTTTTAAACCATATAAAAAAATTCACGCAATTATTTCTTAGTCTGTCTACTTTTATTGACCACTTGATAAATTGATTTTCGATGAATTGATTTTCGATGAACTCGTCGGTTACCGTCTTGACCATATGCTCAGGCTACCAATTGTTCCGCTCTCTACAAAATTGCCTTAACGGAAAAAATTTCGCATCTTTGGACGATATCAAAATTCTCCTCTACAGATTTTTCGAGAGCAAAGACGGAACCTTCTGTAGAGATGGCATTATGAAATTTTTTGAGCGTTTGTCCAAAGTGATAGAAAATAATGGACAATACTTTTGATAATAAAAGTTCTTTTTTTAGAATGTATAATTTATTGAATAAAAGGTGAAAAAAATAAAACGAACGGACTTATGTAACAACCCGATAGTTTGTTGAGAATTGGTCAAAATGATAACAAATATATTATCATTTCACTAATATATTATAAAAAACTAAGAGGAAAGTCAGTAATACAGACAAATGAAATTATTAAAATGTATGCTTAATGTAATTTTTAATCAATAAATTATGTAATAAAATATGTTTTTTATACTTTTCGTTCACAATAATATCATTGTTATACTGAAAAGTTTAACAATAGAAGCTATTGTTAAACTATTTTTGGTGACTTTTTAATTGGCATTTACTCGTCTACGGCGTGTCATTGATAACTTCAAATATTTTAAAATGTTTATTTAATACAATTTGTAAGTATTTCCATGTCAGATAATTATTTTATAATATTATTATTAAGAAAATTCAAAAAGAACGTTTGTTGTTTTGCATCTGTCAAATCACAGAAATTGTTTTATTATACATTGTTGCTATGGTGACCGCATTTCACAATAATCCCTAGATTGTATTCCGATATTTATTATAAATGAAATATTAAAATTTCTATAAAATAAGTGATGCAAAGTATAAAAAACAGTATATATTATGCTCGTTTTATACGACGTATTGTCACACTTGTATCTTTGGAGCACTCCTCGCTCCGTCGTAGTCCAAACAACTTGTGTGACAATACATCGTCTTATAAAACTCGCATAATAATATACTATTATTCTTAACCTTTGCCAAATTAAGTTATTATATTATTAATTATATGGACAATAAACCACAGTTTCGTTTATCTCTTCTCATTTAATTTATTCATTTTATATTTTATTGTTTGGGCGCATATGTCGAGGAGCGCCTTTGTCGGGGCGCATATCTCGGTGAGCGACTTTGTCGGGGCGCATTTATCGAGCGGTTTTGTCCTGAGCGCAATTGTCGGGTAACCATATTGATATCGCCCAGTCTATGCACTTCGTCATTTTGCGTCATTACTTCAATCTCAAACTTAGTGGCGAAAAAATAACTAAAACGATTTTTTTCATTTGAATTATAGACTAATATTGCTCTTTACTATTTTATTTTACTAAAACATACCCATTGAAGTCATATTTAGTTTGTGTTCGATAGTCATTTTAAAGATTTACAAATTTTAATTTTTTTATTTAATATGGGGACATTTGTATTGGTATCGATAAATTTTATTTTGGTTACATTTGCCGATATATTACGTTTTAATTTGTTTTGTATCACTTGTGTTTATATATCTATCTTATAGTAATTTTGTTAACAGCTACATCTATCAATATTACATGAATAGAATTTATTTATATGATATATTTTCTATCATAATCATATATGTAATATCGAATAACTGGATGGTAAATAAAATAATAAATTGACAGATTGAATTATTTCAAATGTCAGGTTATACTCTTATTTGATTCGCTAATTGAAAAACATAGACAAAGATTTGCAGAACGTATTAATATTGGCGTGAACAGTAGACAGGTCACTCTGAGATTTGAGAATACTGATTTTATGTCCGTTCTACATTATACTTTTTTGCGAAGCACTACAAATTTTAAGCGTAAGAAGTATAATGTGAAACACAATACTTCCTTCAAACTTTCGATGTTACACTACAAACTATACTATTTTCAAAACTACGTACGGTCAAACTTTTGTGTGACAGTTGTATACTTCTCAGTCGTACCAACTACCAATTTTTTAGTTTTTGTTTACAACTTAACTAGAAGTTTATTAAGTTTATTTAGTTTAGTTGATAAGAAGTTTATTTAGAACATATAATTACACGTGCTTCGCTACGGTATATTGACGATCTCATTAGTGTCATTAGTGTAAAATTGTCAGTTTGTTTTTAAAGTTTTTAGTCGATATCTCATTTGTCCTAAGAGATATTGAGGAATCCGTGAAAAAACATTTTACTCTTTTTCACTACATATGTAGAGGTCGAACTTCAAAAAATCCTTTCTTAGTGGGTTCTTACGTCAAATTGAGTAAAAAAAAAACAAACTGTAATACTTTTTAAATATTTTAAAAAGACATATATGCCAAAAAGGAATGTTAAAACCCAATAAATGAAGGAAATACGAAGGGTTCTAAACCTTGAATGCAGATCCTCCCTTTTAGGGGTTGGTTAGGGTAAAATTTTAAAATAAGATTAAGTTTAACTAAGTATGGGTAACTTTTGTAAGCAAAAACCAAGTCAATATCTCAATAGTCCTAAGAGATATTGAGGAATCCGTGAAATCACATTTCAGCCCTTTTCACCCCCTTAGGGATCGAATTTTAAAAAGTTTCATATTAGTGGGTGCTTACGTCATGGGGGGAATATATTTCCCAAATTTCATGTCTCTATGTCAAGGGAAGTTCTATCGAATAAAAAATACCAATTAACCCCGTTAGGGATGAAATTTAAAAAAACTGTCAAAACGCTTACTAAATATTTTAAATAGAAAGCTAAGTAGGTTTCTATTTAATAAAAACCTATGTAAGGTTTCTATAATACACCCCGTATGTAGATTCATCCCTTTAGGGGTTGATTAGGGCAAAATCCTGAAATATGTTTTTCGGAATTTGTATGAGTAATTATTGTAAAAAAAAAGTCGATATCTTATTGATCCTAAGAAATATTAAGGAATCCTTGAAATTACATGTCAGCCCTTTTCACCCTTTGGGGCTGAAATTCTAGAAAACTGTCAAAACCTTTTCGAAATATTTTAAAAATACACCTATGTGCCAAAAAGTAATGTTACATCTCAACAATCACAGGAAATACGACGTGATTTATAATTCACCCCAATTGTAGATTCACCCCTTTAGGGGTTGATAAGGACAAAATCCTGAAATTAGGTTTTCGGTATTTGTATGGGTAATTTTTGTAAGCAAAAAGCAAGTTGATATCTTATTGGTCCTAAGAGATATAAAGAATCCTTGAAATCACATATCACCCCTTCTCACCATTTAGGGGTGATATTTTAAAAAACTGTCAAAACAATTTCGAGACTTTATAAATAGACAACCTATGTGCCAAAAAGAAACCTTATAACTTAACAAACACTGGAAATACGACGGGATGTATAATTCACCCCAATTGTAGATTCACCCCTTTAAGGGTTGATAAGGACAAAATCCTGAAATCAGTTTTTCGGTATTTGTATGGGTAATTTTTGTAAGCAAAAAGCAAGTTGATATCTTATTGAACCTAATAGATATTAAAGAATCCTTGAAATCACAGATCACCCCTTTTCACCCTTTAGGGGTGAAAATTTAAAAAACTGTCAAAACCATTTCGAGATATTATAAAAAGACACCTATGTGCCAAAAAGAAACCTTATAACTCAACAAACACAGGAAATACGACGGGTTGTAAAATTCACCTCGATTGTAGAGTCACCCCTTTAGTGAAATAAATAAAATCCTGAAATACATTTTTCGGCATTTGTATGGGCAATCGTTGTAAGCAAAAACTAAGTCGATATCCCATCGACCCGAAGAGATATTAAAGAATCCGTGAAATCACATTTCACCTCTTTTCGCCCCTTAGGGGTTGAATTTCGAAAAATCTCTTCTTAGTGGGTGCTTACGTCATGGAGGGAATTACTCTCCAAATTTCAAGTTTCTAGGCTCAGGGGTTCGGGCTGGGCGATGATGAATGAGTCAGTGAGTCAGTCAGTCCTTTTATATATATAGACTAGCTGAAAACCCGTGCTTCGCTACGGTATATTGATGGTCTCATTGGCATAAAATCCGCAGTTTGTTTTTAAACTTGTGTATGGGTAACCTTTGTAACAAAAAATCTAGTCGATATCTCATCTGTCCTAAGAGATATTGAGGAACCCGTGTAAAAACATTTTACTCCTTTTCACCAGATAGGGTTCGAACTTGAAAAAATCCTTTCTTAGTGGGTTCTTACTTCATACTGAAAAATGTACTCTCCGAATTTTTTATTTTTAAGAAAAAAATACTAATTTACGCTTTAGGAGTGAAAGAAAACTGTCAAAACTCATATATGCCAAAATCGAATGTTATAACTCAACAACCGCTGGAAATACAAAGGGTTCTATAATTCACCCCGAATTTAGATTCACCCCTTTAGGGGTTGATTAAGATAAAATCCTGAAATACATTTTTCGGCATTTGTATGGGTAATCTTTATAAGCAAAAACCAAGTCTATATCTTATTGATCCTAGAAGATATTAAGGCGTCCTTGAAATCACAATTCCCTTTTTTTCACCCTTTAGGGGTGATATTTGTTAAAGGTAAAAAATTGTTAAAACCATTTCGAGACATTTTAAAAAGACACAGGAAATACGACGCGGTGTATAATCTACCCCGTTTGTAGAATCACCCCTTTAGGGGTTGATTAGGACGTAATCCTGAAATAAGTTTTTCGGCATTTGTATGGATAATTTTTGTAAGCAAACACCAAGTCGATATCTTATTGGTCCTAAAAGAATTAAGGAATTACTGAAATCACATTTCACCCTTAAGGGGTGAAATTAAAAAAAAAATGTCAAAATCATTTCGGGATATTAAAAAACAAAACACCTATGTGCCAAAAAGTAATGTTGCAACTAAACGAACACAGGAAATGCGACGGGATGTATAATCCATCCCGATTGTAGATCCACCCCTTTAGGGGTTGATTAGGACAAAATCCAAAAATTGGTTTTTCGGTATTTGCATGGGTAGTTTTTGTAAGCAAAAACCAAGTAGATATCTTATTGGTCCTAAAAAATGTTAAACAATCCTTGACATCACATTTTACCCCTTTTTACCCTTTCGGGGTTAAATTTAAAAAAATTGTTAAAACATTTCGATATATTTTAAAAATACGCCTATGTGCCAAAAAGAAACCTTATAACTCAACAAACACAGGGAATACGACAGGATGTATAATTCACCCCAATTGTAGATCCACCGTTTACGGGTTGATTAGGACAAAAATTCTGAAATATATTTTTCCGTATTTGTATGGGTAATCTTTGTAAGCAAAAAGCAAGTCGATATCTTATTGGTCCTAAGAGATATTAAGGAATCCTTGAAATCACAATTCACCCCTTTTCACCCTTAAGGGGTGAAATTAAAAAAAAAACTGTCAATACTATTTCGAGATATTTTAAAAAGACATCTATGTGCCAAAAATTAATGTTGCAACTAAACGAACAGAGGAAATACGACGGGATGTATAATTCACCTTGATTGTAGATCCATCCCTTTAGGGGTTGATTAGGACCAAATCCTGAAATAAGTTTTTCGGTATTTGTATGGGTAATCTTCGTAAGCAAAAAGCAAGTCGATATCTTATTGGTCCTAAGAGATATTAAGGAATCCTTGAAATCACAATTCATCCCTTTTCACCCTTTAGGGGGTAATTTTAAAAAAATGTCAAAACTATTTCGAGATATTTTAAAAAGATACCTATGTGCCAAAAAGTAATGTTGCCACTAAACGAACACAGGAAATACGGCGGGATGTATAATTCACCCCGATTGCAGATCCACCCCTTAAGGGGTTGATTAGGACAAAATCAAAAAATTGGTTTTTCGGCATTTGGAAGGGTAGTTTTTGTAAGCAAAAACCAAGTCAATGTCTTATTGGTGTTAAAAAATATTAAACAATCCTTGAAATCCCATTTCACCCCTTTTCGCCCTTTAAGGGTTAAATTTAAAAAAGTCAAAACCATTTCGAGATATTTTAAAAAGACGCCTATGTGCCAAAAAGAAACCTTATATCTCCATAAACACAGGGAATACGACGGGATGCATAATTCACCCCGATTGTAGATCCATCCTTTAGGGGTTGATTAGGACAAAATCCTGAAATACATTTTTCGGTATTTGTATGGATAATCTTTATCAGCAAAAAGCAAGTCAATATCTTATTGGCCCTAAGAGATTTAAGGAAACCTTGAAATCACAATTCACCCCTTTTCACCCTTTAGGGATGAAATTTTAAAAAACTATCAAAACATTTTCGAGATATTTTAAAAAGACACCTATGTGCTAAAAAGTAATGTTGCAACTAAACGAACACAGGAAATACAACGGAATGTATAACTCACCCCGATTGTAGATCCACCCCTTTAGGGGTTGATTAGGACAAATTCCTGAAATAAGTTTTTCGGTAATTGTATGGATAAACTTTGCAAGCAAACAGTAAGTCCATATCTTATTGGTCCTAAGAGATATTAAGGAATCCTGGAAATCACAATTCACCCCTTTTCAACCCTTAGGGGTGAAATTTTAAAAAACTGTCAAACCCGTTTCGAGATATTTTAAAAAGACACCTATGTGCCAAAAAGTAATGCTGCAACTAATGAACACAGGAAATACGACGGGATGTATAATTCACCCTGATTGTAGATCCACCCCTTTAGAGGTTGATTAGGACAAAATCCTGAAATATATTTTTCGGTATTTGTATGGATAATCTTTGTAAGCAAAAAGCAAGTCAATATCTTATTGGCCCTAAGAGATTTAAGGAAACCTTGAAATCACAATTCACCCCTTTTCACCCTTTAGGGATGAAATTTTAAAAAACTATCAAAACCTTTTCGAGATATTTTAAAAAGACACCTATGTGCTAAAAAGTAATGTTGCAACTAAACGAACACAGGAAATACAACGGAATGTATAACTCACCCCGATTGTAGATCCACCCCTTTAGGGGTTGATTAGGACAAATTCCTGAAATAAGTTTTTCGGTAATTATATGGATAAACTTTGCAAGCAAACAGTAAGTCCATATCTTATTGCTCCTAAGAGATATTAAGGAATCCTTGAAATCACAATTCACCCCTTTTCAACACTTAGGGGTGAAATTTTAAAAAACTGTCAAACCCATTTCGAGATATTTTAAAAATACACCTATGTGCCAAAAAGTAATGCTGCAACTAATGAACACAGGAAATACGACGGGATGTATAATTTACCCTGATTGTAGATCCACCCCTTTAGGGGTTGATTAGGACAAAAACCTGAAATATGTTTTTCGGTATTTGTATAGGTAATCTTTGTAAGCAAAAAGCAAGTCGATATCTTATTGGTTCTAAGAGATATTAAGGAATACTTGAAATCATAATTCACCCCTTTTCACCCTATAGGGGTGAAATTTTAAAACACTACCAAAACCTTTTCGAGATATTTTAAAAAGACTCCTATGTGCTAAAAAGTAATATTGCAACTAAACGAACACAGGAAATACGACAAAATGTATAATTCACCCCGATTGTAGATCCACCCCTTTAAGGGTTGATTAGGACAAATTCGTGAAATAAGTTTTTCGGTAATTGTATGGATAATCTTTGCAAGCAAACAGTAAATCGATATCTTATTGATCCTAAGAGATATTAAGGAATCCTTGAAATTACAATTCACCCCTTTTCAACCCTTAGGGGTGGAATTTTAAAAAACTGTCAAACCCATTTCGAGATATTTTAAAAAGATACCTATGTGCCAAAAAGTAATATTGCAACGAAACGAACACAGGAATTACGACGGGATGTAAAATTCACCCCGATTGTAGATCCACCCCTTTAGGGGTTGATTAGGACAAAATCCTGAAATTAGTGATTCGGTATTTGTATGGGTAATCTTTGTAGGCAAAAAGCAAGTCGATATCTTATTGGTCCTAAGAGATATTAAAGAATTCTTAAAATCACAATTCACCCCTTTTCACCCTTTAGGAGTGAAATTTCAAAAAACTGTCAATACCATTTCGAGATATTATAAAAAGACACCTATGTGCCAAAAAGTAATCTTGCAACTAAACGAACACAGGAAATACAACGGGATGTATAATCCACCCCGATTGTAGGTTCACCCCTTTAGGGGTTGATTAGGGCAAAATCCCGAAATTGGTTTTTCGGCATTTGTATGGGTAATACTTGTAAGCAAAAACTAAGCCGATATCCCATCGACCCTAAGAGATATTAAGTAATTCGTGAAATCACATTTCACCCCTTTTCATTCCTTAGGAGTGGAATTTCGAAAAATCCCTTCTTAGTGGGTGCTTACGTCATGAAGGGAATATACTCTCCGAATTTCAAGTTTCTAGGCCCAGGGGTTTGGGCTGGGCGGTGATGAGTGAGTCAGTCAGTCAGTCAGTCAGTCAGTCAGTCAGTCAGGACACTGCCTTTTATATATATAGATATAAACTTAACACAATTAAACAATAGGTTACTATAACCAAATATTTGTCTGTCACCTGAACCTAGACATTTTTAAGTTGGTATCACAAGGAGGAGTATCACAAAGTAATAAAAGATGGTAGGTATCGCTGTTTCTTATTTTTTCCTCTACAATATTCTGTAGTATCAAAAGTTGAAATGACGTCAGAGTTGGATAGTATTGAAAAAAGTATAATGTAGAACGGACTTTACATTCGATCGCAACTATGGTGAGCGTTATTTACCGTCCACCCAACTTAACGCCACCATTCAGAATCCCACTGATTGTTTAATAATTTAAAATTTTAGTGACATGGATACAAACATCCTTGTTAAGTAAATGAAAAATATCAAAAGATCACATATAAAGTTGCTTTTGGCATAATTTTTAATAAATATTTTATAAATATGATGCACTTTTTAAACCAGTAAATATGGTAAATGGGTCATTCCATGTCAAGTGGTCTGGAGGTCCCTGCTCGACCATCACGGATTTCGATAAAATTTTGTATGGACATTCACACATGTCCCCAACATGTATTACGCGTACGTCCATAGTAGATTAAACTTTGCTTCATCTGTATGGAACCCTGGCTACAATGTGCACATTAACCGCATCGAAGCGATTCCAAATAAATATTTGAAATATTTATCTTTTAAATTCAAATTTCGATTTAAAACATATAATGATGCTTGTGTACATTTTAATTTAACAGCCCTTACTACTAGACGCAAAATTAATGATTATGTAATTCTATATAAATTATTAAACAGTAAAATTGATTCTCCTGAATTACTATTTGAAATTAATATCCACATATCGACATACAATACCCGCAACAATAATCTTTTCTGGAACCCTATAACTCGTACCCAATGCTGTCAAAATTCTCCACTTTACCGTATAAATAATATGCAAAACTTAAACTGATATTTTTAATATGTCACTCAAAGAATTCAAGAAGACAATTCTCAACTCTATTGCCGCAGGGTTAGGAGAGAATTCATAATTATTTTTAAAAAATTAATAAAAACATGAATTTAGTGCGTCTTTCCTTACCTTGCGTCAATTTAAGTGAATTGTACTATTGCATATTTTACAGTTGTATCAACATAATTTATATTTAATTTATATTTTTTATTAATTATTAAGTTGTGAGCACATTGTGGGTTTGTCCTGTTGTGTCTCCCCATTAGTACTAAATAAAAATAAATAAATATATACAGTTCAGATTACTATATTACATATTATTGAATAATCTTTTTATAAACATATATGAATTCGAAGATATATTTATAGATGTTTTTAAATAATAAGAAAATCGAAATATCTTTAATATTTATTTTATTAAAACTTTTTTATCATTAATATTTTGTTTCAGAATGCATAATGGTGTATTAAATTGCTCTAAATTGCATTCATTACAGCCACATTGATAATTGGTAAATTTTTCGTTTTCTCAAAGATGAAAATGAAAAATAACTTATTGTTCCCTCAAATCATTTAGAAAAGGCAGACAAACTTATTGCTGTTACTTTTCATAATAAGGGTAATTAACGTAAATATTTTCAAAATTAACCTACAAACTTTATTATTTTGCAAATGACACATTAAATATATATATATATATATATATATATATATATATATATAGACTTTATTTTCCCTAGGTCTTGCGGCGTTTAGGGCATTAAGCATTACAAAATAAAATAAAATCAAAAAAATAAAGTAACGTACATTATAGATAATTTTATAATATTTTTTTATTGTCTCATTTCTTTGTTCTTCCTCCAGTGCTCCTCTCTCTCTTCCTATTCTCATTCCGGCTTCCCTCTTCGATCTCCTTCCTTCTTGCTTCCAGTTCTCTCGCTAATCTTTCTCTCTTGCATTCCTCACTCATCATGTAAGAATTTTAATAAGTAAATATTGACTTGTAGATTTGATGTAAAGCATTTTCTTACTTTGAAAACTTAATATATACTTTAAAAATATAATTTTAAAGAAACTTTTATTATGTTTCTCTCAAAATAAATAAAAACAAACAAACCGCTAAACGTAGCATGCGAGAACATTTTGTGAGGTATGTACTAATAATTTGAAATAAAAAAAATGAAGTTTCAGCGACATGTCTGTCACTTTATAGTGACATGTCAGTCACTGTCACTTTTAAATGTACTTATCAATAATTATTATTGTAAAAAATTATCAATACTTTTTTTATGGAAATCTCACTTTTTTGTGAATATCTCAATATCTCAAAGAAATTTAATATTTTTATATCTGTCTTTTGAACTTTACATTTAAAGTGTGTGAGCATCTAATTCAATTTTATTACCACTAAATATAAATTTTTCTTTTACCGTAGGTGCTAACAAATCAGGTTTAAAAGTACAACAATCGCCGTCAGGTGCTGCTGAGGTGACTGACGAAGGAACTGCTGAGCCTCAAAAGGCTCAGTCTTCAAAGCCACAATTTGAACTTGTTGAAGAAGAGTCAGACATGATTTCAATGCCAGGTATATGGACTCCTTCTAACCCAAAGACCATGGTAATGGCCTTGAAAATAATATTTCCACAAATCACTCATAAGTTTGATCTACCAGAACCAGAAGTGGTTCCTCCTCATTTAATTGTGGCATTTGATGCTTTCAAAAAGAAAGAAGTTTTAGAATTAGCTGCCGACTATCCAAATGAAACTATGAGAGTAGGGTTCTTTACTTCTGCTGAAGCGGAAACCGCAAAGTTAATAGTAAAAACTCCATGGGAATATGACAGAATTAGTGCCCCACCTTTGTAAGTATTAAAGTTCTTCTTGGGCACTATCAATCTAAACATTTGATCTCATACGAATATACTTTGCTTCTAAAGCAGCATACACTTCTTATGAACGAACATGAACGAATAAAAACAACGAACACAAACACACACGGCCATTAACAACCCGAAACGAACAAGGCCAAGCAAGAATGAACAGAAACGAACAGCAATTATGTGTTTAACCATATTCACATTTCACCAGTTCCAATGTCTATATCTATCATACGGACCGAATCTCCAGCAAACTGTGTATCATGAAGTAGGTGCAGACAATCAGGGGCTTACCGTGTCGGGACAAACCAGTACAAATAATCGGGGTCTGGGCAGTCTGTAAGATCCGGGACGCATATTCCTTAATTGCATATGTGATCTGCACTCGGTTTGAACAGAAGGCAGAGCGCCTAAACTGCATACGCGATCTACACTCTCTCCTATACTGCATACATGATCTTCGCACGAGTTCATATACACACCAATGTTGCCCGTGAAAAACTGGAAATCCCTTCGTAAAATGTTTATTATCTATTATCGTTTTCCTAATTCTGTTGTCCTAGATTTTTACTAACTTAACCTACCCTAACCACTAGTTTTTACGTGCACATTACTTTATTTTCACTCACATTAGTCCATTAAAAATAGTGTAATAAACTCCAGTAAATATGATCAATTTAGGGCCGCTTGTACAAACCTCGGATAAGTAGCGGTATAACTATCGGAGGTATATGTTTATACCGATGTTTATTCCAACGTTCGCTTTTACAATGCATTTTTTATTCTCGGATAGTTATCCATGGTTTTATTATAAATAAAATAAAGTTGGTATTGTTTGACACATATCCTGACATATTAGAAAAGTCACATTTTAAATTGACAATACTATTAACAACATCTTTGAGCATGTTTGAAGATATTCGATTTAGTTATAATTCTTTTCTTGTGGTACATCCGTCGCTTTAGTGTCAGCCTCTGGTGTGCAAAAATTTATAATAATAATAATAATAATAATAATTTTTATATATTTGTTTACCTATACATTTTTTTTTTCATACATTGATAATTTTTGTGTTGCCAGGTGAATAAACAAATAAAAAAAAAAGAATAAATGATGTTACAGGATCCACAGAGAACGAGGTTCTGTGTGTGGATATAACTTAAATTATAAACAAATAAGCAGAGTTGGTTAAGGCAACCTAAATATATGCTACAATTATAACGGTGTTAAATATACAAAAGTAAATAAACACAAAAAAAACAATAAAGCAAAACAAAACAAATTAATCAGTTATCAAGCAATTTTGATATCTCAAATAATGAAAGGGATAGTAACCATTTCTTGATGACCTTTTTATGATTCATCTGGGTAATATTTATTGTATTATTGATAACGAAATTGCCAAATATATTATAACATTTCCCTATAAAAAAAGTGCAGTAATATTTGCTTTTGGATTTATTTATTTTCTTTGTCATTGCATAATTAGTAGACATGCTTCTAGTATTGTAGCTGTGGGTAAGAAAATCGACTATGGATGGGTTTCTATAAATGTGTATTAATATTTCGGCCACATATAATTTATCTATAGATAGCAGCTGAGATTCAAGGAATAATAATTCAGATGGATATCTACTCGGTTTATTATAGATTATTTTAATTATCCTTTTTTGTAAAACGGATAATACATTCTTAAAACTTTTGGCTGCTCCCCCCCAATTTAATATCGCATACTGGATTGTAGACTGTACTAAATCCGAAATAAAACAACCGTAATATACTACTGGTCATAATTTTAGCCAATCTTTTAAAAATGTACACCATTCTACGTAAACCAGTAGCAATTTTTTCAATTTGATAATTCCATTTCAAATGCTGGTCTATAATAACTGCAAGATATTTTGTTTTATTAGTTTTGTTTATCACCTGCGAACAGGTACAGACAGAGTCAAGATGCATAGATGCATATATGCAGTCTAGAGTCTTATAAAACCGCTCTCTAATAGAATCGAGGCCAAATACCGCCTATGTGTAATTTTTCATAAGATCACCCTTTACTAGTAGAATTCTATTAGAATCTATACCAACTGCCGTCTCTTTGATGAGCCGCTCGTGTGCAGTGCAGACTATGTGCAATCGCATGCGGTGGCACTGATTAAGGTTCATATTTATTTACTGTAATCCTTTGTAACCGCGGATCTTACGTTCCACTAACATACTGAGGACAAAAGAACGCGAGTAATAAGATTAAGCGTATACATATTATGTACAGTGGTGGACTGCCAAAATTGTTAAAACTAGTTCTCTCGGGAGGAAAATTTCACTGGTTAATAACAGGAGTATTTTTTCACTGTATAACAACATTAATAACCCATTCGCATTTTGAAAAATATATAAATAAATAACTACCAGTTTATTCGAACCAATACAGCCTAACACTGTATGTATGCACATACAAAAACAGGCATGAGCCTATGGTTGCAACAGCCAAGTTTTTTTTACCGACCGTCAACATATATAAGGGAGGTATTGTGATCATACCGATTTTGACATTTCGAGATTTCGATGAATCTCCACGAATTGAGGTCCCTACATAATGTTTTGACTATTTTTAGCATGATGTCTGTCGGTCTGTCTGTCCGTCCGTCTGTCTGTCAGTCTGTCCATCCGTCTGTCTGTCTGTCTGTCTGTCTGTCTGTTTGTCTGTCTGTCTGTCCGTCCGTCCGTCTGTCTGTCTGTCTGTGTACACGTGCAGAGCAAATTCGGCTAAAAGGATTTTTATGAAACTTCATATTTAAGCTTCTGCCATCAATGGCACGAACTGATCAACTTTTGGTAAAAATCGGTTGACTAAAAATGGGAGTTTACTCGTGTCGATTTTAAGATTTTTGTGAATATTTCACAACAGAAAAATATTTCGAAAAAATATATTGAACAAAAGTTGCTATAAAAGCAATAACTAATTTTAATTGACAATTAACAATTTTATTTGAGACGTTTTAGATAAAGCGAAAAATTTCGAATAAACTTGTAAAATTTTTCGAAATTACTGTCTCAATTTTTTCGTACTTATATGTACCGTTTCCATGGTCATGATAAATAATATCTCTATTAGAAAATATTAGGCCTAGTTATTTCTACTCTGCTGCTAGAATGTATTTGATGCAAGTACTTTATGATGGCGATCGGTCCTGAGGTGGCCACAGCTGATTTTTTGCCTATACAATGGTCGAGCTCATGATTTAATACTTTCAAAGCAAGTGAGCTAAACACTACGCTACTGCAACCACAATTATATAACTGTAATAAATATTCAAATAACACGCTATAATGTGACATTTGTAGTATGTCAATTTAAATTTTTTACCGTTGCTGGGTAACAAATACTTATTCACCAATCAGAGCAAGGGAATAACCGATGTTTATCCTATCCGAGCATTGTAAAAACGATTTTTTGACTTATACCGGGAATAGATACAAACTTATAGAATAAACTGATGTGTATATGAACTCTTGCGTATGATATAGGCATGTTTCGCGAGAGTGTAATCACGTATGCAGTTTAGGAGAGAGTGTAGATCGCGTATGTTGTTTAGGAAAGCTGCCTTCGGTTCAAGCCGAGTGCAGAGGACATATACAGTTTAGGAATATGCGTCCGGGACTGGATTTATTTTTAGAAATCACTATCTAATTTAACATATTATTTGTGATTTTGTTACATTATTTCTTTAATATCTTTGTCGGTAGTTGTAATACTTGATAATAATTGAAATAACAGTGTTTATAAGTACGACTCCAAAACCGATTTGAATACATACTTTGTGTGTGTATTCTGTATTAACCTGTCATCAGTTATCATTATTTTGGGCCCTTTTGTGACATTTCTGTTGGCAGCTTTCGGGTGGAAAATGCGCACGTTAGAGAGGGAGGTTATGGAATTATTGTTTTTATAGAGACCTGATCCGGAATTATTATTTTAACCGGACCCTGGCCTGTATTCTGCGCCCCTACCAAAAGGCGTTGGCAAACCATATTTTATATGTCACTTTGCGCGTTTATGTTCGTTTATGCTTGTCTTTTTTTCACTTGAACCATGACAGCTGACTACGAACTAATAATACACTCGTATCTGCAACGCATGTTTTTTTCACTTGTCACAATTTAATTAATGACATCAATAGAGTTAATGACATCAAAACAGTTAATGACAAAAAAGGTTAATGATATCAAAACAATTAATGACCGCAAATAAAATCAATTTTTGTCTGTCTATCTGTCTGTCTGTCTATCCGTCCGAGATTCACCCAAAAACGGCTGGACATATTTTCATGTTATTTGGTATAAAGATATAGTAAAACCAGGATTTGAACATAGGCTAAAAGGCATTTCAAAATTTTTATTCTATGGGGGTGTTTCGGGGAAACTGTTTATTAAAAAACTTAAAATATCTCCCTTATTATTAACAACAGAATATATATATTAGATCGTCAAGGATGAAATTTGTAGAAAAAAAGACAAAGTTGGTTGATAACTTACAAATATAAGGAATTATTTTATTCAATAAAGTATGCACCCATTTTGTCTGTACACTTTTGCCATTTAAGCGGCAGGTTGTTCAGACCGGTGGTATAAAACACTGGCGGATGATAGTTAATGAATTCTACCTATTCTAAACTATTAAAAAGTTATCCAAATTGCGGAAGAAGTGGTAGTCAGTGGGGGCTAGGTCTGGTGAGTATGGAGGATGATGAAAAAGTTCCAACTCCAATTCCTATAGTTTTGCCACAATCATTTGTGCAGTGTGTGGTCTAATGTTATCATGCAATAAGCTGTTTTTCTTTCGAAAATTTTTGCATCATTCCGTGCAGTTGGTTGCAGTATTATTCTGCTGTGATCGATGAGCCAGTTTTTTTTTTTTTTTTTGGTTTTTAAGTGACCTGTACGAAATTTGGCGAACCAATTTGATATTGTCTGCTGCGTAGTAACACTAGAGCCAAATACACTATTAAAATTACGCGCGGTCTGCGATGCCATAGTTCCACGTAAGAACTCATACTTCATAATAGTGCGAATTTCCGACCGTTCCATTTTCAACAAAATTAATTTTAAAAAAAAGTTTTCGATATTTTTTAGAACATACAATGATTTCTTTAAACAGGCGAGATGTGTAACTTTCCAACTAAAAAAAAAAAAAAAAAAACAAACAGAATGGTAAAATATTAAGCCAATGTCAAATAATAATCTGTTAAAGTTCACAATATTATTAACTACAAATTTCATCCTTGACGACCTGATATAACAAAATTTGTTTATAGTATGACACGCTAATATGAGGACACCCCTAACACTAAAATCTACATGTATCTCTATCATTATTGACTTAAAAGTTAAAATATAAATAACAAAAATCATTTATAATAAGAAAACAAATATTTTTTGTAGTACGTACTTTTCTAGACTCAATCAATATTTGGGGAGCTACGGGGATACACCGTGATAAAATTTTGAAATATCTCACTTATTATTTACGTCAAAAATGTATAAAAGGAAACATTTTTATTTTCTCTTGAATGCAGTTTTTAATAAGAAGATTATTTAGGCAGCGAGGGGAGTGTTACCTATACAGTTATATCTTATTTATCATTTACTTAACAGCAAAAATTAATATGAGAAAATAAACTATTCCTCTCTGTTCAATGCAGTTAATAAGATATATTTGGGGAGTTATGGGGAAAACTACCTATAAACCAAGTGTTTCACTTATTATTTACTTCACATCAAAAATATATAGGAAAAAGTGGTTTAGAATAAAGAAACGATTATTTTGTTCTACTTGAAACTGCAATATCTCACTTATCATTCTAACTTATAAATAGTATTCTAGCTATAAAGATGGGCTGCATGAAGCGCAAATAGTCATCATTGCTGAGCGCCGCATTATTTACCTAACTTACTAAAAAAAATTGCAGTGTAAAAAAGGTTAATTTTTCGGGGTGAGCACACATGCGCGTCAGTTTTTTTACACTTGTTGCAATATGAACAGCATTATTTACAGTTGGACATATAATGATTTTATTATTTGATCGTCGTAGATAAACAATTTTGTTATATACATTTTTCTGTTAAGCCAATAATAAGATAGATATTTTATTAGTACACAATTTTCACCCCGGAACATCCCCTTAATGAAAATTTTGAGATGCCATATAGCATATGTGCTAATCCTGATTTTGTTCTATCATATCAAATTACATGAAAATGTATCCAGCTGTTTTTGCGTGAATCTTGGACAGACAGACAGATTTCTTTTGCAGATATTGTCTTAGTAGTATAGCTAGTATGGGTCTGTGACACTCGATGACCGTCGTCATCCGAAGCGACCACGGATGCCGGGGTTTAGCTTCACCTTGAAAAGTCTTTCAAGGTCATCGCTGAAGAAGTAATTGGAAGGAGAGGTCATTGCTGAAGAAGTGACCAGATGTTAATTAGATTTGCAGAAGGGTGCAGTTCTTTCAAGTCGTTGCTGAAGACGAGAGCCTTCTTCGTCGAGAGATGTCGTCACTAATACCTGAAGATCTTCTTCGAGACGTGCCGGGCCTAGACCGGTGTGCTGCGGACTAGCCTAAATTTTAGGAGATGTTCCCTGAAATTTATCACTTAAAAAGGTCAGACGGTGACTTCGAGCAAATAACGCTCACCGAGATCGTCGGCCGGCTTCTTATAAACTCTTATTTTCATCGTTTCGCTATCTGTTCAGACAGTCTAACGGTCAGAGACCGCGGCTAGAAATCAACAAGGCCCGGTTCAACTCTCGGCGTGCACCTCGACAATTTTTCCACAGAAAATAATATCACCCTGCAGGGTTAGGTACCTCCCGAGAGCGGGTAAGAACTAAATTGAAATTTTTGGGGGTTTCCCGGTTTTGCTACACCCCGTCATCCGTGGACGCTTCGGATGACGACGGTCATCGAGTGTCACAGAACCATACTAGCTATACTACTTGTCTTGTATCATCTGAAACGTGGGGAAACCAAT
This sequence comes from Liopterus haemorrhoidalis, assembly GCA_963971575.1. Lineage (NCBI taxonomy): Eukaryota > Metazoa > Arthropoda > Insecta > Coleoptera > Dytiscidae > Liopterus > Liopterus haemorrhoidalis. The sequence goes on along the minus strand of OZ020617.1, from coordinate 33,903,921 downwards.
TATAAGGCCAAAAAAAAAAATTAAAAAAAAACATATAACTTCCAATTTTATTAAAATAAATTTGGTTCTATGCAACATGCATTACAATAGACCAGAGGTGTCAAACACATTTCAGCCCTGGGCCATTTTTTTAACAAGTAAAATTCACGAGGTATTTTCGTTCATATAAATTTTTATACTATAAAAGATATATAGTACAAAAATGTATTATAGTATAAGAAGTCGTTACGGGCAGCAAAAATGAAAGAATTGGGCCAGATACGGCCAGCGGGCTGAATGTTTGACACCCTTGCAAAAGACAATTATCTCACAGCAAAATCTTGTTGCGCCGCCAATGTTAAAAATTGGCCATGTAGTTAGCAAATAACCATCTTCCTTCGACGATACGTTGTTGACCTTCAAGAGAAAAAAAATTAAAGTATACATCCACACCTCATCGTCATTTGCGGCGTTAGAGCCCTGGCATGTACGCATACAGAGGGGCTCACAGGCTTGAGTAGCCCTTTCCCAACATTCAAATTATACGTTTTTAAGGGACACATTGAACAATTATATACGTGCGCTTCCGTTCCAAATATTTGGCTTCTAAGTCCCCCCTAAAGAAAAGTTCTGGATGCGTAACTGAGCCCTGGCCTTTAATATTTCTCCAAACTGTTTTTCGCCTTCTCATCCCAATTATGAATTTTTTACATCTACACTTTCCATGTCATCGATGCACAGTTTCTTTGATCTTCCAGCTGTTCTCCATACCACTGGCATTTGCCTGAAGCTCACTATTGTAGAAATGTTTTTTAGTCTTTTCACATGACAGATCCACCGTAATTGATCAAATATGTTCCTTAAACTACATTCACAGCTTGAAATTGAATGCACTGTATGTTGTTAGTTGCGGATAAATATAATAGATTGTTAACGTAACGTTCAAAAACAGTATTCACAGCTATGCAATTTAATGCAGAACGATCGTTGTGACATCTGTGTTCTTTCAAACCAACTAAGAAGATATCTATGTATAGCCTGTTTCCTTGATTTAAGCGGAACTAGATATTCAATTGTAGTAAACCTAAAAAGATAGGTCATGATAACCTAGGAAAATTAATCATTAGATAAAGAAAAGTTGTTACCTTCATAATGTACAGCAACTTTCATAAAATACATATTTTCTAAATATTTTTCTGTTGCGAAATATTCGTAAAAAGCTTAAAAATGACACAAGTAAATATTGTCAAAGTTGACGCAAAGCCAATTTGTTAACTTACAAATTTTGCTCCGCCCTAAACCAATCTATATATTTTTATTTAAAATAATTCATGTATTTGCATGCAGAAACGAAGTAGGTTTAATAATTTCTAATTAATAAATTCAATAGGGGGCATAGGGGGCATAGGGGGCATATGCCCCCCCCCAGGATAGTTTACCCTATATAAAATATAATTTAGGTTGTTAGAAGTTTTCTTCACCAGAGGTGAAGAAAATTTATAAATTTACCGGACTTTTATTATTTAATATACAGTGGTGCCTTGACTTACGGGTTTAATTCGTTCCATGACGGAGCTCGTAACTCAAATTACTCGTATGTCAAACCATTTTTCCCCATTGGAATAAATTGAAAAGCCATTAATACGTTCCGGGCCCTCAAAAAACCGCATTTTTTTTTGTTACATGTTTTTAGATAAGAAATTTTTTTTATAAATAAGGAATATTGTACAAAAGCGCAATACAATAGAATTACTGCAGTAAACTGATTAAGTATTATGTATATCAAGGTAAAGAAGATCAGACGACTTGAAGATACTGACAGAGGTGGAGGAGAAAGGTTGAACTGCGTAACTGAATCTTATTCGCTGATTTTTGTCCTTTTCGCCACGCTTTCTTCACTTTCATTTGCAGGATTTTCGATAAAAACCTGTCCAATGCGGTCTGTTTCATCCTCGTATCTCGAAAAACTCTTTAGTTGGGACACTCGTAAGTCAAGGTACCACTGTACTACAAAAGACCTAGAACGCTGTTATTTTCTACCCAAGCCATGTAATTAAGGTCGTACCGACCAATTTAGAATATTTTGTTATAATTGCCCCCCCCCAAGCTGAAATCCTGGCTGCGTCCCTGAAGTATTTATTAAGGAGCCTACAGACGGTATGCCAGCGTTCGCCAGCGCTGGTTTTGATGCTGGCCGTAACATGTAGCGCTGGCGGACACTTGTACATGCGTACCCTACAGACGATGAGTCGATGAAGTGTCAGTGCTGGTCAAGTACAAAAATAACATTTTACCAACGTGGGCCAACGTTTGTAAAATGGAGTCTGACAGTGAAAGTGAGGTTATGGTCGCAACTTCGACCTTGGTTTTGATATTTAAATTAGATTAAAAGTAGTAAAAATTACTTTTTACTTTAAGTAGACTTCATAATTAAGCAAAATTGGCTTGCCACACCATCTGTAGGCGCCTTTAGGCAACTGTCTCATATGCCGTCAGTGTATGCCAAAATTTGTATGGCTTTAGTAAAAATGCCTTCCTCCGGTAACTATTAATCCGGACCCTATAATTTACATCGAGCATATATTTTCGTTCAAGTTCGTTCTTTAGTTATATACGTGGTTTTAGATCCTGCAGACTAATATCTAAATTTTTTTAGTTCCAGTGTTGCTTCTTAAGCCTAGAATTAAGATTCTGACTATCGGAATTCGTATGTCTTACTTTGCCTGTTGTGTAGTGTATTGGCTAAGAATCTAAAATAATAAGAACAATGATCATGAAAACATAATAAATTGATTTATGATCTGCCTTTCTCTTCCTCACTCTCTCTACCTCTTCCCCTTACCTTTCTTAGATAATGCAGTGAACAATTTTTTCATGTAGCTTTGTTAGAGAATTTTGCACTTTTTACGGTAGACAAGCATTGTATTTGTGAAAACTTTCAGGAATCTATAACGAATAAAAAAAAAAAAAAAATGTAACTAAAAATACGAATAATCTGTGGTACATACATTCTTATTGGATTGTGATCAATAGCATGAGTAAGAACAGTTAAATTTTTAAATTTGCTATAAAATCTTGCGTGCGCATTATTTACTCGTGTTATTTAATTGATCATAATCTAACAAAAATACAGTGGTACCTCGGTTTTCGTCGATAATCCGTCCGAACACAATCGTTGAAATCCGAAACCGACGAAAACCGAGGCAATTATTTTCATATGAATCGCAATCATTAAAAAAAGCACAAAATCACTGGAAAGCAATGGAATTGTTTGGCTAGACCGGCGGGCTAGATGCTCACACAACGAGAAACAACGCAACACTGCGTAGCGCGTGGTCACGGTACGCCGAAGAAATCCGAGGCAACCGAAGAAAACCGAGACAAAAATTTTCGCGAAAAATCGACGAAAACCGAAACCGAAGATAACCGAAGTCAACGAAAACCGAGGTACCACTGTATATGTAAATACCATAGATCAGCAATTCTCATCTGAAGGAAGACATGGTGGTACGTAAATAACAGAGATGTCATCATCATATTCACGGGTTAGGCCTTAAGGCGTATTCCAAACCTTCACCCAATCTCTTTCTTGGTCTGCCCACACTTTTTCTTTCCTTTTGTCTACGGCTCTAGGCTAATTTAGGGAATATTTCTTAGCCCATACTTTCCAGATGGGCTACTCCATTATTTCGGTTCTGGTCAGATAAATCCAGAAACTTGTATATTGTAATTCTATTCTAATGAATATATTTTTCAGTTTAGAGACGCGTGCATCCTTTTTTAATATTCATTTATTTATGGGTGCTTCAATAGCTAAGATTATTAGCACCCCTTTCTATAAATATACATATCACGTATTTTACAAATTACAATCGCATAATACATTGTATATACATTTGATAAATAGTACATTTATACATTAGAAATTTTATAATAGTTTTGTTTCACAATTTGAACATAGAGTAGGGTGACCATTTTCTTGGAGAAGGCAATGCGGGACGTAGCAAAAAAAAGGTCGTCACTTCCAAAATATAAGTGAAGAGCAAACAAAAAAAGTCCTCACCTCCTAAATATAAGTAAAGAGCATAAAAAGGTCTTCACCTCCCAAATATAAGTACAGAGCAAAATTTGGCCCTGGGGACACCAAACCAAAATGCGGGACGAATGGTCACCCTAACATAGAGTTACAAATACATGATATACATACAAATATTAGTTTAATTTTACATTACTACATTAAATATTTAATATAAGTTTGGTGTCCTTTAAGTACTACATTAGGTTTTTTGTATTTTTTCGTCATTATTTAATATTTACGTTAGACTGTTTGTAAAGTTGTATCTACGCCTTTCTCTGTTAAATTTTGCGCAGTGGACAAGTTGATGTTCGACCTTGGTGTTGCACCTATGATAGAGCGGTTATTCACCTTTAAGGTACTTGTGAGTGATAAATGTGTGTCCAATACGCAGTCTTCTGATAGTTGATTGCAACTTCCTTGTCTCTGGCGAATGCCATATTTTAGTTGAGTCTTTTATATTTCGTAACTTGTTGCCTGCCTTGTTTCCACGTTGTATCCCAATTATTTTGAATACGAATCTTTATAATACTTCTGAGGACGCTAGTTGGTATGACGGTTTCAAATACATCATTCGCTTCTGATACTTCTTTCGCTGTTTTGTCAGCTGACTCACTACCGGTGATATTTATATGTGATGGTATTCATATAACTGTTACCTGTTTGTGGTTTTTTTCGCTAGGTGGAAATTTTCTTGTATTTGTTTCACTGTAGTGCATTTACTACATAATTTTTGTAGATCTTGGATTGCACTTAATGAGTCTCTGAAAATGGTAAGATATATGTATAGCTGTTTGTACGTTGTGGGGAGGGAATTACTTTTATTATTATTTAAAAGGTGAAGGTTATAAACAGGTCTATGTTGGATCCATGGGGGTGTTTAAGTATGCTGGAGATCTCTGCTGTTTATACGCTTGCATAGTTGTTTAGGCGCGATTTATGTCTGTTACTTCCAAATATAACCGATGAGCCCGTTTTGTCGTTTAGCCTGGAACCATCGGTGTATATTTCTATGTGGTCCGTGTAGTTGTTTCTTATTTCTTGAAATTGCTGTTTGTACGTTGTGGGGAGGGTATTGCTTTTATTATTATTTGAAAGGTGAAGGTTATAAACCGGTCTATGTTGGATCCATGGGGGTGTTTCGGGTAAATATAGTTCAATAATTTCGGGAACTTATATTTATTGAGTTTAATTATTTGTCGTTGAAGAGGTGTTATATTTTTAAGATTTGTTTTATTATTATTTTTTTGAAAGACTGTCATAAAGCAGTATAGTTGGGTCACTAAGTAGGTTGACTGCAGATATTAGAAGAATTTGTGTCCTTCTTAATTCCAAACGTGGTTCTCCTGCTTCGTTTAGTAGACTTAACGTTGGGCATGCATCCTTTAAATAACCGTAGGAACTTCATGTATTCCGACTGGATGTTGTCTATGTTTTAGTACCGTATAATACATTGGTACTGTCATTGTCTTCTAAAATATGTTTTGGGTTTCCCGTCTGATCTTATTACCAATTAGAACAAATATGTTGGAATTTCATTACCATAGTTCTTATATCGTTGTCTTAGTGGTATGACATGTTACATCCAAGGTATTTGAAATTAAAACTAGTTCTAGCGTCTGGTTGTCAGTTATAATTTTAGTCCTAACTGTGTACGATCCCGAAAAAGTTTAAATGCTTGAAAGGTGCAGTCATAATTCTGAGCTATTTTCGTCAGCTAGTGGATATCAATCCATAGGTCGTGATAATAAAGATGTGTTTTTTTAATTAATGAAATGTTAAAAAAGTAAAAATAAAAATTTAATCAAATGAGAACTGCACAGCAAAAATACCATGCTTTATTACACAAAGTTTCTTGGTATTTCCTATATTGATAGGAATTTGTAGCAGTACTTAATATATTAATGCTAAATTTCTGATAAAACCGTATGCACGCTCGTAAAATCATTTACGTTTACAGATCATTAGGATTTGACATTCTGTGTGCGGCCCTGTAACTTATAGCGTTTTCGATTTGTAAATAGAGATTTGATCAGAGATTGCCCTGAAATTGCTCGGAGATCAATATGTGACGTCACGCTCTGTACTAGAGCGATCTGGTAGACTTCGTTCTACTTAAGCACAACACCGGCGGATGTTACCGGCTCCCATGCGCAGAAATAAATTTCGTCCATTACGTTATCAACAGTTAGTTTAATACATTTTAGTGGCGTCACTTACTTTGATTTGTTTTTGACTAGGCGTATTGTGCGTTGTTGTTTGTATATTTCCGTTATTATTATTTATTTCTCATACGTTTCAAGGTATACCGTGTACTAAAATGAGTGAAAATGTATTTGAAATACTACATGATTTTGTGTGTTTGGTATTCACAACACTTGTTTAAAATCCTTATGTACGTCAATGTGATCAGCTGATTTCTCGCGCAGGATTGACGTAATTTATGATACCCTGTGTCAGCACCGTAGCAACGGGGTGGCGTCGGGGCATTTGAGGGGCGCGAGGTTTGATAAGGGCGCGGGGTCTCAGGAGGGGCGCCATTGCGGGTGAAAACCTTTTTTTTTTGCTCTTGAATTTGGGAGGTGATGACCTTTTTTTTGCTCTTCATTTGAATTTGGGAGTTTTTTTTTTCTCTTTACTTGAATTTGGGAGGTGAGGACCTTTCTTTTTTTTGCTCTTCATTTGCTTTTGGGGAAGTAAATTTTATCAATTTACTTCATTTGCCAATGGCGCCGAAAACATTGCTATGGCTCTGCCCTGTGTTGTTCTTAAGTTGAACGAAGTCAAGAGAGTGTACTTAACCGTTTCAATACTACTTTTTTCTATAAGCAATATGAAATAGATAAGACACTTAAAGGACAGTATAACAAATTGTTTAAAACATATATTGACAACAATACTGTATTTTTAATGGAAATCGGATTTTCCTTGCTGGGATCATTTGAACCCAACAGTGTTTAGTGCTGGGATAATTTGAACCCAACAGTTTTGAATTTTGTAGGACATATAAAAAAATAATAAAACTGTGAATATGAGTTATCATATATTATAGAAAAAACAAAATAAGAAATAAATTTATGTAAGACATTTGGTGAAACAACTAATACAATTTGGGATGTTGCAAGCCTTGCAAATATGTTTTGTTCGTCTTTCCCTCTTCTCCCTCTTACAGCCCTCACACCGGCTCCTTTTATCAGTTTTTACTAAGACAGTGCATGAATCACGTACTACAACCTACAAAAACTGAACGGGTTAATTAAAACCCATTAACAGAGTTCAGTGTTGATTTGAAAATTCTTGGGATTAATTAATCCCTTTAGTACTGAAACGGTTAACCTAATTTTATTTTGACATGTGTTATTTTTGAATAGTACCTAGATTTGGACAGCCACAGTGACCCATATATAATTCTTGATTAGGAGATTATTATAGAGAGCATAACTGTTTATTTACTTCATTGTCGGTGTAATTTTACACAACATTTTCCACATAATTTTTTACCAATCACTAATTTCATCAACCTCCGATTCGCTAGAATATAATAATTCCTCCAATGCAATTATTTTTTTAGTAGCCATAACCCGCAATGCGAAGAAATCATGTTGAAAACATAACCGAAAATCAAATATCTAACAAAACAATGAGGTTATATTTGTATTTTGGCACTATTTTTTAGCATACAAATCGAAATCGCTATTAGCTTGTTACAATATTAAGCTATAGATTTCAGCTAACTTCACTATTGTTATTATTTGCAAAGAAGACTGACTGCTGAATTATTAAAAAGAAATTTAAGAAAGTGTGAATACATATTTTAGTTATTTTATAACTTATTATTTTTTTTCTTTTATATAATTTCTAATATATTAATTTCTAGCTACTCTCCTTTTTGTAGAAGTGGTAGTCAATATATGACTCGCGGGCCATATCCGACCTGAAACTAATTTTCAAACATCCCCGTAAGTTTTTGCCCCTCACCGTCCTTAAATGATATTTTAATTTCTGTCCACCCCCTCATCCCCAAATTATTTTCTGAATATATACCTCCGTTCCCAAGTGATTTATTGAATTTCTGCCAGTACCCTAAGTTATTTTTATATATCTGTCTTCCCTCAAGTGATTTTTTAAAATTATTGTCCATTATCACCAACAGTTTTTCAGAATTTATACCCTCTATACATAACTAACTTTTTGCCTTACTTACTTCTTTACATTCTTACATTCCCAATACCCAAGTCATATTTAAATTTTTGTCCCCGTCCTCATGATTTTTATAATTTATGCCCTTTCAAGTGATTTTTAGAATTTTTACTCCGTCCATCCCCAAATTATTTTTTCTGCACCCTGTGGCGGCCGTAAGTACTTTTTTTTAAATTTATACCCCCTTTCAAGTGATTTTTAGAATTTTAACTCCCCATTTCCAAGTGATTTTCTGAATTTTTACCTACCTCCATCTTCTTCTTCATTGTAGTTTTCTTAATTTTATGCCCCTCGTCCTCAAATGATTTTTTTAATTGCTGTTCCTGCCAGTGTTTTCATAATCCCCCCCCCCATTGCCAAGTGATTTTCTGAATTCCCCCCTCCTGTTCCTTTTTTTTTTTTTTTTTTAATTTTTAAAACATAAAAAACACTATTTTTCCATTTATCGATAATTTGACAGATCCCACCATCACTTTGCAGTCAAGAAATTAGTAGCAGTAAGGAATTACGAGAATCTGTAAGATACAGAATTGAATTTTAAGCGTTTTGATTTTACGATACCAACATACGTGCCTACGATCACTATGGTTTTTAGCAGTATAGGGAATAGGCATGATTTTTATTTTATTTTTTATTAAATTCCTTTTGTTGCATATAAACTTAAAAAAGAGATTTGTATTTTTTTTTTTAAATTAAAGGCTTAAAAAAAATTAATTCATAAACGCGCGAAAAACACTCGATTGTTTACAAACTCGACTGTGACGTCACACCCTACCCAGACTCCAACCTACAGCCTACACAGTCTGTCGTGAACTTATTTGCTTGTATAACTTTTATAGGTTGTGTAAAGTTAGAGTGATTTTAATTAAAATAAAGTTATTCTACATGTTTACCGAATTAGATTTTATATTAAAATATATAAATATGGAAGATCCGGGCCCCAGTACTTCGAAACATCGAAAATATTGTTTAGTACAGATGTGCACAAATACTTTATTTAGAACTCCACAAAAATATTTTATTTCATTACCTAATGGTGAAAAACAAAAGAAAAGAAGGAAAAGCATCAATGTTGGGTAAAGTGTAACTCAAAAATAACAAAATCTTTATCTGCCATTTTAATAATAATGCATGAAAAATTGTTTAAAAACAAATACAAAACTCTCACACAATATACTACACACGCTAGAGATGGCAATAAAAATTAATTAATCGATTAATTGTTCATTTTATTAATCGAAATGTTGGCAAAAAATAAGTTGGTAAAAAATAATCGATTATGAAATAAAAAAAAAAAAACATATACACTCACCTACAAAAAAATGGGACAGTCTTAATGTTGCATTTTAAAGGCTGATAAAGACCGTAACAATAAATAATGTCCGTTTGAACGAAGACTATATAATATTGCATATTAAGAACGTTTTAATACAAATAAGTCATTTTTAAAATAAAATATTGCCATTAGTTACCCATTTTAGAGATTTCTAAATTTCAACAAGTCTTTTTTGTGTAATAAAATTAAATTGTGGCCGGAAAACATTGTACGAGCTGCGCCATTATATGAGGATAGTAGAATATCGCTGGTGTTTTGGATGTAACCAAAAATTATATTAATTATACTATAAAGCGTCATCAGCGAACAGCATTCACGAGCCCCAAGACATTTGGCAATTTTATCACGAAGTGTCCAAAGACGGTTGAGGAAACAAGGGCTTGTATCCAGAAGACCTGTAACTTGCCTGGCTTTTCTCGCAAATTATCGAGTTGGAAGATTGCGTTTCGCTCGTGAGCATTTGAACTGACTGGACGCCAAATATAGCAGTATATTGGGCAGAAATGAGTAACAGGTCAGTTTAACTCTCCAGATGGGCGAGAACGAGTGATCTGAAGGTCTAGTAATCTAGGGACTTTATTGAAAAGAAGAGAGCAAAGTCATCTTACCGATCCGTGTTTCAACAATACAACTAAGTAATTTCTCGAAAATAAAATAAAATTATCGATTAATAATAAATTAATCGAAACCAAAAATATTGTATGATTAATCAAGTAATTGAAACAAAATAATCGATTATTTCAATATTCGATTAATCGTTGCCATCTCTAACACACAAGTAGAGGCTTGCCTTGGAGTAGCTAGTCTGGACCGTGTAGGTTCTGACATCATGTTCAGTCGTATTTACTCGGCAATCTTCGCGCTGTGGTCGGCTTTATTTCAAAATTATAATATTTTAATTAAAAAATTTCGCTGAAATATTAATTAAAATGTGATTTTTGTTTTGTTAGGTGACATAACTAATATTATAATATCAAAAAAATGTACTTTTAAGAAAATTTTATGCGTGGCCAATATCAGTGGCGCACCCAGAGGGGTAGCCCGGGGGTCCGGGCCCACTCCAAAAAGAACGGAAATAACCAGCTTTTTAATTTTTTATCACTATTTCTTAGGTAAATATATGGATTTAAAAAGAGATGAGGAGATTTTTTTTGTCACCACTTGTATTTTAGAAGTGTGGACCTTTTTTTAGGCCATCACTTGTATTTCGAAAGCAACGAACTTTTTTTTTGTCTTCCGAGCCCTTCCCCATAAAAAATTCCTGGGTGCGCCATTGTCCTCTATTGCAACATAAGCTATCAAAATTTGGGTTTTGGTGGTACAGGTCCTTAAAAAGTTGAGAACCGCTGCCACAGATTATTCGTTGTTTCAGTTGTATTATTATTATTATTATTTTTTTTAATTCGTTTTGCTTAAGAATAACAAGAAATACCCTGATTATTGCGATTTATGCTGACAGGATAAAGAACGGCAACAAGCAAAACGCAATTTTGAATTTCTTACATCTATTATTTATTATTTTACTTACACATTTAAATCAATAAGGTACCTAATAAATTAAATGTTGTTTTTAATATTAAAAGTGTATTAAACCGCATCAGCATGTGCATGAAAATATGAATAAACACGTTTTACTTTTAGGCAAAATATCTTAGTAGACTTGTTTCACTGTTTTCATCATCTTTTCTAGATACGTCACTCGATAGCATAAAATTGAATTTTCTATTTCTCTGTGCCCTTTCATTAGGATCTGCATGCCTTATTTTCTACTTTCAGTGGCAACTCGAGCTGTAGAAATGTGTGGTTGCAACTTTTGAAAGTATCAATTAGTACAGGTTATATAAATTAAAAGTCACTAACTAGACATGTTTTATAGATAAACATTTATATTTGTACAAGAGTACTTATTATGAAATGAAAATGAACTAACTTTCAGACACACCAATATTTTGCCTTATTTATCACCTCCAGAAAACAAACAAGTGTAAAAAAAGTGCATTTTTACGCCACAATCACTAATTTGCCACCATTTAATGCGTGGATTTAAATCCACGTTTGTTTATTCTTTTCGGAGTAATAGTTCTATTAGCAGAAGCGGCTGGTGAGTAAAATATTTGGGGGGACACTTTTTTCCCCATATATATCTATTAAAATATAGTTATACGAGAAAAAAGTAAATAAATAAAAAATACCTGAAAATATGTTCTGTAACTAGAAAAACTGACAAATCTGGCACTTTTATTAAGATTTATGGTCAATATTATTATTATCATTTTTGTAGTTATTACTTCTATTATTATTATTATTATTATTATTAAAATTGCAATATTATTAAGACAATGCTTTGTAGTCAGAAACATAACATATTTGGTTATTAATTAAGCAGATACCTACACATATTCACATGTATTTAAATATTAGATTTAACCTTTTCGTTATGTTCTTTAATTGAACGTTTATACGCAGTATCAAGTTGAAATCGTATATTTACCGATCCCAGCATTGCAAATTTGACCGAATAATGCATATGTTTATGAGACACATTATTTTTAAGAACTTTATCTTTGAAATGTTTAATATCTTTAACTCTATTTACTGTCTTTATTTCATATGCGTCTGATGAGCAAATCAAACACAAAAACACAAATAAAAAAAAAAAAAACATTTTATTTATCACATCCACAACCAACTTGTATTTAAATATTGTTTTTCACTAAAATTTCTATTAAATGTTCCATTTCCATTTTTATCCTGTTGGGAAATATTCAATTTTGGCCGATGAGGACCCATTTTTTTACCGACCGCCAACATATATAAGGGAGGTATTATGATCATACCGATTTCAAGATTTCGATGGATCTCCACGAATTGAGATCCCTACATAACGTTTTGACTATTTTTAGCATGATGTCTGTCGGTCTGTCTGTCCGTCCATCTGTCTATCTGTCCGTCCGTCCGGCTGTCTGTCTGTGTACACGTGTAGAGCAAATTCGGCTAAAAGGATTTTTATAAAACTTCATATTTAAGCTTCTGCCATCAATGGCACGAGTTGATCAACTTTTGGTAAAAATCGGTTGACTAAAAATGAAGTTTACTCGTGTCGATTTTAAGATTTTTGCGAATATTTAGCAACAGAAAAATATTTCGAAAAATTTTATTTAACAAAAGTTGCTATAAATTCAATAACTAATTACTTTTATTTGAGATGTTTTTTGATGAAACAATAAATTATAAAAAAAATGTCGTAAATTTTCATACTTATATGTAACGTTTCCATGGTCATGATAAATAATATCTCTGTTAGAAAATATTATGCCAAGTTATTTCTACTCTGCTGCTAGAATATATTTTATACAAGTACTTTATAATGGCGGTCGGTCCTGTGCTGGTCACAGCTGATTTTTTATTAATAATTTTGTTTCATAGTTAAGCACGTTAGTTTTATTAAAATATACAGTATATTTTAATAAAACTAACGTGCTTCATTCGATTCATTTTCACGTTTAAGTACTTGTCACAAATCACAACGACCTAACTAAGCTACGGGACACCGGCCGTAATTCACTAATACATACAACACTAACCTTCGCCGCTGTTGCCGTTACTAGTAAATTTTTGCTACAAATGTAGATAATAACATTAGATATTGTATGTGGCAACGCTGTATCTTGGGACACTCCGTGGAGTGTCCATTAATAGGCATGCTGTATGAAAACGCGGTAAATCATATTTTTTTATTACAAGATCACATGACCGTTTGAGCCCTTTGGGACCCTCCGAATCGCATGCATATATTTAAAAGACTTTAAATTTGTTATAACTTTCTTTTGACAAAAGGGCAAGCAATATTAAATCAGAGAAAAGCACAAAAATTTTGTGTTTAAGTGGAAATACAATTTTGCCCTATGACCGGAAAGCGTGCAGGGATTTAGTACCATGCCTTTTTTGTTGTCACAGGGTAAATATTCTCTCCTCCAAAAGGCATGCTGTATGAAATCGGAGACCAAAAACTGTCATGAGCTCCCGGTCTATATATACGTTAACACAGGAGCTAGCTTACTAAGAACCGGTTTCTGAAAGCTTAGTTAACTATAGCCAAAAGGTCAGAAAATTGTTGCTATGGTTAATTATGGGATTGTTATTTTGTAATTACTGAATAAAAAGATAGAAAGAAATTAATGATGTTTACATGCTAATTAGATAGACCAGGATGGTATTTCAAAATGGCGGGCAATAGTTTCTAGCTGTACAGTGACGTAGGGAAATTTATTAAAATAATTGATATCGGTACAAAAAGAAAAAATACCAATATTTATATTTTCAGAGGTAGCTAAAGAAAGGAGATACTAACAATCAATAAAACACTATCATACATATGTAATTTATTATTATAAAATTAATGATACACACAACACTCAAGTAAATAAATACATACAGAATTTATAGTAGAAAATTATGACAGTACGCTATTGTCCATAAGTAACATGTATATTAAGATTTATCAAAATCTCATTAATTCAATTACATAACATAAATGGAAAATACTTACGAATAAAAAGTTTTTCCTTTAGTCTTGGCATTTTGTTTTCTTGATCGTCCACATGCAATAAAGATAACCATTTAAATTTCTTAGGGGGTGCCCACCCTAAGTAGGAAGAAAATACAAATAAAAACACACAAAACACACTAGAAATTTAAAAAAATAGAGATGAGGACCTTTTTAGGTCGTCACTTGTATTTTAGAAGCGAGGACCTTTTTTTTAGATCATCACATTTTAATAATTATGTCTTACCCCCCCCCCCCCTCCAACAAAAATTCCTGGGTGCGCCACTATTGGCAGCAATTGTGGTATTTGAAATGACATAATTTCCGTCAGAAAAATTTGTTTGTAAACATTCATACAGCCTCCTTCCTTTAGTTTTTTTATTCAATGATTATATCCAACTTTAGCCAAATGGTTAAACTCGGCTAAGCTTTCAGCATCCGTTCCTAAGTGGCAATCGACACACATCCTGCTGGCCTCTTATTAGAATACACTTTATTTGGGTTGGAGGCTCCCCACTGCGTAAGTGTTCACAATGTAAATAGTGCTCTTGCTTACTGAATGCAAACCAGTTAGTTAAAAAAAAAAAATTGGCGCACAACAACAAAGGCTATTTGCGTCTAACGCAGCCCATTGAATGCAAACCAGGTTACTAGCATATCTTACGATAGGAATTTAAGAAAAAGCTTCGGTGTTTTTATTAAATTATATATTATAATGAATATATTGCTTTGATTATTATTATTACGAAAATCCGAAAACCGAAACAAAAGCCGCCACTGATTTCAAAGCTTCAAATTAACGGATTTTTTAAATTGTCATTTCAATTTAATTTTCGTCTTCTTCTCGATCATGATACATTCGCTCTTTGGGCTGCACGATATCTGTGAAATACTGGAATAACTAAAATGCTTATCGTAAAAATCGAATGTAATAAAATCGTTTGAATAAAAGTGTAAACTACAATAAATCGAAAACCACAGTAATAAAAATTGTAATAATCGAAACCGCAATAACCGGATTAATGATGACCAATCCAATGATTCCCTAAATAGTGCTGGAACCTTTAAGTGCCAGGTTTTCAAAGTATCCCTTCTAGATCTGTTATTTGTTTTATTGCATGGGCTTCACAGGGGTAAATTGTTTTTGACCACTTACATTTTCTCTTTTGTATGCCTTTTGAATTATTTTGCATTGGAAGCTGGTGAATACTGTGCTGGTACCTTCTTAGATCTCAGCAAAGCATTTGACTGCATTTCGCATTACATTTTATTAAATAAGCGACATCTTGATGGTTTTGATGAAAACAGCTGCTCCTTGCTTAAATCATATCTATCGGATAGGAAACAATTTACAGCTTGACAACAATAAATCTAAAACTCTTCCTTTACAGTTTGGTGTTCCGCAAGGTTCCATACTTCAACCGTTACTCTTTTTAATATATGTTAATGACCTTACACCTTTTAATGCCTACTAAAACAGTTCTCTAGACAGACGATCCAACATTATTAACGAGAAACTCCAATCTAAGTGCTCTCCTTTCCGAGAATAGATCCATGACAGTCGAAGCAAATTCTTGGTTTAACACCAATAAATTATGCTTAAAGAGGGACAAATTCCAGACCTTGCTGTTTACTACTACGAAACATAATTTTGAAAACCCTCATTACGTAAAGTTGCTTGGAATCCACGTAGATCCTCATTTAAGTTGGGACTAACACACTGAATTTCTTAGTCGAAAGCTTAGGTCCACCATCCATCTATCTGATAAGGAGATTGAAATACGAAGTATGTAAAGAGGTTGTATTGAAAGCCTATGTTTCATTATTCCAATCCCACCTAAATTATGGTATACTTATATGGGGACATTCTCCGTACGCTGACAGAATTATTAGCCTTCAGCGTAAAGCTGTAAGAATTATCGCCGGCGCTGCCTACAGAGCCGAATGTCGAGATTATTTTATAAGTCTCAAAATAATGACCTTACCAGCATTATTCATTTATAATTGCTTCTTATTAATATATAAGAATTTGAACAAATTCGCTACTTTTGGAGACTCGCATGAGTACAATACTCCCTCAAAAAAGATATCCGTTCTTAGTACCTTCGCTTGAAAAAATCCAGAAATTGCTCAAATTATTATTGTATACAATTTTTAAATGTGTTGCCCGAGGTCAATTAATTATTATTATTATTATTTCAATTTTTGTTCGTTTCAGTGGTGCCAAATTAGTAATCCAAGTAGCTAAAAAGGTCAGTGAACCTCTTTTATCCTTCGCTCTTCTGGGTCCTTCTTATGTAAGCCCAAATACAGTAGTTGGAGAAAAAGAATGCGCACAATTCTTCCCCGAAGATTACTTGGAAGAACCAGTTGAAGAGGAAGAAAAAATTCCGAAAAAGAAAAAGAGAAGGAGAGTCAAAGAATCAGATGCATCAATGGGTTCTGGCGTTCTAGATGAATCTGATATTACACTGAACGATGAAGAAGAAGTTGAATATGAAGGAGGTGAAGAAATCGGGGAGGGTGACTATGAAGGAGAAGAGGGTGACTATTTTGGTGAAGGAGAAACAGAAGGTGAATTTGAAGGTATGGACGAGAGTGAATCTGCACCCGTACCATTGCCTGTACCTATACCTGTACCTGTACCTGTACCTGAAATTGTACCTGAAACTGTACCTGAACCTGTACCTGTACCTGTACCTGAACCTGTACCTGAACCTGTACCTGAACCTGTACCCGAACCTGTACAAGAGGTCCACGTTGAGGAAGAAGATAAAGCTACTTCACCAATGGAACAAGGGGCAGAAGCGGCAGGAGGAGCAGAAGGGGCAGGAGGGGAAGAAGGGGGATAATAATAAATTATTTGTATTTATTATTATAATTATACATTGTTAAAACATTTACATTTAAAAATTTGATTAAACATTTCCTTTACTATGAATAAAATTGTGTCTATTTTATTTACTCTTTTATTGTATGCTTGTAAGATTTGCTCTTGTAGTGATTTCAGTACTTTATTCTGTTTTGGTTTAGGGTTTAATATAATTTGGCATACACCTGTCAATGTTGTAAATTTTACCAGTAGCACACAAATGCAATTCTGGAATTAAAACTTTTCCATATTTCTTACATATATACCAGATACTATAATTCTTCGTCGTACCAGTTTCCCCCTCAGTTTTGCAAGGAGGAACTGGCATTTTTTCTAAAGTACACTGTTCATTTATATCACAGTATGTAGTTATCATATTGTACGTGTAATTACCGGCACAGTTATACTGATGATCGTGATATAATCCAGTAAAATCTTTAGTACAAACATGATATTTTTTACAATCGAATGGATCAGGAAACATTCCTATATTTGTACATTTAAACACATAATCGGGAAACTGACAAACTGGGTTGAAAGAGGTGGAACATTGTTCGTTGTTCCAACAGAATTCTTCGTGGGTAGTGTTGCATTTATCGATGACATACTCTCGAAAACCACCATATTCTTCAACACATCGTACTAAGGTCGAACAGTCCTTACATAGAAGACCTTGTTTCTCGCATGAGTTTTGTTTACCAAATGTACTTGTTTTCTTATTAAAAAATGTTTTTAATTTATCTATTAAAGATCGACGATGTGATGTAACACCATCGAAATACTAAAAAAGAAAAACTGTTATTAATTCTTAAAACACAGGGGCAATTTTATAAATTCGCTGATTAGATTTGGGTGCTATAATTAACATTTTTCTATTTTGCATTCATAACATAGTCATTATGAAACTGAATTAAGTGTTACAATTTACTTCATTATGAAACCAAACATTTTAGAGCCCATTTACCGTAACTATGAGAGACGTCACAGTTGTAAAACTTCACTTGTTGCCAATTCGCAAATTGTCAAAAAGTTAGGTTATGTCGAACTACTTCTAAAAAGATTTTGAAAACCTATATTTCCTGTGGAGGAAAGGAATTAATCTAAATTATGATGCACAGCAGTTCTTTCCAGATTTGTCGCGAAATTTATAGTTTAAATTATATTAAGTGTGTAATGTAGTACTAAATAAAAAAATGAAAATTTCAGTGTATAAGAATCATCAGGCCGACCGGCGTAGCTTTGTGGTAACACATCTGCTCTGCATTGCTATGGTCTCGGGTTCGAATCTCGTTCAGGCATGGAATTTTCGAAAAAATAAGAATTGTCCTGGCTAATTGCCGTACAGCAAAGGCCATTAAAAAAAAGAATCATCAGAAATAATTGTTTTTAGAGTTGTGTCGTGTTCATTTCATACTTTTTATACAATTTACTTTAATTTTTCATCTGGTGTCACATTGACACCGTGGGTTCGGGAAGCAAACTAGGAGTGATCCGAGTCTCTCTGTTAAACTCAAGACCGCTCGAATAAATGCGTTTAGACCTTTTCTCGAACGCTCCGAGCTTGCTTCCCGAACTCACCTAAAAATATCCGAAAAAAATGGTAAAGAGTCAAATTTTTTACTATTCGAAGAGAAATTTTTGAATATTTTAATTTCAGATGTTCGATACAATTTTACTTCGAATAATGAATATTCAATTATTATTGCCAGTCGAACAGTTTATTACCGCTAGCTACAAGTGTAAATTTTATGTTATGACTCCACGTAACAGACCTGTAGGTTAAAATTACAAAAAAGAATGAACGTAACAAATGTAAAGAGAACATATTTTATTAATATAATATAATATTTATTTATCGACCAAGATACAAAATGAAATATTGTTTTTGGTCAGTCACATTACAAATTATAAAACCTTTTAAAATATACAAACACAATATAAAGAAAAAGATAAAAGTACGTAATATAACCACCCTTTGAGCACGGTTACTAAGAGCTTTCGGCATTTTTATTGCAATACTATTTTATTTAATAAAAAATTGATGTGAAGTGTGAATATTCACACATTTCAGGGTTTCGCAGGTATATAATAAGTGAAGGCGGTATGCTGAGTGTGTAGGACAAATTTTACTTTGTAGTAATCACGGCAAAATGAACGATATTTTTAAAATAATTTATCGTCTGTTAATCATATAATAAGACTGGTTATTAAATTTACGTTCTTAAAAATTAAATACAACATTTGTCAAAATATAACTAGAATTTTGACAAAATAATTTCAACATAATAAAAATGCAAAAAAAACAGAAAAAATAAAATTTGCTCCGTACTCGAACTTGAAACCCTTCATTTTCCAACTTACCAGACCAGTGCTACCCATTAAGCTATCGCACGCCTTGCATGTGAGTGTCTTACATTGGTATAACTTTTGTACTTTGTGAACCAAAAACTACAAAAAATGCTTTATTTTCCGAAAACATAATCTGATCAAAAATTCCTGTTGTACTATTTCGGTTCACATCAATATACATTACTTAGAATTTTTTTAGATTTTTAGTTTAAACCATCTGGGCTACAGGGTGTGGGACAAAATTTTTTTTGCACAATTTTGGCAAAAATCGCATCAAAATAATTTATTTTGCAAAAATAAAAATTTGATCGTTAATCCACGTACTAAGGGCTTTCATTTGATACCCTATTCAGAATTATAAAAAAATATTTTTGTTTTCGATGAGCACATATTTGTTTATATTTTTAGGGGGGTATGTTTTTTAGATGTTTTAGTATTTTTCCTATGTGCGGGTCAAAGAGTTGCATAAGCATGCCAAATTTCAACTCTCTAGGTTTAGCCGTTTGGCTACAATTTTTACCGAACAGACAGACAGACAGACAGACAGACAGACAGACAGACAGACAGACAGACAGACAGACAGACAGACGACAAAATGACGGTATAAGGGTTTTTTGGTCATACCTACAAAACCCTAAAAATAAAATGTAACCTCACAAAATGTAACGTAACACGTAAATGTCAAACCTGACTAAAAACGAACAACACAATCTGAAGCTGGCAACGCGTAAAAACCTTATCAACATTAAATAAATAAATGTTCTAACTGAGTTATGGATTGATGTTGGTTAAATCAAATCAAGACATTGGTATAATCTGTCTCATTTTGTAATCTGGTTACTTTGGTGACTGTTGTGGTGTAAATAGACTTTTATCGAAACATGTGAACTTGTAAATCTGGCTTTTAAATATTTGGTTAAGTTTTATTATTGTCATCTGACTCTACCGATAGAGGCACCACTGCCTTGTACATCATGGCTGACGCAGATAGGATATTTTTGACAGGTTCAATGGTATCTTCATGTGATATTTATTGAAATTAATTTATTATTCAATATGAGTGTTGCGTTAAATGAAATTTTATGTTTTCTCAGTGCCCAAGTAACCTCTAGGGTTATAATTGAAGGTAATAAGGCTTTTTTGCCACGTTTCGGAACACGTTAAAAACTTAAGTCTTTATCACGACCTGCTTTTGCATTGCAAAGGGAAAGACAACAATTCACATTGCATTTAATTTTTCTTGTAATTTTAAAGATATTTTTTAAAAACTCGCTATGAAAACAGCAGTAAACAAACTCGACTATCCTCCACCTGACAGTTTCTCAAAATCTCACTAGAGGCGCTTCAGTTATTGTCAGAGACAATATCGAGGTTATATTCACTCAAAAACTATATATGTCCGATAGCAAATTGACATGTCAAAATTGCGATTGACATGTCAAATATTTTGAAAGGTGCCACTACAGAATTACCACCCTAAGATGATATTTTAAATATACAACATAAAAAATGAAATTTCCCTCTTAGTTTCGTATTACAAAATGAGACAGATAATACTTAAATTAACCAAGTGTGACGTCATCTCATATTTATTGTGAATGGAGTTTATTTCATAAAATTGGTCAAATTGTTATATTAACCTGAAAATTTTACAAAACAAAAATTGACAGCTATCTAGAAAAATATTAAACTGTCAAATCACTCCGGCCAACCGCTACATTCACATCCTAAATTCCCTAAACAAGAATTTTGTTTGATTATATAATTCAAAATTGTTATTTTAAAAGACATGAAAAAGCAAAATGGAAAAATAGTGTAAATAACTCGTTGCATAAGACTTTTTGTCCCACTTTTCACTTAACGTGTGCGGCAAAATCATGCCATATGAAACGTGTGTTTTAATATACTATTTTGCCACTTTAGCATACATTCATGGTTTTCTAGATATCTAAGTAATTAATATAGGTTAAGTTGGGTTAGGTTAGGTGCATGCCTTTATTTTTCGAAAAATATATTTTTGGTCGTAAAACTAGACCTTCCTTTGAAGACATTATGTTTTTAATAAATAAAAACTTTTCGAACAATATAAAAAATTACAAAAAATTATCTGTGGTAGAATTACACTGAATATAATAGACCAGATTAGTAAATACGTCTCAAAATGGGCCTCCGTACTGCCGCCGGTTTGTTTCCTATTATTTGAATTGGGCATGTTGTTATAATTAAGCTTAAAAACTGCATTTTGGAAGTATAAATTAAGTTTTCAAAGTAAGAAAATGCTTCACATCAATTTTTTAAATTTATTTATTTAAATTAACCTATAAATATATCTTCGAATCCTTATTTATGTTTATAAAAACATTATTTAATAATATAAAGCATCTGAACTGTATATATTAGTATATACTTATCATAGATACAGCCCTGGACAAATGTATGGAGCACCCAAGCAGTTATAATATAACATCTAAATTTATGTACATTGTAACATGTATATATTTGACAAAATGTTTTTAAAATATCACTAACACATTCTAAAAGACGTACTTCTTATCAGATGACCGAAAATGTAAATACAGTTATGATAAATCTTAAAATACAAATAAATATAGGCTCAGATCTGTTTTGTTTATATAAAAATATACAACTAGGGCTTGGATCATTATTACACATGCGTTTGAAGTGAACACTGTCTTTTTCATGTTTTATCGAATTCAAGTGAATATTTTTAATTATATTATGGCTAAAAAACGTAAAACTTTTCACTGTGGCAGAAAGGAGTCAAATTGTATTGCTCCATTCACAAGGACAGTCGCAGGTGAAAATTTAAAAGAAAATGGAGTGTTCAAGAAAAGCCGTGCAAATTACCATCAAAAGGTTCCAAGAGACTGGTACTTATGAAAACAGACAAAAAACTGGAAGAAAACGCGCAACCACTTCCAGAGATAATCGTTTTATAAAGAGAAGTGCTCTTCGTAAATGCCCAATATCGTCAAAAGAGCTGGCTGGTGATCTGTGGGAGCATAGAGGAGTTAAAGTTTCTTCTAGAACAATTAGAAGACGTCTAGTGGAATCTAATTTGCCTGGAAGAAGAGCTCGCCGAAAACAACTGTAGACCGAGTGACCCAAAAATCGTTGCCTTGAGTGGGCCAAAAGACATTTAAATTGCACACCTGATGAATGAGCGTAAATCATTTGATCTGATGAGTCCATTATAGAAGTAAGCATTATAATGGTTTAATGTACTTACGAATTTAACAGAAAAATACATTTCTAAGCAATTATTGCACTAACTATATCAAATTTAATTTACTATAAATTTACGAAATTAAGGTTTGTTTTTTTCTTTTGTGGATCAGCTTTTTGGACAATCTCGAGCCATCTTTGTAAGACGTAGGTCGGATGAAGCTTTTCATTCTGACAACATCATCCCTACTGTCAAATTTGGTGGTGGTAGCATCATGATCTGGGGGTGCATTGCAGTCAGTGACTTAGGCGAAATCTTTTTGTACGAGGGACGTATTATTCTGCTCGTTATATTACCATGCTTGATAAAGTTTTGGAGCCATCAATATTACAATTTTTTGATGAAGATAATCCAGAATATGTTTTTTTTAACAAAATAATGCCCCCTGTCACAAAGCCAAGTCAGCAAATGAATGATTTTCCAAAAACAATGTGCCAATTTTTGCATGCCCCCCCAGTCACTAGATTTATCGCAAATTGAAAATTTATTGTCGATTCTGATAAACAAGATGTCTCTTTAAAAATACAAATCAAAGGAAGAATTGAAGAAAATGACTGTGGACGAATGGTTCAATGTACAATCCGATGTACGTAAAAAACTTGTGGATAGTATTCCTAAAAGGGCACGTGCGGTAATTAAGGCACGAGGAGGTACCACAAAATATTAATAATTTTGATTAAAGTTGTCATGTATTATTTTATTTGCCATTTTTCTTGTAATAATCCTAAAATTCAATAAAACGTAGGGTGCTTTATACATTTGCCCAAGGCTGTATTTATCACAAAATCTGACATCGCAGCCAATTATCTAACTGTAAATGGTAACCACATAGTAGCAATTTCTCAGTGCTAATATTTTGGCAATTGGACAAACAATACTTTGGAATATTGACAGGACTTACGAATAGAGATGTCACACGTTTATAAGAATGAAACATCTAAAAACAAGTCGAAGCCTTAGGCAGCAGTCTGACTGATCGAGTGCTGTCGATCGTTTGCTGTCGAGCAAATTTCAAACACACGTTAACTAAGGGCATGAGTCGCACTGAACCATCGTTTGCCGTCAAGTAGCATCAAGTTGTTTGTATTTCAAACCGGTTTGAATATCACTCGACGCTCGAGGCAATAGCACATGCGCATTTAAGCATATTAGTTCATAACCATATATTATTTGACAGTTGGAACGTCAAAAAAAAAACAAAATTACAATATAGAGTAAAATGGACTCGCTAATTAGTAAAGTATGGAGTACAATCGAGATTGATTTATTAATCAATCTAGTTAGAGAAAACGACGATCTCTATGATCAATCACGGACATAAATTAATTTTCAATAATAATTTTGGGTGATTGCACTCAATAATTTGCTCAAAAAATGTAGGGTATCAAATGTAAGACTAAACTAGCGGTAAATTGGATTTTTTATTATTCATGTAGGATATTAAATGGAAGTTCTAAATATTTAGATTCCCAGATGATTTTCAAAATATTGTTCACTCTAACATTACTGTTTTTCCAATTTAATATTTTTATTTGTAAAGTAAAATACTCCCTCCGTTCCAAAATAAGTGTATGATTTTAGTTTTTTTAATGAATTATTGAAATAATGAAATTAAATATATCAGTAACTCGTATGATGATTTATTCATTCTATAATAGTTATAAAACATTGACTCATCATTTTCGAGTTGAGGTTTCAAATGGTGAAATTCTCCTAACACTTCTCTATCTAAAAATATGTTTCGAGCCCATAAGTTTTTCTTCTTTTTTTTAATTTTATTTCTCCATATTAAGTAGAGAATTTAAGCCTCGTCGCTATCTGACATACTAATATTGTATAAAAAACAACTTATTGTCCAAATATTACCTCAAAAACAAAATTAACTGTTTGATAGTTTTAGGTTGGAATATGCACTATTTGACAAGTGAGAAACAAATTTACTTGACACTGAATGATCGATAATACTCAACAGTACTTGATCAGTCAGACCAGCTTTTAAATTTTTAAATGACGCTACACGACTCGACGCTACGTTACACGACGGCGCTCGATCAGTCAGACTGCTGCCTTATCTACAACTTCGTATGAGTATTGTGCGGTACTACTTGTTCTCTATTATGTTATACGTAGGACAAAGTTTTGAGATACGGCTGTATAAATAAACATACCAAGTTTATTTTTGCCTCATTAAATAGACCATTCAAAACATAATAGATACAATGATAAAGAAATTGTATGTAGTCAGTCTATTTTTTGCAGTGGAAGTGTAATCTTATAAATATGAGTGAGTTAAGGCGATGAGATCATCGTGAAATAATTTTGTACAACTTTACACGTGGTTTGTCTGCGGAAGAGTGTATCTCCGAAATTTTGACTATTTTTTCTAAGAATTGTGCAAGTCGAAGCACAGTGTTTCGTTAGTATAAACAATATCAAAGAGAATTTTTTAACCTAAATAATGATCCACGTTCAGGCAGGCCCCGTGAAACAGTTACTCCTGTAAATATTGCTGCGGTTAAAAAACTGCTCGATGAAAATAGATGAATTACATACAGGCAAATAGAGGAGTCTTTGCACATTAATGCACTAACTATTCGTTTGACCTTTTGGAAGGAATTTTACGCGACCTTTTGGACGTTAGGAAAGTTTGCACACTATGGATATCTCACAACCTGACTGATGCACAAACAGCAATAAGGTTGGAATGGTGTCGAAAAATTGTATTTTTTTTTTTTAAATAGGACACTCGAAATTCGTGTACTCCATTGTAACAGGGGTCGAAACGTGGCTTTATTACTATGATGTGCCATCAAAGTCAAGAACAAGATATGGCTCTTTGAAGACGAACCAACTCCAACCGCGGTAAAGCAATATTGGGAAGTGACATGACCGGTGGCGGCGCTGTGGTCCAAAGCAATATGGCTGTTGTCTCTAGTACTCAGCTGTCAATATTCTAATAGCGAACAGGTTAATTTAAGGACAATACATTTTGATTTTATGAAAATGCGAGTAAATATTTGCGAAATTTTTAAAATTTTAAGCGCTTTACATGCATTGAAGTGTATAACAGAAGGTGGGCATCAAATTACATTATTTAAAGTTTAATTTCAGTAGATTTGTAGAAGTGTAATTTGTAGTTGAGCAGGTGTTAAATGCCGGGCACGTATTTTTATGTGGCACATCTGAGTGTCGGTCATCTGAATTTACAATATATGGAATCTGTTTGCAAACAAGTGCATTATGTTCATTGCCTCATGAAATAAATTTACTTTTAGTTATACAGGAGCAGCTAAAAGTTAAATATGCAACTTGCAGGTGCAAGCATATTAGTGCAGTTTTGTTTTTCTGCGACGAATGTAATGAACAAACTCGCATAGTATCAGTTACTTTTTAACTCAAAATATATTCCAATGCCTTCCTCCCGTCCATAACCAAATCTTTTCCCAATCTTGTCTTAATATTAACTTTCCCTCCATTTTTCTTAAAAAAAGAAAACAACTAAGATGCCTATCTATGCACTGTCTTGAATGACAGCCAAAAACATCACAATTTGTTCTACTTTTATAGTTTTTCACAACTTCTATCGACATTCTAACAAAAATTCAACACTAGAACGTATGTAATAAGTTCAAACAGTAGTAGAGCGTCTAGTACAATATTTGACCACCAGACTGCGTATTCGAGCGTGTCAGTTCTCAATTCCAAGATCTGTGACAAAGAAAATGATTGTCGTATTCTTCGGTAAGAGAGGGATTATTACTTGAATTGTTGTAGAAGAGCAAAAAACAGTTACGGCCAAGTGGTAAGTTGAGTTTTGTTTGCCACAGTTGATTCAGTCTCTTCAAAACTTACATTTCGCTGGACGATAAACAAGGCAATTCCTTGCTACAAATAAATGTATGAAGAGAAAAGGTCAAAGAATAAAAATGTGCTGACATCGATATTGCAATTTTTAGAGAATAAAAAAAGAATTTCGAAAAACATGCATTTTTTAGGGTTTTGTAGGTATGACCAAAAAACCCTTATACCGTCATTTTGTCGTCTGTCTGTCTGTCTGTCTGTCTGTCTGTCTGTCTGTTGGGTAAAAATTGTAGCCAAACGGCAAAACCTAGAGAGTTGAAATTTGGCATGCTTATACAACTTTTTGACCCGCACATAGGAAAAATACTAAAACATCTAAAAAACATATCCATCTAAAAATATAAAAAAATATATGGCCATTGAAAAAAAAAAATTTTTTTTTTAAATTCTGTGTAGGGTATCAAATGAAAGCCCTTGGTACGTGGATTAACGATCAAAATTTTATTTTTGCAAAATAAATTATTTGAGGCGATTTTCGCTCAGATTATGTTTTCGGAAAATAACGCATTTTTAGTGTTTTTATCTAAAATATGTAAATTAATTAACATATTTAACGCTATTTAACATAGTAAACGAGTGAACCTGCGTAGTACAGTGGTAACGTTGTCGCTACGTGAGTTGAAATTACTGTGAGAAACTACTGTTTTTGCATTTTTATTTTGTTTAAATTATTTTGTCAAAATTCTAGTTATATTTTGGCAAATGTTGCATTTAATTTTTAAAAGCGTAAATTTAATAACCAGTGGGAAGTGTTGAAATTATAATTTAATTCTATGTTTGAATGTAAACGAAATCAGAGGGGCGGAGTTTATGTCTTAAACAACCAATGGAAGCCGTAGGCGCAATTTTCAAAATATTAATGAACCTTGCTATATAAAAAAAAAATACTACAAATATTTAGAAACCCAAATAATGGTATTAGGCATTCGAATTAAAATTAATAAAAAAATATCTTAACATAAAATCTGTTTTGGCATTCCAAATAATTATCATTCACTTACTAAATACCTGCGAAACCTTCAGGGTTAGTGAAAATTCATACTTCACATATTTTTTAAATTATTTCTAATAAAGACATTTGAATTTATGAATCGCGTTTTATTCATTAAAAACAGGGAGATTTTTTTTTTGAACCAATTATCATTTTTTGTATGTATTTAGTGCCTCGATTAGTCAGGTTTCAAAAAGTCCGGTATATTGACGGAACCGATTACCCGGACTATGCAAGTTATTGCTGTATAGCTTTAATGATTTTTAATCTTTAAATAATAATAATAATCTTTATTGGTGTTTTTCACATCACAGAGAATGTTGACACAAGTCAAAGAATATTAAAAATACATGAAGTCAGGAAAATAAAATAATCACAAATATAATATTAAATAAAATTGATGTGAAGTGTGAATATTCACACATTTCAGGGTTTCGCAGGTACATAATAAGTGAAGGCGGTATGCTGAGTGTGTAGGACAAATTTTACTTTGTAGTAATCACGGCAAAATGAACGATATTTTTAAAATAATTTATCGTCTGTTAATCATATAATAAGACTGGTTATTAAATTTACGCTCTTAAAAATTAAATGCATCATTTGTCGAAATATAACTACAATTTTGACAAAATAATTTCAACATAATAAAAATGCAAAAAAAAACAGAAAAAATAAAAAATTCACTCCGTACTCGAACTCGAAACCCTTCGTTTCACACCAGTGCTCTAACCCATTACTCTATCGCACGCCTTGCATGTGAGTGTCTTACATTGGTATAACTTTTGTACTTTGTGAACCAAAAATCATAAAAAATGCGATATTTTCCGAAAACATAATCTGATCAAAAATTCCTGTTGTACTATTTCGGTTCACACCAATATACATTACTTAGAATTTTTTTAGATTTTTAGTTTAAACCATCTGGGCTACAGGGTGTGGGACAAAAATTTTTTTGCACAATTTTGGCAAAAATCGCATCAAAATAATTTATTTTGCAAAAATAAAAATTTGATCGTTAATCCACGTACTAAGGGCTTTCATTTGATACCCTACTCAGAATTTAAAAAAATATTTTTGTTTTCGATGAGCACATATTTGTTTATATTTTTAGGGGGGTTTGTTTTTTAGATGTTTTAGTATTTTTCCTATGTGCGGGTCAAAGAGTTGTATAAGCATGCCAAATTTCAACTCTCTAGGTTTAGCCGTTTGGCTACAATTTTTACCGAACAGACAGACAGACAGACAGACAGACAGACAGACGACAAAATGACGGTATAAGGGTTTTTTGGTCATGCCTACAAAACCCTAAAAATGTCCAAAATGATCGTAAAAAAATAAAATTACAAAAATCATAGAAGTTATATCATTGGAAGTTAAAATATTATGTCATTGTACACAAGATAGAAATAAATTCATCAACTGAGTAAACACATTTTTCTAAAAAGTATTTTGATCTCGCTTTTAAATTGTTTGAGCGTTTTTTTATCTTTAATAGAGTCAGGTAGCTTATTGTAGAGTTTTTAACCAATTGTGACAAAGCCTTTATTTGTGTTTTCATACCTATTACGGGGCATCTTAAATAAATCTTGGTTTCTGGTATGGTAATTGTGACAATCTTTGACTGTAATAGTCAAACTTCCTTGCATTGTTATAGATGCGGCACAATAAGTTTAGTATGTAATTACTCGTCACTTAAAATTTTAAACTTTGTACTCTACTTATAAATATAGAGGACGTAGAAGAAAAAGCAACATTTAACTTACCAAAATGCAGATAATTAGACCGATATACAAAGGTAAAAATTTCATGATTCAAAATTCACACAAGAAACTAATGTTCCAGGTTTAAATACAGAAACGATATTTCTAATTACGCTCTTATCTTAGACCTAATTAACAATTACGATAATGTAAATGGAAATTTGTTTACGCAAATTTTGAAATAAGATTTATTGAGCTAGTGCTTTATATGCCATTCTATAAATATAACATATTAGCAGTGGATTATAACCTAACCTATATAAAGTAAACATTTTTGCAATTATAAAGTTTATTAGGTATTGTACATTAATTATACAGTAATTAAAATTAATTAATTGGAATTACTAATGGTACGCTAACGCCGATTGAGGATAAAACAATGCTAAGACGACTGGATATAATTTGTTTACATTAACAGCGTAGTTTACTACCGAGGTCAACTGAAGTTATAAAAATTCTATTCTGTACCCTGTCTGGTACCAATCATCGCTATAGATTATATGTGGAGAAGGTTGTACGGGTTGCGGACATAAATGATACAACTAGATCTAGCTGACCAGTTTCGAAATATTTTATTTCTTCACACAGCTATAGATTATCTAGCATTATTGCCAGTGTTGTATTAGATCAGTGGTTCTCAACCTTTTTAGGTGAAGGCACCCCTATGCAAAATGTGAGATCTTCGCGGCACCCTACTATTAAATATGTCACTATTTAGTCAATTTAAATTATAATCATTGGCGTTTTTGACGTACAATAAACTCGCAAGGGTTTTATGACGAGTGAGAGAGAACACATTTCCCGCGTATTTTCTGTTAGACACGGGTCTTCGATTCCGAGAATAGCGGCGAATTTATTTTGAAAAACTCGCGGCACCCTTTTCATGTGCTTGCGGCACCCTGGTTAAGAACCACTGTATTAGATACATTAAAAAAATATCTAGATACAGATACTTCAATTTTTTTTTATCTAGATGCAGATACAGATACTGAATTATAAAAAATATCTAGATACAAATACATGACAAAAATGTTTGTATCTACAAAAACACTTGAAAATGAGAATACCACATTTTTTACCAAACAAACAGTGCATGTTAATCAGTATTATAGAGGCTGTTCAAAAATGACCGTGCCGTCACAAAAAGTCCACTAAATTCAAGGTAAAACACTATTCTACGGTATAAATTTGTACTAAATAACGTATGTATTATGTTAGCCATATGTGCTAACGTATGAACAGCGAATCTATAAGACTAATGTTAGTGTTATAGATATGCAACTATGTCTTTGTTAAGAGGATGTTCTCTTCAATCAAATTTTAGCCCTAATTGAAGTGGAATTCGTGTAATGGTACGATCATTATTGATCACTAATAAAAAATTACTGCTAAGAAATATGTGATTTTTTTTTCTCATTCCATACATATTTAATTTGTAAACAAAATTTCAGTTGACGTTTTCACGCTTACAAATTATATTTATATGAACGTTTAATAATGTATTCAATTTTACGTCCTTTAGGAAACACACCTACTTATCTTACTGATTTCAATTAGAAAATGAACTTAATATCCACACTAGCATGGCTGGTGTGGATATTGCCTCAAAAAAATTAACAAAGTGTATTTTCAATCACTAGATACTTTTGAAGGGTTTTAATTTGTCTTGCCCAAGGCTTCACAAAACCGCGGTCCACTCCCAAACCACTAAGAGCCGGTTTCTCGAAAAATTCAGTTGTAGATATCGTATCGATGTAGTATCGATATCCATGGATACCGCAACTTATCGACACAATAGCGGAATTTGGGTTTCTTGAATGTATTTTTCTATTTATTGATGAGATATCGAACCCATAACTTATTGATACGTTATATTGCCGATGAGCACCCTTTATCGTATCGATAAATATGAGAATTGTCAGCTAATGTCAGTTCTGACATAAGACAGATAAGGTTATTTCGCAATTGCAATATATTTTTGAAAAAGATATATTTTTATTACAAGATATATAAGTTGTTCACTTTTGTAAGAACACACTAGATCTGGTAAATTTGGTTACTTTTATGTTGTGTTACTGATTTTAAATGTCAATTAAAAATATTCCTTACGCTGTAAAACCGACTTTAGGTTGATAAGGTTATGATCATTATAATTAAGATATCATTTTTCATTATGACATATGTCAAATGGATCGACATTTAGAAAAAGTGAAATTTTTTAATACCAACATGACATACAGCTTCAAATGTTCAAACTATTGAAAACAAAATTCCCTCTTAGTTTGTTCTTACAAAAGTGAACAGTTTATACTAGAATTTACTTCATAAAATCATATATATTAAGATATTCTTATACTGTTATAGAGGTAAAATGGACAGTTCAAGTTCTGATGAATTTGATGAGGATGCTGTAATTTTATGTCATGTAATGTTTATTACATGGGAGAACTGTGAGAGATAAAAGTGACCCATTCCGCATTTATAGCGAATTAGAATTTATTCAACGATACCGGTTAAGCAAAGGAAAATGTATGGAATTATGCCATCTAATTGGAGGTGATTTAGAACCCATGACCCAAAGAAGTAAATCTATTTCGGCACAACTTCAAATTTTAATTGCTTTGAGATTTCTGGAAACAGGGGCTTTCCAAATGCTAGTTGGTGATGATGTGCATGTATACAAAAATACAGTTTGCAAAATTATTAAAAAAGTAATACATCGAATTGCTCTGTTGAGACAGCAGTTTATTTATATGCCGGAAAATAATGAGGAAATTTTGAAAATCAAAAAAAAAAATATGTCTGTTGCAAACTTTCCATGTGAAATTTTTACACATTTTTTCTGCCATTTTTTAACAATCTATTTTTAAACTAATTGTTAAAAATATATATTTTTGTAAATTATATTTGACACTGACATTGACTATTGTCATTTGTGAACAATTGATCACATAAATGACTAGAGATTTTGTAAATATTTTGGCTGTGTGAATTGAAATGCATACATATCGCTACAATAGTTATTGGATACAATAAACATGTCTGATGAGACACCGTCAAAAAGTTATCGACACTCGTCTAAAAGTTATCGATAAGGTTTATTGTATCGATAACTATTGAGGCGATATCGTGCCAATAAAAAAATGTTCCAGAAACCGGCCCTTAAGTGGATATACAGTCTGTTCCAAACGGTTAAGCGGAACTAAATGGGAATTTAGTTCTTTTAAGTTGTCACGAGAAGGGTCCTTGCTTGGGTTATTTCATTTTTCACGTTGGGATGTCAAAATTTAAAATTCCAACAATGAAACCATGGAAACGAATGACCATATGTCAAAATTAAATATTTTTTTTAGATATTTTAATGACAAAAAAATAAATAAATGGGAAATTTGTATTAAGAATGACACAAAAAATCAAAATATAAAGAAAATGACATTTTAAAATGATATTAACCTTAACCAAAAAATGTTTATAGTAAGTATGATTTACAAAGCTTAAACAAAACGGCCGAAAGGCACGATTTAAACGATGAAAGTAACTAGATTGCAAAATCTAGTTCCGCTTAACCGTTTGGAACAGACTGTAATTTTTCATATGTTTTCAGTAAATTGCTCATCAAAATAGCAACAATAGTTATTCAAAAACTTAGTTTTCATTAATAATAACCCTTTTCTTAAGTGTTGTACCTACTATTGTGGTACCTAAATACTTACTATTTTGACAAAAACTACGAAAAACGAGTCAGAATATACATATACTATATATATTTGACATTGCATATAAATTTAATTTGTAAACGTCAGAATTTCAATTGTTTTCTGAATTTTGTTTATAGTCAAATTTAAATATTTAAAATGACAATTTATAATTAAACTATTATATTATCTGTCTCATTTTGTAATACGGAACTAACAGGAAAAGTTCATTTTTAGGGTTTTGTATGACCAAAAAACCCTTATACCGTTATTTTGTCGTCTGTCTGTCTGTCTGTATGTCTGTCTGTCTGTCTGTCTGTCTGTCTTTTCGGTAAAAATTGTAGCCAAACGGCTAAACCTAGAGAGTTGAAATTTGGCATACTTATACAACTCTTTGACCCGCACATAGGAAAAATACTAAAACATCTAAAAAACATACCCCCCTAAAAATATAAACAAATATGTGCTCATCGAAAACATTTTTTTTTTTAAATTCTGAGTAGGGTATCAAATGAAAGCCCTTAGTACGTGGATTAACGTACAATTTTTATTTTTGCAAAATAAATTATTTTGATGCGATTTTTGCCAAAATTGTGCAAAAAAAATTTTGTCCCACACCCTGTAGTCCAGATGGTTTAAACTAAAAATCTAAAAAAATTCTAAGTAATGTATATTGGTGTGAACCGAAATAGTACAACAGGAATTTTTGATCAGATTATGTTTTCGGAAAATAACGCATTTTTTGTGGTTTTTGGTTCACAAAGTACAAAAGTTATACCAATGTAAGACACTCACACGTAAGGCGTGCGATAGCGTAATGGGTTAGAGCACTGGTGTGAAACGAAGGGTTTCGAGTTCGAGTACGGAGTGAATTTTATTTTTTCTGTTTTTTTTTTGTATTTTTATTATGTTGAAATTATTTTGTCAAAATTCTAGTTATATTTTGACAAATGATGCATTTAATTTTTAAGAGCGTAAATTTAATAACCAGTCTTATTGATAACAGGCTATATGATTAACAGACGATAAATTATTTTAAAAATATCATTCATTTTGCCGTGATTACTACAAAGTAAAATTTGTCCTACACACTCAGCATACCGCCTTCACTTATTATATACCTGCGAAACCCTGAAATGTGTGAATATTCACACTTCACATAAATTTTTTATGTTTTATATTGACAATACATTTATAATATTATCATAGTATTGGTTCACATGGTTACGCCAAAGTCTGTTTACACCACAACAGTCACCAAAGTAACCAGATCTAGTTTCGTATTACAAATTGAGACAGATTATATCAGCTCGATATCATGGTATGAAAATAAAGTAACGATCAAAGTATCTGCAATACAGATACAAGATACTTAAATTTAAATATAATATCTAGATACAGATATAGATACATATTTCCAAAAGTATCTAATTTGTATATATCTAGATACTTGAAAAAGTATCCAGTTACTGTAACTAGATACTTGTAACTAGTTACATTACAACACTGATTATTGCCCTTACCTTAACACCCGTCCAAATCGTTGGCATTAAAAGTGCGGTGTTATTTCTACATTAATGTAACAGCTGTGTTAAGAATAACATAATTAAAGTGGTCACAAACCAAGATTATTAAAGTAAAGGTTTTCTCGTAACTTGTAGTGGTGGGGGTAAATAGCGAAGCTACGCGTCATCTGTATGCTAACGGGACGTTAATCTTTGTTTATCATATATGTTATAAACACGTGAAGTTTGATTTTTGCTATAGATATAAAAATATCGTTTAATTTTTTGTTTTTCTATTTTTTTTTTAATTTCTTTTTTCTTCGAAAGGAATGTTTTTTCATTCTAAATAAATTTTCTTACATTCGTTTTTGATGTGAATAGAATAATAAGTGAAATATTTCAATATTTTAGTTTTAGGGTGTCCTCACGTAACTAACCTAATATTCATCAAATTGAAAAAATCTATAGAACAAATAAGATTTGTTTTCTTATAAACAATTTTTATTGTATAGTTTTTTCTGTTAAGATAGTTCTGTTTATAAATGAAATATTTTAAGTTTTTTAGTACCAGTTTTAACCCAGAAAGCAGAAAGACCCCTTAAGAAAGAAAATTTTGAGATATCATGCCTATATTTGATCCTGGTTCTACTCTATTGTACCAAATTTCTTTAAAATACGTCCAGCCGTTTTTAAAAACCGATATAACCTCGAATATTATAAATTACTATATTATTATAGCAATTTATTTTTCTATTTTTATTTAAATATTCCTGAAATTATATTTGTATTCGATTTTATTGTTATTTATTAACTATAATACAAATACCCATCACCTTAAATTTGATATAAATCAGTATAAAATTTCCTTAGGTTTTTATTTATAATTTATTCAGTAGAACTGTCTTGAAATAAATATCTATTATGAATATAGTCAATAAAAATATTTAAAAACATGCAACATCTATACAAAATTACATCTCAACATATTAATTTTGTAGGCTAGTTTGAATTACGCATACATGTGACGTATTCTCTCTCACGCTCTGATTGGTCAGAAGTTACGAGACAATCTTTACTTTAATAATCTTGGTCACAAAAATCTTTTTTTCCTGGCCATATTACGAGGATGAGTTAATAAGGCTTGATATTTCTTATTTGCAGTTAAATATAAGAGTTACTAATCGTAACTTTAGTAACTTAACTTCTCTATCTGTGACTCGGCACGGAAGTATTTTATTTACGTAGTTTGTATTACTCGATAAAATCCAGCGTTAATAACTTAAATAAGGATAGAATACACCAGCTGATGTGCAGAAGTTTGTTTACAGAACTTTAAAAAGTGAGATTACTGCCATAATAAAATATTTAAATTATTTTTTGCTAATCGAAATTAAATATGATTTTAATTTTATCGAACAATTAGAATTATTAGTAATAAAAATTAATATTAAATTAATTACATTTTTAATATTAGAAATTGAAGTGTAAAATTAAATATATTACATAATAATAAGGACACCCCCCGTCATTGTGGGGGTCCAACTGCACTAGCGGGGGGTCCAGGTGGACTCGGGCCCCCCTAAAAATTGTTCTGGCCCCTAGCTGACAGCTGACTAGTTTCGCTTAATTCGAGCATTATCAATGTTGATAGTTGAAAAAATTCGATTAAAAAACATGTTAGCCTCTAAGTCCGCAGAGGAACTATCCTAGGGATCTTACTTCTCAGCGGACAGGCTAGTTCGGCCTAACTAAACCATCCGGACATCCGCAGAGTTGATTTTGAACAGGTTCTTTTGGACATCTTTTTGTCCAGTCTATACCCCCTCGGCAAGAGACGTTCAACGTGGAGGCAGAGAATTGAAAACCATAGTACTGGCTAGGCGAGTGATATGTTCCGAGTGTGTGCTCTAAAACAAATTAATTTAGTTATTGTAGGAAAAGTTTGCCGAGTTGATAAAAGATGTTCTAAATATTTTAAGTATGTTTGGAAAAAAATATAAATGTTTTCGTGTAATTTATGCATTTTATTTACCTAAAAATGTAAGAGAAATTTTAAGTACTGGCGCCAGTTTTTTGAATATTATGCAGTATTTCTGTATTATTGATTGCCTACCAAGATAGTTGGTACACTGGCCGTCATTGTAGCGCTAGTACAGATATATTTGGATTCCCCGTAAGTGGCATGTCTACAGGTTTTGTCTATGCTTAGACTGATCTATAGGGGAAAAATTTTAAGATCGTAGCGCCACACGGATATTTTTGAAACCATTCTTAAACAGATACCACTTGACATTTACTAGTAAATAATAGCGAAAGTGTATCAAAAAACGACAAAAAATAAATAATTGTATGCGATTTTCTGATTTTGTTTTAAAATTTTATAATCAAGTAAGTATACCCACGTACTGTGAGGACATTTTTTTTAAGTGACATTACTTGTAAACATCTTAAATACTACATTTTGTAATCTGGTTTTAAGTTATGGCGGCACAGTTTTCCATTGTCGATTATTTTAATTATATTGGGGGTTTAAATAATAATTGCCGTGTTGTTTACGAAGGGATAGAAATTTACAATGCTGGGCATATAATATTGTGTGGGGTCACTGAGAAAAACAGAGAGTTCATAAAGATTTATACAGACTTGTGCATTATAATCAAACTCACACACAATAACATGAATTTTCAAGATATGCGATAATAAATACAAAATTGAAAATATTATTTGTAGTCACTATCATTAAAATGTAATGAGCAAACTTTCATATAAGGGCTCACTTTTTTCCAATTTTTAAAATGTTTATCTAAACATCGCGCCGATTCCTAACCTCTTGCTTTCCCAATTTTGTTTAGAACCGTACGGTGTCTCATATTGGTGGAAACAAATGAAACGATATTTCCGGGTTTCTTCTTTTCAATGAATTGCACGTAGGCACACAACAATATGTATTATACATTTTTCAATGATTATAATAAAACTTTAAAAACAAACTTCATACAAAACCAATAGACAAAATGAAATGTTATCTGTTGCATACAAGTTCATGAAACGCTCACCAGATGGTAGGGTGCTTAGCTGCAAATCCCTATTGAGAAGTGACATTACCGTTGGCGGCGCTGTAATTCATGGAAAAATGGCTGAATTGTCTAGTATTCAGCTGTTAATATGCTAACAGGGAACAGGTTAATTTAAGCACAGTACATTTTTATTTTATGAAAATGTATTTATCGACGTTCTAACAAAAAATCAACACCAGAACATATGTAATAATTTCAAACAGTACTACAGTCGCGTAGTACAATATTTGACCACCAGACTGCGTATCCGAGCGTGTCAGTTCTCAATAGCTAGTGACGAGCGGTATAGTGATCTATAGACCTTTATAACCAGCACAACACATTTTTTACAATGGCTGCATAACATTTAGGAGTAATTTTGAGCTCCTGCGAGTTAGCAACTAACATTCCATCAGTGTTGTACTACATTCGTACCCTTAAGAGTTATCCTGCTATCGACATTTGGTCTACAGGTTATTCCAAAAGTTTAAGCGGAACTAACTGGAATTTTAATTTTCCTAAGTTGTCATTAGCTCTCTTTTAAAGGTTTGAAGAGTACTTTTGCTAAACATAACAGATAATGCCTACTAATACTTTTACAAGTACAGTAATTTATATATTACAGCCAATATAGTTATATAATTCCTTATGATAATAATCTAAACAATATATACATACAATGTATCAAATTAGTAATAATTTTGCACAGGCAATTTATGATTTAAATGTTTAACAATTTGAAAAAGATAACTTAATATATCTACTGAAAAAGAACTTCATCTATTTTATTTTTAAAACTATTTACTGATGTTGCGGTCACAGTATTGTCTGGTAAACTGTTCCATAAGTGATGCACTCTGTTGGCTAAGAAATGGTCCCTTGCTAATTTTATAAAATTTTATCTCTCTAATTTAAATCTGTGGCCACGTAAGTAACTATTGTTGCTAATATTCAAAATGTTTTTGAGATCGCAAGAGTAATAGTTATTAAATGTTTTATAAGTTTCAATTAGATCACCACGTTCTCTTCGTTTTTTTAATGTTAATAAATTTTGGTTTATTAATTTTTTTTTTTTTAAATGACGAATTTTGGTCGCCCGCCGTTGCACTTTTTTTATAAAGTGTATTTCTTTTTCCAAGTAAGGGCACCACACTCTAACACTGAACTCGAGAATTGGTCTTATACAGCCTTGGACAAATGTAAGGAGCACCCTACGTTTTATTGAATTTTAGGATTATCACAGGAAAAATGGTAAATAAAATAATACATACAGCTTTTAATGTCAACTTTAATCAAAATTATTAATATATTGTGGTACCTCCTCGTGCTTTAATTACCGCACGTACCCTTTTAGGCATACTGTCCACAAGTTTTTTACGTACATCGGATTGTACATTGAACCATTCATCCACAATAATTTTCTTCAATTCTTCTTTTGATTTGCATTTGTAAAGAGACACCTTGTTTATCAGAATCGACCATAAATTTTAAATTTGCGATAAATCTGGTGACTGGGGGGCCATGCAAAAAGTAGCACATTGATTTTGGAAAACCATTAATTTGTTGTTTTGGATTTGTGACAGGGGTCATTATTTTGTTGAAAAACATATTCTGGGTTATCTCCATCAAATAATTTTAATATTGATGGCTCCAAAACTTCATTAAGCATGGTAATATAACGAGCAGAAAATGCGTCCCACGCTCAAAAAGAGTTCGCTTAAGCCACTGGTGAACATGCACCCCCAGATCATGATGCTACCACCACCAAATTTGACCGTAGGGATGATGTTGTCAGAATGAAAAGTTTCACCTAGCATGCGTCTTACAAAGATGGCTCAAGGTTGTCAAAAGCTAATTCACAAAAAAAAACAAACCTTAATTTCGTAAATTTATAGTAAATTAAATTTTATATTGTTGGTACAATAATTGCTTAAAAATTTATTTTTCTATTAAATTCGTAAGAATATTAAATCATTACAAAGCTTACTTCTATATTGGACTCATCAGATCAAATGATTTTCGCTGATTCATCGGATGTCCAATTTAAATGTCTTTTGGCCCACTCAAGGCTAAGTTTTTTGTGTCGCTCGGTCAACAGTTGTTTTCGGCGAGCTCTTCTTCTATGCAAATTAGATTCCACTAGACGCCTTCTAATTGTTCTAGATGAAATTATAACTTTTCTATACTCTCACAGAACACTAGCCAGCCTTTTTCACGATATTGAGTGTTTAAGAAGAACACTTCTCTTTATAAAACGATCATCTCTGGAAGTGGTTGCACGTTTTCTTCCGGTTTTTGGTCTGTTTTCATAAGTATCAGTCTCTTGGAAACTTTTGATGGTAATTTGCACGGCTTTTTTCGAACACTCCATTTTTTTTTGCAATTTTCACCTGCGACTGTCTTTTTGAATGAAGCAATATAATTTGACTCCTTTCTGCCCCAGTGTGTTTACGTTTTTTAGCCAAAATATAATATTCACTGAAACTCAACAAAACATTAGTAATAATGATCCAAGCCCTAGTTGTTTATTTTTATGTAAACAAAACGTAACAGATCTGAGCCTATATTAATTTGCATTTCAAGGTTTATCATTACTCTGTTTTCATTTTTAGTTATCTGATTAGACGTACGTCTTTTAGAATGTGTCAATGATATTTTAAAAATATTTTGTCAAATACCATATATTCAAGTTACAATGTACATAAATTTAGATGTTATATTATAACTGCATAGGTGCACCATACATTTGTCGAAGGCTGTATATGTTTTATAAAGTTTTTTAAAAGTGTTGGCTGTTAAGTTTTTAAATGATTTTTTAAACACATATAATAACGAGTTTGCTTTTTTCATGATATTAATTATGTAATTATCGGACTTTAAGTTAAAACTAACAGTTAATCCGAGGTCGACTTGTTGTTCAACAGATTTTAATGTTTTATTACGGATGTTATAGGGGAGACGAGGGTTGTTAGAGCCAATATGTAACTCTGCCAGTCATCATTCCACTTTAACACTTTGTCAATATCTTCTTGAATAATGGCGTTGTGAGTAAGTGGGTTGTTAAAGAATTTAGTATCGTCGGCATAGCAACTTACTGGTGATGTTATGATCTCTAAAGGGTCATTTATGTAGATAATGAAGAGGATAGGGCCCAGGCAACTTCCTTGTGGTACTCCGCTTAGGACTTCTTTACTGGACGAGAGACAATCTCCAATTCGTACAGCGAATGATCCACCTGTTAAAAATTCTTCTATCCATCTTAGGAGTTTTCCCCTGATTCCGTAATACTCTAGTTTGTAGAGCAGTCTACCAATCGGTACCCTATCAAAAGCCTTTTCGAAATCTAAATAAATTACGTCGATAGGTTCTCCTCGGTCTGTCCTTGATGTCCATTCGTTAAGATTTAGAAGTAGGTTGGTTATTACAGATCTTCTCGGGACAAATCCATGTTGGTTCTGAGAGATTACTTTATTTTCTAATAAAAACGGCATCATAATGTCTATGATTATTCTTTCCATTATTTTACAAATGTTAAGCTTATAGGTCTGTAGTAGGAATGACGACGAGTACCCGGGTACCCGCTACCCGCGTTAAGTTTGTACCCGGTTACGAATTTGAATACCTGCTATCCGTTATCTACCCATTACCCGTTAACTAACGTGTAATTAACGGGTATCGGGTAATTAGCGGGTAATTAACGGGTATAAGATACCAACGGCTACCGGGTAATTAACGGGTAATTGTGTTAGGGAGTATATATTTATCTGTGACTATTTTGTTCTCGGTCACAGTAGTAGGAATTAAGTATGCGTATTCCATAATGCACATGTTCTTATTTTTAGGATTTTGTAGGTATGACCACCAAAAAACCCTGATAAAGTCACTCATGTGTCTGTCTGTCTGTACGGAAGAAATTGTAGCCAAACGGCTTAAGATCGAAAGTTGAAATTTGGCATTCTTATATAACTCACATATAGGAAAAATATGAAGAGTTGATAAACCACATCACGAAATGAATATAAACAGATATATATTTAATGAAAAAATAAAATGTTTTTTTATGAAATTTTCGCTAAATATATGCCAAATACTTCTGTCCCTCACCTTATCATTTCCCTCACCGTCATGTGGCAGAAGGGTTGATCTAAAAAACTTACAAAAAAAAAAAAAACTCAATAATGTACATTGATAGGAACTGAAATAGTTCAACAGAAATTTTTGATCAGATTTGGTTTTCGAAAAACATCGAAAAAAAATATATTTTTAAAATTTACTGTGTGGATTAACGAAAAGTTGTTTTTACAAATTTGTTCTTTTTGTTAAAAAAAAAAAAACGCGATTTAGGTAAAAAAAAGTATAGGTAATGTACATTGATCTGAGCCGAAAACGTACGAGAGAAATTAATTATTTTTTTAATTTGTGGTAAATTAGGGCTTATTATTTAAATTTAGTTTTAAAAAATTAAATGGAAGCTTTAGTACTCAAATAACGAATCAAAATGTTCAAAAAATGTTTATCAAAAAATTAGTTTTAGTCATCCAGCATTCTGTTGACTTCTTACACTTATTAAATACCTACAAAACCATGACATGTGAGTAAATTAGTAACCAGCGAGTTTATCGAAAATCAATTTATCGAAAGCAAATTTATCGAAAATCTATTTATCGAATTCAAATTTGTCGAAAGCAAATTTGTCGAAATCAAGTCTATCGAAAGCTAGTTTATCGAAAGCTCAATTTATCGAATAGCACGTTTATCGAAAATTGATTGTTGAATTATTTCGATAGGAATTAATAATGAAAGAAATTTTAGTTTACATTGTAATTTATTATTGTGAAGGTAAATAAAGTGACATAGTGTTTGAATATAAATAGTGAAAGTTATAGAATAAGAAAACTTATATAATAAAACAAATCAATTTTTTATTTTTAAGGTTTAATAAGACAGCTTATGGGCAATTGCACGCAAATAATTTTTATAAATTCATACCCAATGATGTGCATTTTAATTGGGCCAATATGGGGGAAAATAAAGTACTATACACTTAAAAACAAGGTAATTAGGTTAGGTTTAGTTAGTAAAAGTCTTAAACCGAGCGGAGCGAGTTACCCATCTTCTAGTTTAATGACAAAACACTATCTTAGGTTAGGTTAGGTTAGTAAGGGTTTGGTTAGAAGAAGCTGAGCGAAGCGATCTACCCATCTTCTAGTTTAATGACAAAACACTATCTTAGGTTAGGTTAGGTTAGTAAGTGTTTGGTTAGAAAAATCCGAGCGAAGCGAGCTACCCATCTTCTAGTTTAATGACAAAACCAACTCACACTAACATAACAATGCCACCTGTTTAGAATCACCGTACATTAAACAAATCATGTATCGTGCGGTGTGACACATGCGCAGTTGCGTAGGTACCTATTCCCTAGTTATACCGAAAATTTATATAAAAAGAAAATTTGTTTTTATGAAATAACATAATATTACTAAGCATTTTCGATAAACGTGCCATTCGATAAATTAAGCATTCGATAAATTGACTTTCGATAAATTTGCTTTCGATGAACTTGCTTTCGATAAATTTGCTTTCGATAAATTGATTTTCGATAAATTGACTTTCGATAAATTTGTATTCGATAAATTGATTTTCGATAAATTGATCTAAAATCGTGTAAATTCACACTTCACATCAATTTTGCTATACTAACTTTTTATTTTTATATATTAACGGGTAACGGGTAATTAACGGGTATCGGGTAATTAGCGGATAGCGGGTAATTATCTGGTAGCGGGTAATTAATGGGTAACTGGTAATTAACGGGTAGCGGTTAATTAATGGGTAGTGGAGGGTGACCATTCGTCCCACATTTTGATTGGGTGTCTCGCTTTAAGATACGTCCCGCAAAAGTCCCGCATTCTTTTAATTTCTTGGCTTGTATTTGAGGAGATGAGGACCTTTTTTTGCTTTCACTTATGTTTGGAAAGTGACGACCTTTTTTTTTTGCTTTGTCCCGCATTGCCTTCTTAAAAAAATTGTTACCCTAGGGTAGTGGGTAATATCCGGGTAATTGTTGCAGGTACCCGGTTCCATAAATTTCTAATGCTCCTCATTCCTAGTCTGTAGTTGGAAGGGGAAAATTTGTCACTTTTCTTGTATATTGGGGTTACTGT
The DNA here is from genome assembly GCA_963971575.1 of Liopterus haemorrhoidalis. Taxonomy (NCBI): domain Eukaryota; kingdom Metazoa; phylum Arthropoda; class Insecta; order Coleoptera; family Dytiscidae; genus Liopterus; species Liopterus haemorrhoidalis. The sequence continues at coordinate 33,860,285 of OZ020617.1, read as the reverse complement.
AGAGAATTTACAATCTGAAGGAATCTTTAATGAATTGAATAATTGTCATAATAATCAGTATCATCGATTGCGTCATAATAATAAGTAGGTATCATCGTACTACTGATAGTGTTAACACGCATTTTTTGTGTCTTAATTTTCTTTAGTTTTTTAATACTAAAATCTAATAATATAATTAACTGAAAATATCATAGTGATAACAATTGTGTTGTATAATAGTTAAATTGATTTTTGCCTTAAAACGGTATCATTAATTGTGTATTTTCCAAAAATATTTGAATATTTTCTGTGTATTTTTTTGTGAATATAACAATCAGCTGTTTGTCAACGGTCGAGTCTTGTTAAACTTCGCCCAGAGGATCAGGCTACAACACGTCTATATCACATCCATTGGTATTGTTTGAAATGCCGTAAGGAGGACTTAAATACGTCTAGCATAATAACAGATGATGCTGATGACGACAATGAAATCTCAAAGCCATTAGTGCCTCCTTATTTGAATAATTTTCATGAATCTTTTAAAAGGGATATTATTAGAGCATTCAATAACAAACTTGATCCTTTACTTCAATCAATCAACTTTTGTTCGGACAAAATCTCCGATTTTGAGGAAAAATTGAACTCTTTTGATAATCAAATAAAAATAATTGAGACCCTGAACAATGAGAATAATGATTTAAAAGCAACGACAATAGAACTCGCCAAACGAATTGATAATTTGGAGCAGTATTCTAGGCTGAACAATATTGTCATTAATAAAATTTACCAGAACGTAATAATGAAAATATCTCTAGTATTGCGACTACAATTGGCAAAGTAATAGGAGTCGAAATTAACGAAGAAGATCTTGAAGCCTGCCATCGAGTCCCACATTCCAACTGGGACAATCGTGGTCCGCGCAGCATTATTGTGAGATTTGTATCTAGACGTAAAAAGGAACAATACATAAGCTCGGCAAAATCTTTCAAACCTCTAACAACAAAAGAGTTAACAATTGAAGGTCCTCAACAAACTATCTATTTAAACGATCATCTAACGGCAAATAATAGTGCCCTATTTGAAAAGGCCCGTGAATCTTTTCGCCAAGTAGGGTTTAAGTATATATGGACCAGAAATTGCAAGATCTTTGCCAGGAATCGGATACAACCGTGATCAAATCTATAACATCTGCTGATATATCTAGGCTTATGGCTTAATTTTTCTAATGATCATTTTTAACATTATTTCTCTTTAAAAATGGGTTTAAGAGTGTATTATCAAAATGTCCAATGGTTAAAATCAAAAACTGAAATTATACGTGTTAATTCTATGTCGTGCAGTTACGATTGATTCTACTTTTTGTGACTGAGAAATTTTCTTAAACGACTATAGTGTCGTCAGATGTGATAGGTCTGCTCTAACTTCTGCAAAAAAGAGTGGCGGTGGTGTATTAATTGCCGTGAAAAATTATATATCCTTTTCTGTTAACTCTAAGTGGTCCTCGTGTGTTGAGGAAGTCTGGATAAGTGTTTCTGTCAAGTGCAATAATAATTTACAAATTAAATTGCACATGTTTATTTGCCACCTGATGATCATAATGCCTTAGATTTAATTATTAATAATTTGTACAAAATAATTGATGCTAACCCTGACGATAAGTTCTTAATTTGTAGTGATTTTAATCTTCCATTATTAAATTGGGTACGTAATGTTGATGATAAATTAAACACTCTCAAATCTAATAATATTTATCACAAATGGTCTTCTGAGTTCGTTGACTGCATAACTTATTGCGGGTTAGCTCAATTTAATTATGTTAAAAATAGTAATGATATAATTTTAGATTTAATATTATCAAATTTGGACTTTATGATTTTGAAGCAATGTAACGAACCACTAACCAAACTTGATATATATCACCAGGCAAATGAACTTTATGTTGAATATTTTCATGTTGAAAACTTCAGCATAGCGTTCTGCATTTGGACACTTTTTATAATAATAATAATCTATATATATAATGATATAATAAATCTATATCAAAAAAATCTTCTACAGAATACAAGGAATTTTTTACAAGTATATTTTTTAGTTTTTGTAAATGTAACTTATATTCAGTAAACAACAAAAAAAAAAAAAAAAAATTAGTTGTCTTTGGAATTTTTATGAACGTATGTTTTACACCATATTTAATTTTACACCAAACCTCTATAATAATAATGATAATTTTATTGGTCCAGAAGATTATATACATACATAATATTGGACAAGTCATTATTTTTCATATGTCAATACATTTGATTATTATTATGGTCAAAACAGTTTAAGATTACTTCCAAATAAAAAATACAGAAAATATTTTTAATATATACAATAATTTATTGGTTCCACGATTGTTTTGTATTCTTTATTAGATAGTGATGATGTTTATTGCTCCATTTTTTATGTCGTGGTGATATGTTTTCACGGTAGGGGACATGTGTTAAGGTTTGCTTCCAGGCAGTGTTTTTCCATGTATTCCATGGTTTTTTAATATCTGTAGAGCTTTCAAAGTTATTTACGGATAATTCCTGCTTCATTATTTCATAGTTTCCTTTCCAGAAATTTAGTCTTGGTCTGGTAGTTACCTGTTTCGCGGGAATTATTTGCGCTGTGGCCATCAAGACTGTGTGATCACTGCGACCTACAGGAGGGTAATGGATAATATTTGTAATAAGATCTTCATCGTTTGTCATAATAAGATTTAGGGTGGATGGTCGCTCTTTTTCGATATCGAGTAGGGTTTTCTACTAATTGATGTAATTGTGAAGATAAATACATGTCTAGAATCAATGATGTTAAGTTTTTTGATCTATTAAAGAATTTAACAGGCCATGTTATTTCAATATAATTGAGGTCTCCAAATAGCAATAAGTTATAGATAATCTTTTGATATTATCTAGCATTATTATGCCGCTGTGTTCATTGGGGTCGGTCGTTTTATATATGACAGGTAAAAAGACATTGTATCCGTATATTGTTCTATCTAGCAAAATAGCTTCGTTGTCGCCACAGTTAAAGTCAGAATTTTCTATTTCACTTATGTTGTCATTTTTGTGTACATATATTATTACGTCTCCTCCCTTTTTATGTGTTCTGTCGTTTCGATAGATATCATAATTTTTAAAAGCAACGTATCCGTCTAGTATTTTGATGTTAACCATGTCTCCCACCAGAGCCGTAGCAACGCCCTGGCATCGGGACAAGTGCCAGGGACGCGAGGTCTGAGGGGCTTGTATTTTAGAAGTGAAGATGTTTTTGTTTTTCGTCATCATTTGTATTTTAGAAGTGTTGGCCTTTTTTAGGGATTTTGTAGGTATGACCACCAAAAAACCCTTATAACGTCACTCATGTGTCTGTCTGTCCGTACGGTAGAAATTGTAGCCAAACGGCTTAACGTAGAAAGTTGATATTTGGCATGCTTATACAACTTTTTGACCCACATATAGGAAAAATACTGAGAGTTCAAGACAACACATCTCGAGATAAATATAAATAAATATGTATTTAATAAAACAGTAAATATTTCTTTTAAATTTTCAGTGGCATATCAAATGAAACCTCTTAATGCGTGGATAAACATGCCAATTTTAATTTTTTTAAATCCATTTTTTTTATTATTAGATTTTCGTCAAAAATGTGTCAAAAAACTTTTGTCCCTAACACTATCTCTCAGAAGGGTTGTACTAAAAATCTGAAAAAAATCTCCAGAATGAACATTGGTGGGTATCGAAATAGCACAACAGGAATCAGATAAGATTTTCGAAAAATATCGATTTTTTTGGGTCGTTGATAAAAAAAAATGTATTCTTTTAAAATGTATTGTGTGATATCAAAAGATTAAAGAACGATAAGTATTTTTTTAAAAATTCGTTTCTTTTAATACGATTTTAGCCAAAACTGTGCTAAAAAAGTTCTTGTACCGCCCCCTTTTACCCAAAGAACTTAAACTAAAAATCAGAAAAAATTATAAGTAATGTACATTGATTTTAGCCGGAAACGTACGAGAGTAATTTTTGATCAGATTGTGTTTTTGAAAAATATTGCAGTTTTTATGTTCAGAGCCGCAGTAAGGGGAAGGGGAGGGGGAGCGATGGACCCTAGCGCACTAAAGAAAAGGGCGCTGATGAGCTTGACTAAGGGGCGCCATATGGCGAAGGCGAGACCTTTTTTTTTTGCTCATCACTTAGATTTTATATTTATTTGCCAAGGGCGCTAAAACACGGTTTTGCCCCTAGCGCAAGTTTTCCTTACTGCGGCTCTGTTTGTGTTTAACAGTTGCGAACCGAAGTAGACACACCACACTACACTACACTATACATAGTGTAGTGCAGGAATGTTCAGTTATTTTATTATGCCCGCTGTGCTTCAACTTATTGTATGAATGATTTTAGTTTTTTGTTTTTAAGGTATCAAAGACGAATATATCATTTTTAGTAATGAAATACTTATAAATCAAATAACTCATTGTTAATAGTGAGAAATACGTTTTTGAAATTGAAAAAAATGAAGCCATTTATCAATATATTTCTTATTAATCTAATGAAGACTGGAATACGGAGCAAATGCATAAAAAAACGCTTGAATTTTTGGCAAATTATTCAAATTTTGTTTAAAAAAATTAAATGGAATCTCTTAGTTCTCAAATAACGAATAAAAGTGATTATCAAAAAACTTTTGATTTTGATGTGATTATAGACCAATATTCCTAGACATCCAGTATTGTGTTGGCTTTTTAAAATTATTAAATGCCTACAAAACACTTATCACTTTTAATTTACAAGTGAAGACCTTTTTTTTTGGTCATAACTTGTATTTTAGAAGTGAAGACTTTTTTTCGTCATCAACTGTATTTTAGAAGTGTTCTGTACCTGTCTATTAAAATAAAAATATAAATGATGCCCTCCTTAAATAAAGTGAAAAACGATAAAAAGGGCGCTATTATAGGTTAAATTAATTTACATGTGTCTACTTTAAGTATATCCCGAAGGCGCTATTTTAAATATTTGCCAAGGGCGCCAAAAACCTTGCTACGGCTCTGTCGCGAACAGTAGTATGAAAGTTGAAATTTTGACTTCAAGATCATTGAATTTTGCGGGTAGAGAAGCAACATTAGAATATAGGAAGGTAATTTCGAGTGGTTTCACAGTCTGGAGTTTTTTGAGTATCGTTTCATAATAGTTGGGGAACCCTTTAGATATTTTATGTAAATATCATTTTCTCCGTGTTCCTGTCGTTGTTGCAATTCAGTTTTTAATTTTTTGAAGTAATCTCTCTGCATAGGTGTATCATCGCTACTAAGTCTTATTGTAGATCTTTTATGAAATTCAATCTTGTTTTTAAGAATCGATAAAACGCTTCGCATGATTTTAACATAACTTTTAGAGGGTGTTTTTTATTATCGTTTGGTTTTCCCAAACGATATATTTTTACGTTTTCTAGATTGATAGTATTGTCTGATAATATTTTCCCAACTATATTTTTGACCTCTTTCAAATCTGCCGCATTAGAGGGATGTTTATCAGTGGTTTCACATTTATTAACATTAAATATTATAATATTATTAGCTCTTGCTTGACAATCAGAAATTTCGGTGATTATGTTTTCCGTTGATAGGGCCGTCGGGGTATGAGCGGAGATTGTTCCCGATTTTAAATCATTTACTTCCCGTTGCAACAATTGTTTTTATTATTGATTCTAAAATTTTTGAGATAACTGGAAGTATTGAGATGGGTCTGAAGTTGTCCAGATTATCGATACTAGCTTTTTTTTTTTTGTATTGGAGTTATTTTTGCAATTTTTAGGGCTTCCAGAAAAATACCCTTCTCCAAACATAAACTAAAAATGAATTCTAATGGTGGACATATTATGTCGCTAATATGTTTTACTATTGTATAGTTGAACCCGTATATATCTGTGCTTTGTTTGTTATTCAAGTTTTTAACAATATTTTTTATTTCGTGCACATCGGTTGGATACATAAACAAGGAATAATCTCGACTCAAAAATATTCTGTTCAAAAAAGTAATAGGTGAAGTATTCGGAAGTGGAAGTTCATTGTGTATATTACAAGCCACATCTACAAAATATTTGTTAAATTGTTCACAAGTAAAGCTTGTCTCTATTACTTTGCTTGATGAGGACAATTCAAGTTATAAAGTTTTTTTGCTATGGCTAATTTAGTTTTTTGAAGTTTTTATACAGGTTTACTAAATATTGGGTGTTAAATTTTTTTGATAAATCAAAAATGGGACCAAGCATATTTTTAATTTCAAGTAATTCAGTAGTGAACCAGTTAGATTTTTTTTATTTTTTATTTAAGTCTTTTTTATAGGAAAGGCGCAATGGAAAGAAGATAATAAAACATTGTGAAAAATTTCGAAGCATTTATCGGGGTTATTCAGTTTATATATGAGTTTCCAATCAGTTGCTAGCAAATTGTTATAATACATATCGAGATCGTTTACCGTTATGGGTCTGCAATATGTTGGTTTAATACTAATATCGTTTTACATTGATTGCAGTGATATTTTATTTGCCTGTCACTCTGTTTAAGGCTTTTAATTTCAGATCGCGATAATGATGAACAGGTGGAATGAACAGGGTTCTTGCAGTTATCACATTAAATCAGTTGATTAGTTTGAGATTGGATTTGTGTATTACATACGCTGAAAGTTGACATTTTTACTCTTTGGTGTTATGCAACCCGGTTGACACATGTGCTATACTAGTTGCCTGCTTCAGGTGTTAGATTGTAACGAACTGGTAGGAAAATGTCTATCGACTGATTTATTTGATTAATGCTATTCTTTTAGAGATGGCACTGGTTGTCAGATGTTACAACCGTGAATAGGAAGATCTTGATAATTTTGCACAACACCTGGATTTTATCAACTTTTATAACTTTTTAATTATTTAAAATTATGTTTATCACTAGAAAATCGATTATAATCCTAGAGCGGTTTTAGACACGTCTGTAATACACGGTATCAAAACGAAATGATTAAAATCCTCGCTTAATCGGTAAAAGTTACTAGAATTCAAAATCTAGTTCCACTTAAACCAAAAGAAACAGGCTTTATATTAGTTATTATTAGCGACCGGACAGTGGCGGCCATAGCTTTTAAAATCTGAGGGAGCTAGGAAATATTCAGATTCAAATTACCCGATCATAATTTGAAAAATTATTTAGACTTTCTAAGCCATTGGTTCATCTGCTGCAAGAAAAAAATCATTTTAATGTCTTGTAGGCTCATCATCACGTTTTTCTTTACGGGTGTTAACCACTGCCTGTTAGTTTTAAGGAAATTCATTAAAATTTACAATTGTTGACAATTAGTTTTAAGGTACCTTTTCCTTTCCTTTTTTTAAACTGGTCCATTATTATAAAATTGTTCAAGGAAATTTTAAAATGGAGTTCATTTAAAACACTTAATACTTCTTCACTGTTTATATTTCGTATGAAAAGCTACTTATTTCCTGTGTTGCAAATACTTAAATGCATAAAACAGCCAGTTAAAGAAAACCCATGCCCCCTGTACGATTGAAAATTGTTTAAACTAAAACACCTTTCCAAGAAAGGTCATTAAGTTTATACAGTTCAAACGAACACATGTTTAACTTAAAAATTTATGTGAAGTGTGAATTTTTACACATTTCAGAGTTTCGCACGTATTTAGTAAGTGAATGATGATTATTTGGGATGCCAAAACAAATTTTATGTTAAAATATTTTTTTGTTAATTTTAATTCGAATGCCTAATACCATTATTTAGGCTTCTAAATATGGGCAGTATTTTTTTTTTTTTTTATATAGCAAGGTTCATTAAGATTGATGAAAATTGAGCCTATGTCTTCCATTGGTTGTTTTAAGTCATAAGCTCCGCCCCTTTGATTTCGTATACATTAAAACATAATTAAATGTATGCTTTTAAAAATTAAATGCAACATTTGCCAAATTATAAATAAAATTTTGAAAGTCTCTATGAAAGTCATTAAGAAAATTGCTTTCGCCGCAAGTTGCCTCCCCTAGAAATGCTTAGAGAAAAATGTATGTGCAATTATTTTAGAAGTAAGGACCTTTTTTTAGGTCATCACTTGTTTTTAGAAGTGAGGACTTCTTTTTTCTTAAGTCCAGTTACATAGAACTGGGAAAAAAATACAATACAATAATTACAATAACAATAATATGGAAATACTAATAAAGAACAAAATAAAGAATAAAACAATAAGAGAAAAAGAATAAACAATATATGTAACTAGCCTAAACTCCATACACAATAAATATGAGATGACGTCACACTTGGTTAATTTAAGTACCAACGTTATGATATGTTTTAATCAACATCAATCCATAACTCAGTTAGTACATTTATTTATTTAATGTTGGTAAATTTTTCCAATGTTGTCAGTTTGTAATTGGATTGTTCAATCGTTATTTGTCAGGTTGACATTTAAGTGCTTATTTAGTGAGGTTATATTTTATTATTTTTAAATTTTACTGTAAAAAAATTGCTTAAAGCTCTTAGTAGCCGTGCTCAAAGGATGATTTTGTCTCTTATTAATTTTTTTGAAAGATAATTGATTTGATTTTAGGAGAGCATGTTACTGTCGACACTATTAATATAAAATTACATGAAAGGGGTACCTTAGTAAACTACCATTTCTATCAGAATGATTAAGATTAAAATTTAAGAGTTTTTTAAAACTCATAAAAGAGTAGTAGATATCAAATTTTAGCTTGATCGTAGCAATAGTTTTCGAGATATTGGTCGAGTTAATTTTTAAAAACTGCAATGGTACCTTAGTAAACTACCATTTCTTACAGAGCGACTAAGACCAAAATTGTAAGTTTTTTTTAAGACTTATAAAAGAGTATTAGATATCAAATTTTAGCTTGATCGAAGCAATAGCTTTCGAGATATTGGCTGAGTTAATTTTAAAAAATTGTAATGGCACATTTGTAAACTACCATTTCTAACAGAGCGAATGAAACCAAAATTTAAGTGTTTTTTAAAACTCCTAAAAGAGTTGTAGATATCAAATTTTAGCTTGATTGTAGCAATAGTTTTCGAGATATTGGTAGAGTAAATTTTTAAAAATTGCAATGGTACCTTAGTAAACTACCATTTCTTACAGAGCGTTTGAGTCCAAAATTTAAGGGTTTTTTAAAACTCATAAAAGAATGTTAGATATCAAATTTTAGCTTGATCGTAGCAATAGTTTTCGAGATATTGGTACATTTATTTATTTAATGTTGGTAAATTTTTCCAATGTTGTCAGTTTGTAATTGGATTGTTCAATCGTTATTTGTCAGGTTGACATTTAAGTGCTTATTTAGTGAGGTTATATTTTATTATTTTTAAATTTTACTGTAAAAAAATTGCTTAAAGCTCTTAGTAGCCGTGCTCAAAGGATGATTTTGTCTCTTATTAATTTTTTTGAAAGATAATTGATTTGATTTTAGGAGAGCATGTTACTGTCGACACTATTAATATAAAATTACATGAAAGGGGTACCTTAGTAAACTACCATTTCTATCAGAATGATTAAGATTAAAATTTAAGAGTTTTTTAAAACTCATAAAAGAGTAGTAGATATCAAATTTTAGCTTGATCGTAGCAATAGTTTTCGAGATATTGGTCGAGTTAATTTTTAAAAACTGCAATGGTACCTTAGTAAACTACCATTTCTTACAGAGCGACTAAGACCAAAATTGTAAGTTTTTTTTAAGACTTATAAAAGAGTATTAGATATCAAATTTTAGCTTGATCGAAGCAATAGCTTTCGAGATATTGGCTGAGTTAATTTTAAAAAATTGTAATGGCACATTTGTAAACTACCATTTCTAACAGAGCGAATGAAACCAAAATTTAAGTGTTTTTTAAAACTCCTAAAAGAGTTGTAGATATCAAATTTTAGCTTGATTGTAGCAATAGTTTTCGAGATATTGGTAGAGTAAATTTTTAAAAATTGCAATGGTACCTTAGTAAACTACCATTTCTTACAGAGCGTTTGAGTCCAAAATTTAAGGGTTTTTTAAAACTCATAAAAGAATGTTAGATATCAAATTTTAGCTTGATCGTAGCAATAGTTTTCGAGATATTGGTAGAGTTAATTTTTTAAAACTGCAATGGTACGTTAGTAAACTACCATTTCTTACAAAGCGATTCAGACCAAACTTTAAGGGTTTTTTAAAACTCATAAAAGAGTAATAGATATCAAATATGATGGGTGATATTTCTGTAACGTACTTTTATCTGTATATTGTGTTTGTATATTTTAAAAGGTTTTATAATTTGTAATGTAAGTGAACAAAAACAATATTTAATTTTGTATCTTGGTCGATAAACAAATATTATATATGATTAATAAAATATGTTCTACTTACATTTGTTACGTTCTTTTTTTTTGTAATTTTAACCTACAGGTCTGTTACGTAGAACGGTTTATTATCATCAGATGCAAACGAAAGGTAATTTTAGCATACTTATGAAATTTACACTTGCAGTTAGCGGCAATAAACTGTTTGACTGTTTGGATAATATTTGAATATTCATTATTCGAAACAAAATTGTATCTAACATCTGAAATTTCTATTCGAATAATCAAAAATTTGACTCTTTATCCATTGCTTTCCGATATCATTGAGTGATTTCAGGAAGCAAGCTCAGAGCGTTCGAGAAAAGGTCTAAACGCGTTTATTCGAGCGGTCTGGAGTTAAACAGTGTGACTCGGAACACTCCACGTTTGCTTCCCGAACCCGCTGTGTCAATGTGACACCAGGCGAAAACTTAAAGTAAATTGTATAAAAAGTATTAAAAGAACACGACACATTTCTAAAAACAAATATTTCGGATGATTCTTATACACTGAAATTTATTTTATTTTATTTTTTTACTACATTACACACTTAATATAATATAAACCATAAATTTCGCGACAAATCGGTTAGAAAGAACTGCTGTGCATCATAATTTACATTAAGTCCTTTCCTCCATAGGAAATATAGGTTTTCAATATATTTTTAGAAGCTGTTCGATACAACCTAACTTTTTTTGACAGTTTACGAATTAGCAACAAGGTGAGTTTTTCAACTGTGACGTCATTTCAAAGTTACGGTAAATGGACTTTAATTTATTTTTATACTAACAAACTTTCTATAATTGTCGTAAAATATTATCTGTACAACTCTATCAGAGTTTGCTTGTTTACTAGACTGAGCATTTTGTTCAGTGGTGACACAGATTCTGAAATTTTGAAAAAGTGATATAATAATATAATAATAATATTTATTTAGTGTTAAATACATTACAGAAAATGTTTACCCAAATCAAAGTATATGAAAAACCAGTGGCGAAGGGAAACCTCCGCTAGACTTGCCCTCCCACAAAAAAAAAAAAATATATATTTAAATTTTTTTTAAAAATATTTAGATAAATATTCAAAAATACATCAAATTTTGTTCAATACAAATTTTTGTCAAAGGCCTGGTTTACTAGTTACGAATTAATTATCATAACCATGGAAACGTTACATATAAGTATGAAAAAATTGAGACTTGGAAAAATTTAAAATAATTTTACAAAAAAATTTCAAAATTTTTCGTTTTATCAAAAAACGTCTCAAATAAAAGTTATTAGTTATTGCATTTATAGTAACTTTTCTTCAATAAATTTTTTCGAAATATTTTTCTGTTGCTAATTATTCGCAAAAATCTTAAAATCGACACGAGTAAACTCCCATTTCTAGTCAACCGATTTTCATAAAAAACAATAGAGTTCTCCCCATTTAATAGCAGAATTTTTTAGTACCAGAACGAATTTGAACCGTTCTTGAGTTATCGTGTACACACACACACACACGCACGCACGCACGCACGCACGCACGCACGCACGCACGCACGCACGCACGCACGCACGCACGCACGCACGCACGCACGCACGCACGCACGCACGCACGCACGCACGCACGCACGCACGCACGCACGCACGCACGCACGCACGCACGCACGCACGCACGCACGCACGCACGCACGCACGCACGCACGCACGCACGCACGCACGCACGCACGCACGCACGCACGCACGCACGCACGCACGCACGCACGCACGCACACACACACACACACACACACACACACACACACACACACACACACACACACACACACACACACACACACACACACACACACACACACACACACACACACACACACACACACACACACACACACACACACACACACACACACACACACACACACACACACACACACACACACACACACACACACACACACACACACACACACACACACACACACACACACACACACACACACACACACACACACACACACACACACACACACACACACACACACACACACACACACACACACACACACACACACACACACACACACACACACACACACACACACACACACACACACACACACACACACACACACACACACACACACACACACACACACACACACACACACACACACACACACACACACACACACACACACACACACACACACACACACACACACACACACACACACACACACACACACACACACACACACACACACACACACACACACACACACACACACACACACACACACACACACACACACACACACACACACACACACACACACACACACACACACACACACACACACACACACACACACACACACACACACACACACACACACAAACTCCACAACTTCATGTTTGTCAATGTTCCTCAACTATGTGTCTTTTATGTGTCGTCCTTATATGTAAACGGAGGTAAGTCTGTTCACGTCCGTGGCCTCGCGCTGCACGTGCCTCCTGGGTCCCCTAATTGAACAGAGCAAACAAGAAACCAACCTATTATTATTATTATTATCATCTTCATTACTATACGATGCCTCATAGACATGAAAACAGAGAGCAGAAGTTGCCTATCCATGATGATCTACATAATTTACCTAGGAATAGATTAAAATCAAGAAAGGCTCCATATGCCACACTAAGGGACAATTTCAACCTGAAAGAGACTTGGATGCAAGAGTGGCAAAATTCCGCCCCCCAAACTGCAACACAATATCTTACACCACTTGAAAAACCAGCAGGCTTTGATTCACCTCGCCGCTTCTGGTGTAGATTAAATAGAATTCGGACAGGACACGGCCTATGTGCGGATATGTTGCATAAATGGGGCTATATACAAGACCCTAAGTGCCAATGTGGAGCTTCGATACAAACAATGCAACACATTGTTAAAGAATGCCCTTTATACCACTTCACAGGGAGCGATGAAGACCTATATATGCTCACACCCTCCGCTGCCGAATGGTTGATTAACCTAGATATAGCACTGTAACCTAAACCTACTGTAATTGCATTTTATTTATTTTTTATTGATTTTATTATTTATTTTATTGTATATTATTTTATCTTATTTATTTTCATTTTGTTTTTATTTATTTATTTCCTTTATTGTATTTATATATTTTATTTCAATGTGAATTTGTTACCATAAAATGTAATTATTCTTGGTTGTTGTGTCTTATACGAAATATATATATTTTAATGTTTGAAATTTCTTGCTATTATTGAGAGCTATATTTTGTAACTGTTTTACATGTGAGATACGAAAAGGATTTGTTCCGGTAAATTTAAAGGTCAAGTTTCTTACAAATCTTTTTTGTACTTTGTAACAAATTTAAGAGAAGAAGACTGAACGCCATTTTTGTAACGATAAAATAAAATAAAAATCAATCAAAATCAACAATAACTAAAATGATCAAGTAGATGTTAGTTGATCTGGCAAGTAAAGCGTTATCCAAAATAGGAGGTTCCACCAAAAACGCATTCACTAGACCGGTTAGCGACTAGCTGGGTAAAGTTAGAGATTCTATTCTCAAGGACTGGGAGATGAAATTTTAACAGTCTATATTTATTTATAAGGGCGCCATAAGTTTAGATTGACGTCACTAAACCGGAGATAAACTTAAATCTTTTTCTAGTAGAAGTAGTTCTTTCTTACCAATTATCCCCAAATCAAGATTAATACATTGTGACTCAAAAGGACTACCAAGCAATACTCGACAAATATGATATAAAGTAATCTTTATTAAAGAGTATCGTACATCATAAATTTTCATAAAAAAAATAAAGAAAATGTGAGATTTAATAAATGAACTCGAAGTTAAACAGATTAGGCTTTCCAGAGTGGAAAGTCTAAATACACGAATACTGAATCAATTCACAAATAATACAATAACTATTAATCAATATTGTCAAACAATTCGAGACCACTTGTCAAACAATTCGAGACCACGTCTCGATCTATCTAAATAATGTGGTAACAAAAATTGTCAATTAATAAGACCGGAGTCTTAACCTAAACTACATCAGATCAATTCTGAACTTAAATTCTAATCGAAATATCGAATGACCCAAAAATAACAAACAAAGTTCAACTGTCATTACGACAAGTGAAATGGTACAATTCCTAACCAATAGGCTGTTTTAACTGTAATGCCGGAATGTAAGCATACAAGTTCTATTATCTACGACGAAGGTTCATAAAATGAGACCTTTATTTACACCCTAGCCACTCGGCTAATTTAACCGCACGCCGGGATGCGAAACGCACAGGTTGCAATGGTAGGTACCAAAATCGTAACGAACAATCCACGATTGTGTCAAAACAAGACGTTTACGAATCGAAATCAAACCAAATATTCGAAACGTCAAATCAAAATAGCACGTAACCCACAGGTACGGCTCGCAAATCAAAAACTATCCTTTCGGATGTATCCCTGATATAAAAGTGGTCGCTTGGGGAGAGAACGGATGCGATATCCCGTAACTGAACGATACACAGTAACGTCAGACTACCTCCTTCCCCAAATGAACAATAATATATCTTCACTACCCTAAACCACGGACAACAAATGTACCAATAAACCGAAATCGTACTAACACGAACCGAAATGTAACTCAAATTTCACTGACAAAATGGCTCTACGACAGTATTTGGAGAGACTAACCTTAATTACACTTAAATTAGAACCTGAGAGTTCTCTTACATAGATCTATATAGAAAGTTAAGGTCGTTTGAACGTGGCAACAAATAAATCACAAACAAATTAACTCGTTTACATTAAATAAACACAAATACACGCCAAAAACGTGTGTCACAAGTTCTATAGCCACGTACAACTGAGCTTAAAACTTTCGGTAAACACTTATCTGTATACAAGTCGTCTTCTAGATAACGATTTTGCATAAAATATAACTACGGTTGAGTCTTCCAGATGCTCCAGTGAAACATTGCCTGATGTATCTCCGCTAGCCCAAAAATAACTCCAACGGAATGATATTTCGTCTCCCAGACAAACAACGGCTCTATAAATGTTTTTCAAGTACTCAGCAGGGTACAATAACAGTTTCCAAATGATCCTACCGGTCCAACATAACGCTAGAAAATTAACGAAAACAACTGATAACCATGTGCTATATCTTGAAAATGAAAAACTTACGCGTTTAGATGTAACACGCCTTCAATATGACAAAATGCTTATGTCAGTCGATGGAAGAACTATATCTCGATCAATTTATGCCTTTTAGTTGAATTAAATCCGGCCAGTTGAAGGGATGATCTAAGATAAGGTCGAACGTCGACCGCTCCGAATCGATGACAAGAACACAAGCCCATTTTGTTTCTAAGCAATCTATTTTATCGATCCAAAGATCGGTTAGTTCACACGTTCTACATAGATGGCAGCACTGGTATCAAAACCACTTCCACGCGTACAAAATTCAAAATATATAAATATTGTGTTACGAAATAATTTACGTAACAACTTATTCTATTTGTTTTTTGTGGGACATTGTTTTTGGGCTCCAGATTGTATTCGCGTACTCTAATTTAGGTCGAACTAGTGCACAGTACAGTAACCAAGTTGTAGATATCTAAAAACTACCAATGTTTCTTAGTATAAATCCTAAAGTTTTTAGGGTATTATTCACTGTATTGTTTATGTGGTTACTAAAATTAAAATCGTGTCTAAATAGTACACCTAAGTCTTTCACTTTACAATCAGCACTATATTGTCAATTTGGTAATCGTACGTTATTTTGTTTATATTACGTGTAAAGGATATTTGCATTTGTTGATGTTCATTTTAAGTTAATTTTTTTCGCAACAGTTCATTACACTATTTAAGTCTTTATGCAACAGCAGGCAGTTCTCCGTCTTGTTGAATACACGAAACAGCTTAAGATCGTCTGCATAAAGAAGTGACTCACTGGTTCCTACTTCCACAGGTAAATCGTTAATGAGTAGGAGGAATAGAAAGAGTCCTAGAATTGTTCCTTGGGGTACGCCAGATGTAGGGAAAAAGGAATTCGATTCCATGTCATTGACTCTACTTTTAGTTTTTCTCTGTGTTAGATAAGACTGGAAAAGAATAACTACTTCTGGGCTGCAATCAAAGGAACTAATTTTGTCGAGCAGGATTTTGTGACTTACTTTGTCAAATGGTTTAGCGAAATCGGTATAAACACAGTCAGCTTGAGATTTTTATTCTATTGATGTCACATGTCATTCTATTAGAAGCCACATGGCTATGTAATATGAGAAAGTCATAAGATTTGTTTCAGTTGACTTCATTCTGATGAACCCATGTTGATTCGGAGATATTTTGCTGCAAAAATGATGATATAGTTTCTCATGAAGCGTTCTTTCGTACACTTTGGCAAATACAGTTATTATAGTTATAGGGCGGTAAATCTCTACACATTCTTTGCTACCTGCTTTAAAAATAGGGGTCACTCTGGCGTGTTTCCATGCTCTGGGAAAAACAGACGTGCGGAACGCTATATTGAATAAATAATGCAATGGTTTGCAATGGTTAGGGTATGTGCACAGGCTTTAATTATACATGCAGGAATCAGGTCTTCCCCTACAGAGGATCTTGGTCTTAGTGTGTTGATAGCTGACATAATTTCTTCCTGAGTTATTTCTTCGAAATTGAAACTATCCAGCTTGTAGTCCTGACTGAAACTGCGGTCGTTGGTAAGATGAGCATCAAATACAGTTTTGAATAAAGTTGGAAAGGCTTCTGCCACTTGATTGGGTTGTGAATATGTTCTTCCCATGTAAGATACTTCTGCTGGTACATTGGGGTTACCTTTTTGACTAGATACGTACGACCAAAACTGGTTTGGGTTTGTGGAGATGTTAGACTCACAGTCAGTTAGGTAATTTATGTGTCTTATTTTTATTAATCTTTCTATTTCAGTTCCAATTTTCTTAAAATTTAAATTGTAGTCATCATGTTGTTTTCTTTTTAAACGGTATTTGCTTTTTAATTTCAGTTTGTTTATTATTTCTGAATTAAACCATACCGGATATTTTGATGTTGACCGTGACCTGGTTTTTGGCACGCAATCATCAAGTATTGCATAAATTATGCAATATAATTTGTCAACTGCTACGTTAGCATTTTCGGTATTGTGGTTTGTTATTTCCGCATTCCAATAAGTTGTAATAAGTGCCCAATACAATTTTTCAAAGTCAGCAATTTTGAAGTTGTATTTGTACTTATAATTGTTACGTGTTAATTTATCTTGTGAAATACTATACTTAATTTTGAAATGTAGGGCCGGATGATACTTATCTTCACATATTAATGGGTCCGATGACCGATGTGGCTGGGTTTCCAAATTCGGGAGTACTAAATCCAGAGCGAAGTTATTTAAATTACGCACAGAATTTAAACATTTTAGGTTGTAAATTGCCATGAAGTCGTTCATTATTTTGCCTTTAGTACTGCCTTCTATAAGATTATATTCAGGTTATGTTACTTCAGGTAGATTGAAGTCTTGAAACTAATATTACATTTGATGTTATCAGTAAGTGTTCTATGGTATTTGTTGAATCTATGAAATTTTGGTACCCTGATAAGTTGCTTTATGGCACAAAGTATGCCACTCCTATAATATAGTTTTGAGATTTAAGTTTAAATTAGATCCAAATGTCATATTATTACTCGTCATTAGTAACGTTGTATTAATCACTTTTTTGACAGCTATAAGGACACCATCACCTCTAGTCTTGTTCGTGTTCTCATAGTTTCTGTCAGTTCTGAATACCGTATACTTTTGCTGCAAACAGCTCAGCATTCTGAAAAGAATCATTTAACCACGTCTCTGCCAACATAATGACATCATAGTGGCTTTTAGAAGTGAGGACCTTTTTTTTTTTTGGTCATCACTTGTTTTTAGAAATCACTACTTTTTTTTAGGTCATCACTTGTTTTAGAAGTGAGGACCTTTTTTTTAGGTCAACACTTGTTTTTAGAAGTTAGGACATTTTATGTAGGTGATCACTTGTTTTTAAAAGTGAGGACCATTTTTTTAGGTCATCACTTGTTTTTAGAAGTGAGAATATTTTTTTGTAGGTCATCACTTGTTTTTAGAAATGAGAACTCTTTTTGTAGGTCACCACTTGTTTTTAGAATTGAGGACATTTTTAGTAGGTCATTACTTGTTTTTAGAAGTGAGGACATTTTTTGTAGGTCATCACTTGTTTTTAGAAGTGAGGACATTTTTTGTAGGTCATCACTTGTTTTTAGAAGTGAGGACATTTTTTGTAGGTCATCACTTGTTTTTAAAAGTGAGGACCATTTTTTTAGGTCATCACTTGTTTTTAGAAGTGAGAATATTTTTTTGTAGGTCATCACTTGTTTTTAGAAATGAGAACTCTTTTTGTAGGTCACCACTTGTTTTTAGAATTGAGGACATTTTTTGTAGGTCATTACTTGTTTTTAGAAGTGAGGACATTTTTTGTAGGTCATCACTTGTTTTTAGAAGTGAGGACATTTTTTGTAGGTCATCACTTGTTTTTAGAAGTGAGGACATTTTTTGTAGGTCATCACTTGTTTTTAGAAGGGAGGACATTTTTTGTAGGTCATCACTTGTTTTTAGAAGTGAGAATATTTTTGTAGGTCATCACTTGTTTTTAGAAATGAGGACTCTTTTTGTAGGTCACCATTTGTTTTTAGAATTGAGGACATTTTTTGTAGGTCAATACTTGTTTTTAGAAGTGAGGACATTTTTTGTAGGTCATCACTTGTTTTTAGAAGTGAGGACATTTTTTGCAGGTCCATCACTTGTTTTTAGAATTAAGGACATTTTTTGTAGGTTATCACTTGTTTTAGAAGTGAGCACTTTTTATAGGTCATCACTTGTTTTTAGGAGGGAGGACATTTTTTTAGGTCATCACTTGTTTTAGAAGTGAGGACCCTTTTTTAGGTCATCACTCGTTTTTAGAAGTGAGGACATTTTTATTATCTACCTGGACTTTTCTAAAGCTTTCGACAGAGTGTCACATAGCATACTTTTTGTCAAGCTTAAACATTATGGAATTAGCATAACAAGCATTTTAGCTTCTTTTCTTTGCATTGTAATAATAATAATAATAATAATAATTTTTTTTAGGTCATTACTTGTTTTATAAGTGAGAACATTTTTTTTAGGTCATCACTTGTTTCAGAAGTGAGGACCTTTTTTTTAAGTCATCACTTGTTTTTAGAATTGAGGACATTTTTTTAGGTCATCACTCGTTTTTTTTTAGGGTAGTCAGTAGGAGATTCTATGTGGATAATCAATGGCAATTACTGGTACCAACACCTTTGGCGGGATCGTTTGCGGATACATCGGGGCAACTCAAAGGTCGGGTTATAGACACTCGTATCCAGAGAGTGCGGGTAAGCTAATTGTCACCTGGCGACGCCTCGAAGAATCGTGCTTAAAACCATGAGTGTCTTTGGTAGCAACGCCTTGTATTCGGGCTGGCTAACCTCGTGAAACAGGTCAAAGCCCGAAAACACGAGACAGACGCCCGCTACCCGGTGCCATTCGCAGGATGACCCTCATAGGGGAGCTGGTCACAGGGACAACCTAGTCGTTCTGAGAGCTTAGGCTCAAAACCGAATGGGAGTACTGGAACACCACCTCACGGGAAAGAACACACTGAGGTGTGTTCAACTCCGTGGTGTTCAGGTTACGTATCAATAGATACGTCCTTCTCGTGGTGTACCCGCCAGCCCTCCCATTCCCGACCTTGCGTTGATTGTGGCCAGGCGACCAAAACTATCGGATCTAGAGGAGAGAAAATTGTGCCACCTCATATCTGGTGGAGAGGCACTGACAGAGCGTGACTTTACTTCCACTTTCTGTGTCACCCTCTTTCTCTCAACTTTCCTGTCGGGACGAACTTGACCCAACTCTTGTACTTCAGA
This sequence comes from Liopterus haemorrhoidalis, assembly GCA_963971575.1. Lineage (NCBI taxonomy): Eukaryota > Metazoa > Arthropoda > Insecta > Coleoptera > Dytiscidae > Liopterus > Liopterus haemorrhoidalis. Next base: position 33,839,939 of record OZ020617.1, on the reverse strand, counting down.
CTCTGATTCGTGTAACAATATAAGAATCAGTATCTCATAATTTAATTTCTTTTCTACTGTTATCTTCTAAATAATATGCCTGCCTGGGGGCTCAGGTGGCAGCCCCATCACCAGGCTTTGGAGTCAATGGGCTGATTATCCGTTACTCCGAGATTCTAAATAATTCCCAGTACGTCAATAAGAATTACCCGGACTGATAACACGTTGACAACCCTAGGCAAACGGACAAGGTTCCGATTTGGTAATGGAACGTTAAAACGCTATACCAATGCGGTAAACTAGCACAAGTTGATAGAATATTGGATAAAAACAACCTAGATTTGATGGGTTTGAGTGAAGTGCGCTGGAATGAATATGGACAGATGACTACCGCTTCAGAACACGTGATGTTCTGGTCAGGAATGCCTAACCCAAATGACCCTCATCAATTTGGAGTAGGAATTCTTGTAAAGAAACGCATTGGAAATGCAATAATGAATTACAAATTCATTAATGAGCGCATAATGATACTGAGGAATCATTTGGAATCCGCTAACACCTACAGTCAGACTGGAGTCACTGGATTTTGCAGACGATAAATGTAAGTTGTCGAATAAGCATGGAGACATGCAGCGTAAACTGAATGACCTCACGATCGAATTTGCAACAGTTGGATTACAAATTAATAGCTCCAAGACGAAAGAAATGCGGATAACTACAGAAACCGATAGACCTTTACTGCTCGGTAATCATCAAATCAAGCGCGTGGATGGTTTCCAGTATTTTGGGAGTGTTGTGTATGTGGACGGTGGCGCGTATATAGATGTGGAAAGCAGAATACGCAAAGCGAGAGGCGCCTTCATCGAACTTAGCCGTGTATGGAATTCTGCGATCTACAGTACTTCCACGAAAACTACCATATTCAGGGCATGCGTGACGTGTGTTCTTCTGTGCAGCTGCGAGACTTGGTTCGTTACAGAAGCTATCAAGAGAAGAGTGCGAGTATTTGTAAATCGATGTCTTCGAAGAATCCTTCGCATTTATTGGCAACGTAGAATATCAAACGTAGAATTGGGGAAAAAAACTGGTCAAAAAGACATTAATTTGCAAATAAAAAGAAGAAAGTATGGTTGGTTAGGGCACACTCTTCGAAGGGCTCCTAGCGAAGTGTGTCGCTATGCACTAGCATACAACCTCAGGGCAGTAGGCGTAGAGGGCGACCTAAGAACATCTGGCGTCTCTCAACCCTGCTAGAAACAAATGCATGGATCTCTCAAAACCAAGACAAAAGACTCTATAATAACTTCATCGACTTGAAGCCTATGGCAGATAGACGAGTTAGATGAAGAAATTTTATTGACAGCTTATGCTCTTTTTAGAGGCAGTCCAAAATCACCCGATGATGGACAAGGCTTGATGATTATTATCACTTGTTTTAGAAGTGAGGACATTTTTTTTAAGTCATCACTTGTTTTAGAAGTGAGGACCTTTTTTTAGGTCGTCACTTGTTTTTAGAAGTGACGCCCATTTTAGTTTTTTTTTATGTATGACCACCAAAAACCTTTATAACGTCACTCTATGTATGTCTGTCTGTACGGTAGAAATTGTAGGCAAACGGCTTAACATAGAAAGTTAAATTTGGCATGCTTATACAACTCTTTGACCCACATATAGGAAAAATACTGAGAGTTAAAAAAAACACATGTCGAGATAAATATAAACAATTATGTATTTAATAAAAATATAAATATTTTTTTAAAATTTATTGTGTGGTATCAAAAGAATGCTCTTAAGACGTAGAGTAAGGAATAAAAAGTAGTTTTTTAAAATAAGTTTTTTTTTAAACACAATTCAATTTAACTAAATGGGTTTTGAACAACATACTAGTGTTTAGATATTTTATTATACTATTATACGTTGTGATTCAATCTTTTGTTTTTAAGGTATCAGAAAGAAATGAATCATTTATAATATTGAAATACATACAAATCCCTGAAATGTGTGAAAATTCATACTTCACATCAATTTTTTTAGGTTATCACTTGTATTTTCATCTGTCCATTAATAATGATAATTCTGCCAATTACTTCCTGCCCCCTCCCAGATTTTACTCAAATAGTTCCTGGGCCCTCCAGATTTGAAGAGCTAGCGCTGCCACTGGATTTTGATAAAATTTTGTTGAAATTATATTTTGATGAAATTATTCAACTATATATAGATGGATAATTAAGTGTCAATTTTGTAATGGCAGAAGGTAAAAAAAGAAGAAGGAGAATAGTAAAGGGGATAGAACCGGAATAGTAAAAGGGTAAAAGCTTTGTTTATTTTCTTTATTCTTTTATTTCGATTGTAAGATTTACTTTTGTAATATTTTCAGTATTAATTTATTATTCTTCATAATTTGAAAACATAATTTCAGAAAATTGTTCTTCACATATGCGATTTTTGTAAATTTTACCAGGAGCACACAAATGCAATTCTGGAATTAAGTTATTTTGATGTTTCTTACATATATACCAGATACTACTATTCTTCGTCGCACCAGTCTCCCCATCCATAATGCAAGGAGGAATCGGAAAACCTTTCAAAGGACATTGGTTATGTATATCACAATCTGTAGTTACCATATTGTACGAGTAATCAACAGCACAGGTGGTCTCGAAATGGTGATATGTTCCAATCATATTTTTAGCACAAACATGGTACTTTCTACAGTCGAATGGGTCTGGGAATATTCCTATATTTGTACAATTAAACTCATAATCAGGTATCTCACAAATTGGGTTAAAAGATGTGGAACATTCTTCGTTGTTTATACAGAATGTTTTACTGGTAGTGTCGCAATTTTCCACGATATACTCCTGAAAACCATCATATTCTTCCACACATCGTATTAAGGTCGAACAATTCTTGCATAAAAGACCTTGTTTCTCGCACATGTTTTGTTTCGAAAATAAACTTTTTCCCGTTTCGATTATATGTTTTATTGTTCCAAATATGTGTCGACGATTTGATGATGTTGCATCATCGAAAAGCTGAAAAAAAAGTTAATTCTTAATTAATTTTAACTTAAAATATAAGGGTAATTTGGTAAGTTTGCGAACTGATATAGACATCGATGGTTTAATGTATTGAATAGTTTCACAAATTGTTTTATTGAACATGCTGACTGCAGTTTCGGTAATATTTACTATTTTCAATACTTATCCTATTAGCTATACCTATCGATGGTATACCTAACATATTTGCGGCTCTTTTTCACCTTTACGGCTTTTGTAAGTATTTAGTAAGTGAGACAGTTTCAATTAATTGGGCATACCTAAAAACCCGTATACTATAGGTTTTCGTTTTACTATCGTTTCATTTCACAGGATCTATTTCTGTTTTGCAACTAACTACATATTTGACATTACTGTCCGTATTATTGATAATTTAGAGCATGAATCATGAGTCATGAACATTTAAATTATTCAATAAAAGGATCGATAAAAAGAATTTTGGTATCAAATACTGAAGGAAATGTTATAACGCAATTACTACGCAAGTTCTAATTTATAGGTTAGGTTTTTAAGTGAAGCGATGTAAGTTTAACTTAGTAACTGAGTTACTGTTTGGGTGCTTCTGATAAACTAATGCATTACACTAAATCTGAAATATCATATAGAACATCATAGCTGTACGAATAAACTTGTATTTTTTGAGTTCTCAACTTAATTCTGTTTTACTTCTGTGTAATCAAATTTTATTAATATTGTGTGATATCAATGTGTTTGTGAACAAATACTTAATCGCTGCATTTAAGATTATTTATTAACTTCAGTGTTATTCGCATTATATAGTGAAAATTGTTGAACAATTAGTTTTTGTATTCTATTTTCCATATTTAGCCTGTTTATTTTTGTTTAAAATTGTTCATAAATATTAATGCCATTTAATTTATATTTAATCAAATTGCATCCGTATTTGGTCTAGTGGCTACGAGCATCGTTCAGTAACTAATAAACTAAGTGAACTGGGTTCGAATCTTGCTGAAGTTCACTTTTTTTATTATTTTCTATTATATATTCCTTTTTTTATAACTTAACTTCAGTTCTCATTATTATTACATTTTACTTGGTTTAATATTTATTTGCTCTAATATTAATTTACTACATTAGTCAGTTATAAACACCTACACAATATCTTATTCACATATTTAAACATAATTTTCATACCTAACAGTTCGGTCTATTGGTTATAAATGCTAGTTGTAAATTTGTTGAAGTAGCGTATTTCGGTTCTAGTTTCGTTGGGGTATACTTTTTTTTTAAATATTTTTTATTAAAAATAATTGATAAAGAATATAAATTTAAAAAAATTAAATACTATATACAACATTAATTATTACTTTTTTGATTTTTTATTAAATTGAAAAGTATAAACTTAGACTTATTCGACCATAATCTGCTCCGTGTTGAAAATTAGCTCCTTTCAGGGTTACTATCTGAATTTGAAGAACTAGGACTATAACGTTACCTGTTTGGGGACACTGGAAACACGGTCTAGATTATTCTCATCGCGTGGTATCATGTCTAAAGTGGGGAACAGAATACAACGAGTTCTACGGCGCGTTGACGGCGTTCGCCAAGCTGTCGTACGCAAGTGCATAGAATGTGGAACGTACTAGCGGTGTTCGAACGCCGTTGATACTGAATGTTCGTCAACTTCCAACTTTTGACACCGTTGAACGTTGACGCAGAACACCTAACCTCAGTTTTTACTGAATGGTAAAGTGTATGTATGAATAAATAACTTGCACCCAACATAAATAACATCACACACAAGTCTTCATCATCCATTATACTTTTAATAAAAGAAAGCGCACGTATAAACACAGATATAGGTTGTCAGGTGACACTTGACGGCGTTAAAAATTATTGCATTGTGTGCAGGCGAAAATTCTCAACGGCGCTAACGAAACGCCGTCGCAAATGACGGCGCGCTGACGGCGTAGCGTGCTGTGCATTCTGTTCCTGGCTTAAGTGCGGTGCCTGTAATAATCCCAGTAGTAGCAAAAATGAGGACGTAATCTTTTGCAATGGTAAATGCAAGAGCTCGTTCCATACAGCATGCGTCAACATTTCTGAGGCAGAATTTTGTTCTATGAGGCAATCTAAACATCTGAATATCTGGAAGTGTCCCTCATGTTGTAATTCAAACGTTAGACATCCCATGAGCAGTTCAACTGATACCACATCACTATCTCTAATGTTTGACAAAATCAACTTAACCCTACAAAATCAGGTTACTATGCAGGGGACTTTGGACCATCTAGTCAAAGAGAATAAAACTTTTCAGGAGAAAATAACCCTTCTCGAACATCAGTGTACTGGTTTTAACTCCAGGATTGAGGCCCTTGAGGCTGCGCAAAATAAAACTGATGTGACTCCTCACATCCACCAGGGTATCCCAATGATGAAACGGTATTTCAAGAGATGTCAGAACGCAGTAGGCGGGCAGCTTATGTAATTATCTACGATATGTCCTGAAAATGTGATCTCAGACAATACATCTTCTGACCATGAATTAGTTAAAGAAATTTGTCAAAAAATTGCTAGTAATAATGTATCTGTCGTTAGGGCCTGGCGTCTTGGTAAACCATCTGCATCGAAAAAGCACCGGCCTTTGAAAGTCATCCTTGATAGTGCTGCCTCAGCTTTAAAGGTGCTCAGATATAAGGATAAGCTTGCTGCAGAAAAATTTAGTAACATTGCAATAAAAAATGACCTTACTCTTTGACAAGTCGATCAGTTAAATGCGCTACGTGAGGAACTTGCGAAAAGAATAAAACATAGCGAAACTAACTTAACTATTAAGTATATTAACAATATACCGAATATTGTACCAAAAAACTAATTTTGTCCGCCATCAAATCGCCTAGTATTCACGAGTTTTCTTTTCTATACACCAATATTGGCTCTCTTCGACCTAAATTTATTGAACTGCCATCTTTTTGTGTTATCCATAATCCATCTGGAATTCTAATTGGTGAATCGTGGCTTGACTCATCGATACCTGACAGCACCTTCTCCATACCTAGTTATTTTTTGCTACGTTCCGATCGTACTTCGCGTGGAGGCGGTGTCTGTATTTATCTAAATCAGGTACTTTTTAGTGAGAATGATGTCGAACAGCTGCCAATTCATCTTGTTAACATTGAGTCCCTTTGGCTGAAAATTAATATTGGTAACACGTATATCATTTTGGAATGAATCTACAGAGAACCTGCTACTGATTTGACGACGACATTGCCCTTGTCACAGCGTTGAGAAATATAGAAGGTAAATATAAAAATATATGCATTTTTGGTGACTTCAATTTTCCTGATATCAAGTGGCCAATTACTATATTTCCTAATAATCTCCTAACCTCCATGAACCTCTTTGTCGATTTATTGCTTTCAACTAATTTGCACCAGCTCGTCGATCAGCCTACCAGATTTCGAGTTAACCAAAATCCTTCTTTGTTGGATCTCTTCCTGACCGATGACCCACTTATTTTCTCTAAAATTGAATATTTTCCCCAGTTTGGTCGTTCGGATCATGCAGCTATAATTGCACATCTACAAATCTCCTCCAATAGCCTAGATAATACAGCCAGCCCAAAAAATGGTCATAAAGCTGACATTGATGGAATTTCGAATTATATTACAAGTCATTTGATTCTAATGGCCGCAGTATTGAAGATTCTTGGAATGATTTTTCACATGTTGTTGCTTCTGCAGTTGATAAATTTACTCCATATACTCCTTACAGAAAAAAACCTAAAAATCAGTGGTTTTCTTATGATCTGATTAATATTCACCATCTTAAACAGAAGTACTGGAACAGATATAAACGTTCTGGACTGACTACGTAATTTTTCGGGAAGCTTCAAATAATCTAACAGCTGCTTGTCGTCGTAAAATAATTAACTTTGAAGAAAATCTCTTACAGTATGACTCTAAAGCCTTCTACCGATATATTTCTTCTAAGCTTGGTTCTACAGTAACAAGTCCTACTTTGCGTGATCAAGATAGTACGATTGTTAATGATGAATTATCTGTTGCCAATATGTTTGCAGAGGTATTCTCAAACGCCTTCACTATCGACCCAATGAATCCACTACCACCTCTGGATCTCGTCAGTCGTGTTGAAATTGACCTCGTTGATATTAATTTCTCAGCTGATGATGTACTTGTTGAATTGAGTAATTTGAAAGACTCCGTTACACCTGGAACTGATAATATATCAGCCTTCATATGGAAAAATTGTAGAAATGCACTAAATGTTCCATTGTATAATTTTCTGCGACTATCATTAGATACAGGAACACTTCCTTCGCCTTGGCGCCTTGGTCATATAACACCTATTTTTAAAAAGGGAGATAAAATAGACCCTAATAACTACAGGCCTACCTGTGTTGGTTCTACTGCTCGGAAGATTTTTGAAGGTTTAATTGTAAAATCAGTACTGGCTCATTTAACTACAAACAACGTTATTCCTGAGCAACATCAGGCTTTCTTCCAGGACGTTCAGTAGCCACTAATCTCCTTCACTGCACTAATGAATGGTCCCGTGTCTTAGATAACTCCGAACCAGTAGACACCATTTATCTTGACTTTGCAAGAGCGTTTGACAAAGTGCCCATTCGCCACCTGTTGTACAAACTTGAATACTATGGCATTCGTGGCAAACTTCTTGCATGGATTAAATGTTTTCTGTCCAATCTCACATTCAGAGTCAAGATTAATAAATGTCTGTCTACCCCTCATGCTGTACAAAGTGGCGTCCCCCAAGGATTAGTATTGGGGCCCCTACTGTTCCTAGTTTATATGGCTGATCTTGATGATATTATAAAATCGAATCGTTTTTTTTGCTGACGACTCAAAACTTTTTAACTCAGTCAGCTAATTGGATGATTCCCATCAACGAAGGTAAATCTACGGTTCTGCATATTGGGTACAATAATCCGTGTTTCGACTACTTTATTGATGCGCAAACATTGAGCAAGGCGTGCGAACATATTGATCTGGGAGTCATCATATGTAGCGATCTTAGTTGGTCTAAACACTTAGTTGAGGTAGTAAAGAGGGCGAATCGGATAATTTACCTCATTAAGAAGAGTTTCTACTTAACTCCTACACTCCTACACGTGCGACCGCTACTCGAATTTAGTGCATAAATATGGTCACCCAAACTTCTCAAAGATATAAGACTGCTGGAGAATGTGCAGAGACGTTTCACCAAGATCCCATCCACACTTCGTTCTCTTTCATATGAAGCAAGACTACACAAACTAGAACTAGAACTACCGTCTCTTGAAGCTCGTCGTACCCGTGATGCCTTGATAACTATGTACCGCTTGGTTACCAACTGCCTCAACTGCGATATGACCCCATTAATTAATATGAATACTGACTCACGACTTCGTGGCCACAGGTACAAACTTAACCACGAAAAATACAAAAAGAATGTGCGTGCTAATTTTCTGACCAACCGAGTGTTTGTATCTTGGAATTGTCTGCCCGCAGAAGTTGTCCAAGCTCCAAGTCTCAACGCTTTCAAGAACCGGCTGGATGAGTACATTAATTTGTTCCATATAAGCTAACTTTTTGTTTTCATTTATTTCTGTTTAGTCTTTTTGTTACTTAATCTTTATTTACTTTATTTATGTTGAAATGTATCATATATATATTTATATTTATTTCTGTATGTTCTATATATTTTTGTTTTGTATCAATATGTATGAATAATATCATATAAAATAATAAGCCAGGTTCACAGTTCCACCGTTCTAGCGTTCTTTCCGAAACGGATCGTCTAACCTTGGTTTTTATCGAAGAAGATATAGTTCCAATGTTCTTTCCGAAACGGATCGTCTAACCTCGGTTTTTATCGACGAAGATATAGTTCCAACGTTCTTTCCGAAACGGATTGTCTAACCGCGGTTTTTATCGACGAAGATATAGTTCCAACGTTCTTTCCGAAACGGATTGTCTAACCGCGGTTTTTATCGACGAAGATATAGTTCCAACGTTCTTTCCGAAACGGATTGTCTAACCGCGGTTTTTATCGACGAAGATATAGTTCCAACGTTCTTTCCGAAACGGATTGTCTAACCTCGTTTATTTTCTACGAATATTATTACATACAGAAAGATCTAGGGTTTCGTAGGCATAAACGAAAAACTCTTGACATTCCTATATGTTTTGATATAGTTCCACCGTTCTTTTCGAAACGGATCGTCTAACCTCGTTTTTTTTTTTCTACGAATTTAATTACACACAGAAAGGTCTAGGGTTTCGTAGGCATAAACGAAAAACTCTTGACATTCTTATATGCTTTGATTTAGTTCCACTGTTCTTTCCGAAACGGATCATCTAACCTCGTTTTTTTTTCTACGAATATAATTGCATACAGAAAGGTTTAGGGTTTCGTAGGCATAAATGAAAAACTCTTGACACTTGTTTTGTAGGCATAAAAAAGAAACTCTAGATACTCCTATATGCTTTGACCGCTATAAACAATATTTTGCAAATTATATCTCTAAGAATCTACGAATTTAATATATGATAAATATATAAGATATGAACAATATTTTGCAGATTTATTCTCTAAGAACATGCGGATAAAATAATATATAGAAATATCTAGGGTTTCGTAGGCATAAACAAGAAACTCTAGATACTCCTATATGCTTTGACCGATATGAACAATATTTTGCAGATTTATTCTCTAAGAAACTATGGATAAAATTGCATATAGAAATGTCTAGGTCTTCGTAGGCATAAACAAGAAACTCGAGATAGTCCTATATCCTTCGACTGATATGAACAATATTTTGCAGATTTATTCTCTAAGAAACTGCGTATAAAATAACATATAGAAATATCCAGGGTTTCGTAGGCATAAACAAGAAACTCTAGACACTCCTATATCTTATGATCCATATGAAAATATTTTGCAGATTTATTTTCTAAAAACCTGCGGATGAAATAACATACATAAACGTCTAGGCAATAGAAGCGAGGTGACTGGCGCCGTATAAATTTTAGGCCGCACATAGGTATTGATAATTACAGGAACACCCTGCATAGTCACATCTACCTCTAGACTGGGCTGGCGGCCTTCTACCTTGCCCTGGACAGCTGATAGCCGCTGGAGTCACTTCACAGTGGTTACGGAATTCATATTTTTCCCCATCTAGGTTTTTAGCGGCCGATCAGAGAGCTGAGCGGACGCTGGCGTATGCCAACTATATAACGCTGGAGTCTGGCCGTAATATACGTTATAGGTTTAGTAGGTATAAACAAGAAACTCCTATATCCTTTGACTGATATAAACAATATTTTTCAGATTTATTCTCCAAGAATCTGGGGATAAAATAACATAAAGAAATGTCTTGGGTTTCGTAGGCATAAACGAGAAACTCTGAACACTCTTATATACTCTGACCGATATGAACAATATTTTGCAGATTTATTGTCTAAGAATCTATTAATATAATTACATACAGTAATGTCTAGGGGTTCATTCCTTTGACCGATGTGAATAATATTTTGCAGTTTTATCCCCATGTAATACTGACTCTATTTTTTATTTACACGGCGATTATTTAAACTGATTTGAGATATATAATAAATTTTGGTAAAAATGGTAATTTAATGTAAAAATAAATTAAACGTTTTAAATTATCTTTCTTTACAAAAATGTAGATGTAATGCATTGAGTAAAACTAGTCTAGGTAAAAATTAATAATTTTTGCCAAGAATTATCAGCCAAGTTTGGCCATTTATATCAGCGCCACTAGGTGACAATTTATTTGTGTAAATTTAAAATTTGTATGTAATATTTAAAATATTTTGGTAAAAATTACAAATTGATACATTCAGCAGTTTGCACCTTTGAAATTGTCATGTTGGTATTAAAACCTGGTAAAAAATTTCACTTTCTTAAAATGTCATTCCATTTGACATATTTCATAAAGATAAATGATATTTTAATTAGAATGATCATAACCAACCAATCTGAAGTAGGTTTTACAGCGTAAGGAATATTTTGAATTGACAAATTTACATTTAAAAGTCAGTACTACACTATGAAAGTAACCAAAACAACCAGATCTGGTTTGACCTTACAAAAGTGAACGCAATGTATTAAAGCGGATAAACAATTAAATTTTACTGTGTAATAGTTTCTCACGATTTATTTTATACTGATTTGTGATATGGTGTAAGTACGCTTTTTTCCGTGTGTATATTTTTATAATAGGCATAAACAAGAAACTATAGATACTCCTATATGCTTTGACCAATATGAACAATTAAATATCTGGGAATATATATTGATTGTCATCTAAAATGGGATACTCAAACGCAAAGCCTAACAAATCGTTTAAGAAAAACTATTTTTATTTTTCAAAAACTCCGGGAATATATGCCAATTAAAATGCTACTAACTTTTTATTATTCACTAGCTCAATCGATTATTACTTATGGCTTAATTGGATGGGGTGGTATAGCAAATTGCCATTTGAAACGACTCTCAACAACCCAGAAATTAATTCTTAAAACTATATTTAATAAACCACTACTATATTCTTCTGATAAATTATTTTCCGAAACAGATATTATGAGTATTAGACAATTATATATATATATATATATATATATATATATATATATATATATATATATATATATATATATATATATATATATATTATCAATTATAAAATATTATAATAAAAACTCGTATATAACTCAATATCCTATTGAATTAATTTCACATGAGCATAACACTAGGAATTCTGGTCAGGCCCTACTTTGTAGAACAAAGTAATTGGACAGAGGTGTTACTTACTTTCGGCCCAAAATTTACAACAATTTAAAAACATATTTCAGCAAATACAAGATTAACTTAAATATAACTGGGAAGCCGTTCATAAAGCAAGCAAAAATTTGGATTAAGAAATTAACAACCCTTGACTTAAATAATTTATTTAACATCTGAGCTAAATTTTGTGAAGTACCCCTCAATAAATAGTTTTTTTTTCTCCTCTCTCGTTAAAATTATGTAAAACTAAATTATTTATATAATTGTTACCAATTATTTGGAAGATTCTGTATATTCTCTCTCAATTTTTTTAACTCTAATGGTGTAAGTGAATATGAACAGATATACACACATACCAACTTTGGTATAAGTGGTGTTTCGCCCTTTATTATAAAATTTAATGTTGTTATAATTGTATAAGTGTTGGGGCTAGTATCTAATTTATGAATATTTAATTTTTGTATTATTTTTATGTATTTACTTATTTATTTCCTTTTTTGTAAATAAAGAGATTTTTTAATTGAATTGAATTGAATTGAATTTTGCAGATTTATTCTCTAAGAAACTGCGAATAAAACACCATGTAGAAATATTTAGGATTTTGTAAGCATAAACAAGAAACACTAGACACTCCAATATCCTTTGACCGATATGAACAATATTTTGCAGACTTATTTGCTAAAAACCTGCAGATAAAATAACTTATAGATATGTGTAGAATTTTTGAGGCATAAACAAGAAACTCTAAACACTGCTATATCCTTTGACCGATATGAATGATATTTTGCGGATTTATTTGCTACAAATCTACGAATATAATACATATAGAAATGTCTAGAGTTTTGTAGGCATAAACAAGAAATCTTAGAACACTCTTATATCCTTTGACCGATATAGACAATATTTTGCAGATTTATTCTTTCAGTATCTATAAAAATAATTACGTACAGATATGTCTAGGGTTTCGAAGGCATTAACAAGAAACTCTAAACAATCCTATATCCTTTGACCGATATGAAAAATATTTTGCAGATTCATTTTCTAAGAATCTACGAATATAAGTACATACATAAATGTCTAGGGTGTTGTAGGCATAAACAGGCAACTCTAGATATTCCTATCTTTTGACCGATATAAACAATATTTTGCTGATTTATTCTCTAAGAATCTACAAATATAATTACATACATAAATGTTAAAGGTTCCGTAGGCATAAACAAGAGACTCTAGATACTCCTAAATCTTTTGAACGATATGAACAATATTTTGCAGATTTATTCTCTAATAATCTACGAATATAATTACATATAGAAATGTCTAGGGTTTCGTAATCATAAACAGGAAACTCCAGATATTCCTATATCTTTTGACCGATATGAACAATATTTTGCTGATTTATTCTCTAACAATCTACAAATATAATTACGTACATAAATGTCAAGGGTTCCGTAGGAATAAACAAGAGACTCTAGATACTCCTAAATTTTTTGAACGATATGAACAATATTTTGCAGATTTATTCTCTAATAATCTACGAATAAAATTACATATAGAAATGTTTAGGGTTTCGTAGTCATAAACAGGAAACTTCAGATATTCCTATATCTTTTGACCGATATGAACAATATTTTGTGAATTTATTCTCTAAAAAATTAGATAATTATTTAAAATAAAATAACATAGAAATGTCTAGAGTTTCTTAGGCATAAACAAGAAACTCTGGACACTGCTATATTATTTGACCAGTATGAACAATATTTTGCATATTTAATCTCTAAGAATCTACGAATATAATTACATGCAGAAATGTTTAGGGTTTCATAGGCATAAATTAACGTCTCAAATCATTTTTAGTTTTAACAACAGAAATGTAATACACTGAGTAAAAATTAATCGTTTTCCTATCTTAAAAAGTTAAATAAAAAAAATGAATAAATAATTTGAAATAATACTTATAATTTATCCAGTTCTATGGGCGAAGAGTTGATTCAATTTGAACTAGATGAAGTAAGGCGTATAGCTAGAGAAAGAAGTCAGAGGCATGGAGCAAGTTCCACATTAAGGTAATGATGTGTTTGCCACAGTTGGCAACGGGTGCACTAGCTTACATATTAAAAAATATGTAATATCTGTCTCATTTTGTAATACGTATCTAACAGGGAACGTTAATTTGTTATGTTGTATATTGACAATATATTTATAATATTATCATAGTATTGGTTCACTCGGATGCGCCAAAGTCTGTTTACACCTGTTTGAAAAAAAAATCTGAAAATATAGATATTGATAACATAAATAATGAAAATGTAGCTGACCTCTTTAACAATTATTTTTCTTCTACAGCAAGAAACATGAGTATAGGTAAACTTTGACAGAGATATTGACTACGAGTATATTAATTCCAATATTTCTCTGTCAAACAACACTTTCTTCCTAGCACCTATCTGTGAATGCGATGTGTCAGAGGCAATATCAAATCTCAAAAATTCGCATGCAGCTGGGGACGAAAATTTTTCTAATAGTTTAATTAAACTCTCTAAAAATCTAATTTGCAGCCCTCTAATGCATATCATAAATCTCTCTTTTCAACAGGCAGTTTTTCCTGAAAATTTGAAACATTCACTTGTAAAACCGTTATACAAAAAAGGCAGGAAAACAACACGTAATAATTTCAGACCAATAAGCTTTACGATAAAGGAGATACCTTCTCAAAAGTAATATAATCGACTGTTAATAAACAATTAGTTTCCTTTCTCTCTAGTTCCAATCTTCTAACACCTTTTCAACATGGATTTGTAAAAATTAAATCAGTAGATACTGCTGCTCTTTTTAACTTTGTCGCTGATATACACAAAATATTGGATTCGGAAGACACAGCCTTGGGAATTTTTGCTGATTTGACTAAAGCGTTTGATTGCGTTGATCACAATATCCTATTAAATAAGATGGAACGTTACGGTCTTAGAGGACAAATTTTGGGCTGGTTTAAATCCTATTTGATAGGTAGAACTCAGTACAAAATTGTCAATAGCAATAATACCACTCACCGCTCTAAAAATAAACCCATGGAAATGGGCGTGCCACAAAGTTCTGTTCTTGGTCCCACATTATTCATTCTATATTCCAATGACCTTCCCAATTATTTTTAAAACATTCCAAATTTAACTATGACTGCCTTTGCCGGCGATATGAACTTCCTGACGAAATGCAAAACTGCTCTTGACACGGAAACATCCTTTGCTTCCGTTATGACTGAAATTCATACTTGGACAAATAAAAATAAATTAACTTTGAATATAGACAAAACAACTTACATTACCTTTAAAGCATCACATAACAAAACAATATCAAGTAATTTTCTAACATACGACGGTGAAAATATAAATCTTTCAAAAGATACAAAATACTTTTACTCTACATAGACTTAAACATAAAGTGAACTACTCATGTAGATAATCTCTACCAAAAGTTATGCTCCTGTTTATATACATTAAAATCTCTAAAAATGCAGTGCAGCAAAAGAGTCTTAAAAAAACTATATTTCTCGTGTTTCCATTCGCATCTCAAATACGGCATTATTCATTGGGGTCAATCATCTGGATGGAATAGAGTTTTCGTGTTACAAAAATCTGCAGTACGAATTCTAGATTCACTAAATTTCAGAGATTCTTGTAGAGAATCTTTAAAAAAATTGAACATATTGACAGTCCCTGCAGAATATATCCTCTCCCTTGTCATTCTAGTGTATAAAAATAGAAATTTATTCCCGTTAAGCGACAATCACTCTCACGATACAAGAAACAGAAATCTACTTGTTCCACAGGCTCATAATACATCTGGTTACCAGAAAGAAGCATACTTTTATTGCTGTAAATACTTAAATTCACTTCCTGAGAACCCTAAAAAGGTCGAAAACATACAAAGCTTCAAATTTCAAGTAAAACGCCACCTATTACAAAATACCATCTATAATGTTGCCAGTCCAGTGCCGCAACAAGGGTGGTGCGACAGGTGCCGCCGCACCAGGCTCCGGATTTATAGGGGCGCCGAATGGCCAAATTTAATTTTTTTATTATTATCTTTTATGTTAATAAACTATAATCAACACAAATATGATTTCATAATCGAAAGTTTCAAATGGCACTGCAATTTCACTGCCACTGCAATGCAATTATTAGAAGTGATCCACACTTACGATTTAAAAGATGTGTACCCTAATATTGGCATTGCACTGCGCATATTTTTAACGCTCCCTGTAACTGTTGCTTCGAATTAACGCAGTTTTAGTAAATTAAATTTAATAAAAAATTATTTGCGTTCTACACTGGGCCAAGAGCTAGTAAAATTTAGCTTTAATATCAATAGAAAATACTACAGCGCAGTCATTAAATTATGAAGACTTAATAACGAATTTTCACAGTTAAAAGCCAGAAAAGTTCAATTTATTTAATTTTCCATTCCGTTAAAGTGATTATATAATATATTATTAAAATACCTACATATTTATTACTTTTTGTTCAAATATCCCTTTTTTTGTCATTAAATATATATTTCTTTATTTATTTTGTTATTCAATTATGTAATATAATATTTCTTTAGCCCTTTTGTGTTTCATTTTAGGTGTTTTTCATTTTGTGTTTTATTGACCTAGAGTTTATATTTTGTCCCTTTTTATATTAGTTGATTATCATGATTTTTGAGTTTATTAAAAGATTTAACATAATTTGTTAATATAATCGTTAATATTGCAATTTAAACCAAACCAAAGAAAAAGGTTAAAACTAAACTAAAAAATAATACCAACGAATGTTTTTTTAATTTTTTTTTTATACATTTATTGTTAAAAAAATGACTTTATCATATATATTTTTGCATCAAAATAAAACAATAAGATTTTAAGGATTCTCTATGAAATATGGAAAGTAAATATCTTAAATAACATTTTGGTGAAGAAAACAACGTAAGTAAAGGTGTTAAACGTTCCCTTACTGATGCAATCACCCTACCATAAAATTTTAAAAATTGCGTATTTAATTAGTGAGGGTGAGGGGGGGCGCCAAAAAATTTTACGCACCAGGCGCCAATTTATGTTGTTGCGGCACTGAATGTTGCTGCATCTTGTAATATTGTATAATATGTTTAATGTTTTATGATTAATAATTAGCGAATAACTAGCGAAATTAAAAGCAGACCTTTTAATATGTTTAAAAGTATGCTTAGGAAATATCTAAAAAATGACGGTGGGCGTATGTAAAGTCGATATTATGTATTGTTATTTTTTAAGAGTATGATTGAGCATACTTTCTTAGGTTTATTGTTTTTTGTTTAAATTTGGATATGTAATGGTGTTATATGATAGTTTAGTTATTAAGTTTTGTTTTTGCGATATTTTGTAAATTAATGTATTTTCTATTGAGCCATGGGCTCTATTAAATAAATTATTATTATTATTATTATTAATTAAACTTGTGTATGACATGATTTTCATATATAGTGTAGCACTATTGTATATTGTACTATATTGTAATGTCTGTATATGGAAAATCCAAATATAAACACCACAACAGTCACCAAAGTAACCAGATCTAGTTTCGTATTACAAATTGAAACGAATTATATATAAGGAAAAAATATTTAAAAAAAAATGAGTGGGGTATCAAATGAAACCTCTTAGGCCCGGTTTCTGAAAAGTCACTTAACTATGGTAACAACTGACTAATGGTCAGGTGAACCATTTGGTCAGTTTCATTTTTCGTTGCATAAACATTTTTTAAAGCTTGGTCAGTGGAACAATTGGTTTACTAAGCACAGATATTTTTTGCTAATGTGAACTGCACTTCATGTGACAGCAATCAGTTGTCATTATTTGAATTTGGTTGCTGAAAGATTTAAAAAGTTTTACAACGAACTAAAAAATTAATTCACGAACGCCAAACTTTACCATCACCGATAAAAACATTTTTCTAAATATTGCCGGCAAGTAAGTATATATATATGTTTTTATATCTTTTGAAATCTGAATATTTTTAAACTATTCTGAAAACAACCAAAAATTTGTATTTATCATTTTTCAATACATATCCTACATTCCATGTTTATTCCATTTCTATTACAGGAGTACTAATATTCCATATTACTGAAGACAAAAATGTGATAATTGGACAAACCAAGATAAAAAGAAAAGTTGGTACCCGATTACAAGTGAATTTAACTCAAGTGGCGTGAATAGATTACAAAACAAATAAAATATTTGTATTTCAATTAAAAAAAAATAATAATAATAAATAAATAAAATAAAATAAATCAACTAGAAAGAACATTTCTGAATTAAATGTACGCTCTTCAGTATCTGTTTACTAGCTGGTTTCTAGAAAAATACAGTTTTCGTTGTAGTACTGATATAGAGTCGCTACCGATGGATACAACAAATTATTAAAAATATTTTGATAACTGCATTTTTTGAGAAACCGGCCCTAACTAATTATAAAAAAATAGCCTACATATTTTACCACCACCTCCTGCCTACCTAACTGATTCAGAACTGGCTTTAATTCATATTTTTTATCAATTTGAACCTGAATCAGAACCTGAAATGCAACAAGAAGCTAATCTTGAACCTTCCAATCCTAAAAAAAAGACAAGCAAGAAACATAATTTTAAAAAAATAAATAATAATAATACATTATAAAAGTGTATTTTAAGAGTAAAAACCAGGCTGCGCTAATAGAGAAAAATAAAGCAAGAATGCTGTACAATTTCGACTTAAAAATAAATTGAATTAGAATTAATAAAAACATTAAACTATAAAAAATAATACAGTTGTTTTGTTTTAATTGTTACATAACATTGTATTAATTTTTTTAGGGTACACCAATAACTGTTTGGATTAGTGCACTACGTACAGCCACATTGGTATCATTACCGTCTCAAATGTTTGGTTCATTGCTGTGCAATAGTTCTACAGGAATTTCTATCGTATCAAGCTGTTTTACATAAAAATTATGTAAAACGGCACAAGATATAATTGTCGTTAGGACACAGTCAGCATTAATTGCCATTCCTGTTGCAACATGGGCCCTGTTAGAATTTTCCTCTACTCTTGTATGTGTATTCAAAAATATTGTCAGGAAAAATTATTGATAAGTCCACCAGATGACTGAATTGGTATATGTGCATAATCTGTTGCTCTGAGTACGTCGCAAAGGTACTTGTATGATATAAAATTAGTACTTCACTAAAGCCTTTTTTCGCCGTCTGAAGAATCTTACCATGCCTTCTATTAAGGGCAAAGAACATAGGCTGGAAGTTGAAATTTTTCTATTGCTCAAATAGGATATGGAAAAAAAAAAACCATAGAAATCTAAAATTATGTACAAATAATCAAAATATGTAAATATATAATGATTATTTATGTATTTAATGTTTATTTACAGTGATACAAAATAAATATATAAAAATAATTCATGTATATAATATTCCTTTTACAATGGTATTACAACGTTATTGAAAAATCAAATTAAAAATAGATTTTGAATTTATAAAGAAATTTTGTTGATTATGTTTCATTAAAGTCACATTAATTAATATTATAATAGTTAGGTCCATTTTCACTCTAAAACACAAATTCAGAATTTAATTTACCGTCTTATTAATTAAATTACTTATTTTCTTATTTAGCACCAAAATTATATAAAAAAAAATTTTTTTTTTTTAGAATTTATTGGTTTTAGCTACATTGGCTATTAACCAGTTGTGTATACAATGTAACAATATAATTATAAAAGATATAATATGTAGCGCCCGCCTACGGTTGGTCGTAACCGTAGGTCAGACAGGGCTACACAGGTCGACGATTTTTACTCGGACCGATAGTGTTGGTAGCGCAGCGCGCGGTAAATGGAGTGGTATATTGTATCGAATGCACGCACGCGCAGTGAGTTGAGTAGACGCGGTTCGAGCTTAAGGAGAGAGGGGGTTTTTAACTCTTCTGCTCCTAGGGGCTGTTCTAGGAGACTAGCACATAGGGAGTAGTTAGCCCTAGCTGGGGAAAGAAGGGGTAAAATCCAGGCCCACAAATAAGATGTAAGGTGGAGGCGATACTCGATGTATTCCCTCGGTGATCTTGATACTTTACCAACGGCGTACCTAACACAAAAATTCGTGGACTCAACTCACTGGAGTAAAGTACACCTGGCAAGATATGGTGCGATGTAAAATGGCCAGTGTACTTCGTCGGACACAATACAATAATATTTCAGTACAAATCTTATAACTAACACTATAAATATGAACATTAAAAGTGTAGTAGTTTAAACCAACCTTTAGAGCAATATTAATTAAAAACTAGTAGTTAATATTGAACAAATAAATGGTAATATTGCACTAACAACTAAAGAAAAAATCAGCTGATAGCACATGTAAATACAACTACAATAAATTGAATATTGGAACAATAATATTCGCAAATTAACAATAATACGCAAAATTATTGTTACTAAATTATATTAGCAGAAGGCTAAACTAAATAATTAAACAACAATAATAAAATGAAACCTGGAAATGGAGTAAGTTCGGAATGAATTTACTTTAGAATAAACAGTATTCTCAAAAAAAAAAAAACATGAACTACAAAACGGAATGTTTGCAGATAAATTAAACAATGTGTTTGACACTTAGCTGGATTCCGGATCTTCTGAGGAGACGGATATCTCTTCGGTTGAAGATATCAGCTGATCTGGTTGGTTGGTTGCAACGTTTTCGTGGGAATGGCGCCGATGCGAGGTTTTCACACAAAATTTATAAGTTTGCACTGAATTTATTTGTCAGGTTGTAAGGCTGACAAACGCGGTTTAAATAACACTTAAATAAAACTCGGGCCATAAATCCGAAAGAACTTGGAAAAAAATAGCCGAGAAGCAAAAACACCGTTTTTATGTTAAATAAACATGTGGTGAATTTTTTCGTTGTTAGTATGTAAAAGGAGACGTGTTTATGAGTGAATCGGTTACTAACATTGGTGATAAAAAAGTGAAAAATTACTATAAAACTTATTATAAATACTAAAAATTTCCTTTGAAATGATAAATAAGGTGATAAACTGTGATAGTGACACTTTAGTAGCAAATAAATAAGAATAATATGCTAAACAATGCTGTATTAACTAGTGGTAAAATACAAAATAGTTATAATTGAGCAGACTAATATTAGGGTAGTGGTTAGCGTAACAGACTATAATACAGAAGGTCCATGGTTCGACCCCCATCGCGGGCATAAACATTTTTTATTTATTTTTTTGTGTATTCTTTATTATTTATTTATTTTAAAAAAAAATAATATAATAATAATTAATAATAAACATAATTATTTAAAAATAATATTCATAAAATTAAATTTTTAAAACTTGTCCATCAGCGGAGGTGAGTGTTTTTTTCAATTTTTTCAATTAATTCACAAATCAATCATATTCCATAAATATCTCCATATTTTCACAATACAAAAACCACATAAATTCCTGGCCCATTAACCTCAAAATCAGAGTCTGGCAGTATTCACTAACTAAATTAAAAATCAACACCTAACTAATTAACAACTACTGCCCACCATTGATGGAAAGATTAAACAAGACGGGTCAAGGACAACAGTAACATCTAGCGGGCGGGTGCGGACCCTGCCCATAACATAAAAATAAAAAAAAAAAAAAAAAAAAAAAATGGCGCAATCAAAAATAAATGAAAATAATTTAATAAATAACACTATGAATTATGCAAACGTTGTTAAAAAACCAAAAGATAAAATACCAAATGATAACCAGGGAATTATTATCAACACAATAAACGAAATCCACACACAAGAATATGTACTAGCCATAGGCGCACTAGTAGGACCAGACAAGATTATGCAATACTTCAAAGTATCAAGCAGACGTCTACTCATATTCTTCAACAACAAATTAACAACGGATAATCTAGTAAAAAAGCATAAAAATATAATTATAAAAAACAATACGGTCACAATCAGACACCTCCTGTCACCACACAAACGCATAGTTATATCCGGAGTTTACCCAACCGTACCTCATGACGTAGTGGAAAATGCACTACAAGAAATGGGGCTTAAACTAACCTCCGAAATGACCTTCCTAAGAGCAGGAATGCAGGAGGAAGGATTCCAACATATATTAACAGGTAGAAGACAAGTCTATATAGAAAACAACGAAAACACAATAATTCCAGAAATTCTTACAATAGTTTACCAAAACAAACCAAACAACCTCTACATAACCGACGACTCATTTTACTGCGCATTTTGTAAAAAATACGGCCACAAAGATGAAAAATGTAAATTTAAACAAAAACAGCAACCACAACAACAACAACAACAATCACAACAACAACCACAACAACAATCACGACCACAACAACAACCACAACAACAACAACCTCAACAACAACAACCACTACAACAATCACTACAACAATCACTACAACAACCATTACAACCACAACCACAACAACAAGAACCACAACAACAACCACAACAACAAGAACTGCAACAACAACCACAACAACAACCACAACAACAAGAACCGCAACAACAACCACAACAACAAAAACCGCAACAACAACCACAACAACAAGAACCTAAGCAACAACAACAACAACAACAACAACAAGAACCACTACAACAACCACAACAAGGAGAACCACAACAACTACAACAAAAATTACAACAAGCAGAACAACAATCACAATCACAGCGATTACAACAACAATCACAACCGCAACGATTACAACAACAACCACAACAACAACAAAAACCTCAACAACAACAATCACAACAACAACAATCACAACATTCACAACAAGTTCAAGAACAAGAAGGACAAGAACTACAACAACAACAAACCCAAAAACAACAACAAGCAAAACTCGATACTACGGAGAAAAAGTGCCCAACAATAACCAATCAAGATGAAAACGAAAACATAAACGCTAACAACAAACGACCAATCCTCTCAGCAAGCAGTGCGGAGAGTATAGACTCAATTAGTTTATCTCAAGACGACACATTCAAAAAACCACATGAGTCAATACACAACACAACTAAAACCAGAAACAAGAAATCCAAACGAGCATTAAGTCCTTGTACACCGATTGAAGACTGGCTAAAACCAGCGCAAAAACTTTTCGACTCGCCAAAATTCATAATAACATACGAACAATTCCACAGTTTCATAGATAATGTATACAACAGCACAGATCCACTAAAAACTGCCCGAGAGTACACAGAAGATATCAAAGGCCTGTTATACATGATGACACAGCTCAACAGCTTCACGAATAACAGATCTGCCAAAATACGCCTAACGAAGGCAACAAACAGAATTCAACAACAACTAATAGACGAAGAAGAACCAAACCAGGAGTCCTAAAAATCAAAATGGCGACAATAATGCAATGGAATTGTAATGGCCTTATAGCCCACCTTGCCGAAATTCAACAGCTACTAGCCAATAAAAGTCCAGACTTCTTCTGCTTACAAGAAACCAGACTGACCCCAAACAACACCATAAAACTAAATGGATACAACGTAATAAGAAAAGACAGAATAACAGCTAACGCGGCAAGTGGAGGAGCAGCCATATTAATAAAAAACTCTTTTCCGTTTGAAGAAATTAAAATGCAGACAACCTTAGAAGCCGTAGCAATTAAAACGTACCTAACAGATCCCATAACAATATGTAGTATCTACATCCCACCAGATTCCAAAATAGATGACGCGGATATAGAGAACATAAAAAAACAACTCTCTAGACCAGTAATATTTACTGGAGATCTTAATGCCCACAACACACTCTGGGGTGCAAAACGCAACAACAAACTGGGACAAATAATAGAACGAACTTTAGATGACCTTATCTTACTAAACCCAAACGGAGTCACCCACTTCTGTTCTCGAACAGGCGGATTCTCAAATATTGACCTGACCTTTTGCTCACCACGAATATACACCAATCTCACTCACGAGACATTGCTATACTCCTACATCCACGGCCACTCTCCCACCATAATAACTTACCACCACTCTAATGGGCCACATAACAACAATAAACCCACAAACGAAAAGAAAAAATAGAAACTGGAGAGCGCCGACTGGACAAAATACAGAGAAATCCTCTCGCAAACAATAACGGATATACCGGTAGAAGAAGACATAGAAAATACAATAAAACAAATAACAACAGCCATAATATACGCAGCAGAAGAACACGTCGGATACAAAAACCCAGGAAAAAACAAAAACGCACCATGGTGGAACCAAGAATGCGAATTCACAAAAAAAGAAGCAAATAAAAAATTATACCTATATAAAAGACACCCAACAATAGAGAACCTAATAGAGGTAAAAAGAACAAGAGCCAAAGCTAGAAGAACAATTAGGGAAGCAAAAAAGAAATCTTGGCAAGAATATGTTGGCAAACTAAATAAAGACACACCCATAAAGAACATCTGGGAAGCTATTAACCGTATAAAAAGAAACAAAAGTTCAATACATATCCCACTACTGAAAGAAGGATCCAATACCATCGTAGACCACAAAAACATTTCAAACTATCTGGCAAACACATTCGAAACAATCAGTAGCGACTCCAATTACTGCCCCAAATTTTTAGAGAAAAAATTAGAAATAGAAAAAACTCCTATACAAATAGCTCCCGACAATGACAATCCAATAAATCACCAGTTTACAAGAGAAGAATTAGAAACAACAATAGACAAAATAAAGAAAAATAGTGCCCCAGGCCCCGACAACATACCATTCGAGTTTATTATCCAAGCCCCAGAAGTCCTAAAAACAAAACTCCTCAAGCTGTACAACTACATTTGGTCCAACAACAACTACCCCAAGAGCTGGAATATAACTGAACTAATTCCAATACACAAACCCGGAAAGGACAAAACATCACCCAACAACTACCGACCTATTGCCCTAGCCAATACCATGGGAAAATTAATGGAAAAGATGGCAAACTCCAGACTTACCTGGTACCTAGAAAAAAACAAATTACTAAACAACGTCCAATGTGGGTTTAGAAACAACAGGTCTACAACCGACCATCTGGTTAACCTCACAAACGAAGTTCATATGGCCTTTCAAGAGAAGCAACATCTAATTGCTGTCTTCTTCGATCTTGAAAAGGCATACGACACAACGTGGAGAAGAAATATCTTAAATAAGCTGCAAGAATTTAAAATCCAAGGACCAATGCTACAATTCATTAAAAACTTTTTAGACAACAGGAAATTTAGAGTACGAGCCAACAACCATCTCTCAGACATTAAAACACAGCATAACGGAATACCCCAAGGAGCCACCATAAGTGTAACCTTATTCCTTATGGCAATTAACGACATAGCAACATCTATTGAGAAACCAGTCAAAGTATCGTTGTTCGCAGATGACCTGGCAATCTATGTCAAGGGCCGAACAATCGACATAATGGGCAATACCATCCAGCATTCCATAAATAAACTGAAAACGTGGACCCAAAGAAACGGCTTCAAATTTTCTAAAAGTAAGACGGAAGCAGTAATGTTCTCCAAAAAAACCAAAAACATATATGAACCAAAATTAACAATAGAAGACCAAAACATAACCTACAAAAACAGCAAGAAATTCCTAGGTGTTACTTTTGACAAAAAATTAACTTGGAGAACCCACATTACCGAACTAATCAAAGATTGCCAAAACCGGATAAACATAATGAAGACAACGGTCCACCATGAATGGGGTGCAGACAAACAAACATTATTAACCATCTACAAAACAATAGTAAGACCCAAACTAGACTACGGTAGTATCATATATAGTACAGCATCAAAGACCCTGTTAAAGAAAATAGATAGTGTCCAAAACTTAGCACTAAGAATAGCCACTGGGGCATTTAGAACCAGTCCAGTCATTAGCATCCACAATGAAGCAGGTGAAACAACTCTTGCAGACCGTAGAGCCACACTACTCACAAAATATATGGTAAAAATCGCCGCTAACCCCACCCATCCAACGTTTACTGCTCTTTTTCGAAAAAATAAGCCAAACAATACCATAACCCCGTTGAACCAAACCCCACTCCAAAAAATCAGCTATCCCACAATAACCAGCCTCAATATTCCCTTAAAAAAATTGGAAAAACACTCACATAACTGCCTACCACCATGGAAAATAACGACACCAAGAATAAATACCGATCTATTGAAACACAATAAAAACACCACAACTACAGAAAAATTTCAAGAAGAATTCGGAAAAATTATTCGAAAATATCCAACAGACACCAAAATCATATTTACTGACGCCTCTAAGAAAGTAAACAACGTGACAATAGGATATGAAAGCAATGACCAAAAAAGAAGCTATCATCTACCCGCATCAACCTCAATAACAACCGCTGAGATCGAGAGCATCCATCAAGCTATCAAGGACATCCCCGGACGCGATGAAGGAGGAAACTATTTAATATGCACCGATTCTTTGGGCGCGATTAAGGAAATAACAAACACCAACACGAAACGAACAAACATCCAACAAATCCAACATCTAACACAGGACACAATAATAAACAACAAACACAACATAACACTCCTCTGGATACCAAGCCACAAAGGCATACTGGGCAACGAAAACATACACAACTTTATACACAACACAATACCTACACAATCTCTTAACCTACACACACCAATCCAAGACATCCAAATGATTATCACACAACAATCACATTCAAAACAACAAGAAAACTGGTCGGCAACAACCAACAACAAATTGAGGACCGTCAAAGAAGACACAAAAATTTGGGACTTGAACACCGACAGGAAAACACAAACAACCCTCACCAGACTTCGTATAGGCCACACGAAGCTAACCCACGAGCATCTGCTTCAAAGAGAGAACGCCAAGATCTGCAACGACTGCAGCGTAATTCTAACTGTAGACCACCTTTTGACGGAATGCAAAACATATGCAGACATCAGGACCAGACATAACATTCAACAACCAATCAAACACACACTACAAAACACCACAACTGCCAACACAAACATCATAAACTTCCTTAAGGATGCCCAACTAATCGGTGAAATATAACCACCAAACCACACTATTGTATATAATATTAAAATTATTGTAACGCACGGATGTATGTATGTATGTATATATATGTGTATATGTATGTGTATGTATGTATATGTGTGTGTATGTATATGTATATGTATATGTATATATTAATTAGATGTAAATAATGTAATTTCAAACTGACGCTAAAAACCTAGCAGTTGAAGCGTCATTAAATAAAATTTATGGAAAAAAAAAACATGTGGTTTTCTTTCGCGCTTAAAAACGTTATCTCTGGCAACAGGTTAATTAATTAATGACATTTAGCGACTTGTCGAATGCGGTCAACTATTGCATTATTTTAACATAAAAATTCAATAAATAATTTATAGATGGCCCTAACTGGACTAAAACATAAAGAAATACACAGAAACTGTGTTCTATCATTTAAATAAAATAAAATTGAAGGATTGGAACCTTGGACGCCTACGCGGGCCCATCAAAAAAAGTAAAAAATGATATAAAAATATAAAATAAAATATTTTATTAATGCACCTAATCTACCTTATTGTCTAATCATATTTGTATATTATTAAAATTTATAGTTTCGTAAATAATTTTGAAAAGGTTGATATTATTAGTGACAAGAATGTAATTTATAGATGTAGGGAAAATAACATTTTGTTAACTCAGTTGACTTAACATGGAATTTCTATTATACTTCGGACAAGCAAATATTAAATGGTTCACATCTTCTATAATATTTGGATCGGAGGTGCAAGCCCCAGTTCGTATCAAATTTAATCTGTGAAGATGTTGTTTGACTTTCGTATGATTAAAACGCATTCTGCATATCGCTGTGATAAACTTTCTATTCATCTCCGAAGTAAACCATCTGGAAGAAGGAATATTTGGTTGTAGAGAACCATAAAAGGATCCCTTTGATGTCAAGCTGGTTCGGTATTCTTCATTCCATGAGTTTCTGATGAATTTAGTGTATAAAATATATGCGTCAGTTATTTCAATAGGAATATCCAAAGGCGTTCCTGTAATTATGGATTATTTTGCCAAAATATCTACCACTTTGTTGAAGGTGATGTTGGAGTGTCCTTTGATCCAAACTATCTTGATAACAACATTTAAATTCTTGAGAAGATGAATAATTTGAATGATATCGTAGATAAGGACCTTGGGATATTTTAATTTTTGTACTGTACTTTTGCTGTCAGTAAAGATTATATATCTATTATAATTTCTCTGGTTGTTTTGTATATATTCTAGACATAATTTTATTGAAACCATTTCAGCAAAATAAATAGATTAGTAGTCGGGATGTTTAATTTTTTTTATGGAATTGTTTCATAGGATCCAGTAATGAACAGCCAGTTTCTTCGTCCGTTTTAGAAGCGTCAGTATATAGATGATAACTATTTGGCTACTTCTCTTGAACCTTTTTAACGAGAAGCTCATTGTTGCTGGGCAACATAATACCATGTATAAAATAATTATTAGGAAGCGAATATGAATAATCAGCCTGGAAACAAGGAATAATGTGATGCCTCTGTTGTAAGAAGTTTTCAATTTAGATTGGAGTTGATTTACTCTTCCAATAAGAAGATGTAAGGATACTGGAAGCTAAGTTTGATACAGGAATAATTGAATTTGAAAGGAAGTGTGGAAATAGGAATTTGAACGATAAAATTTTACGTCTCAGATATAAAGGAATTAGTTGGGTCTCGGTTAATAGGGCATTTGTTGGCATGGAGCGCATTGCGCCCAATGCAAATCTTGCCGCCTTGTTTTGGATTGAATTCAAAGAGTTTAGGACATTTGCAGACGCATCACCATATAAGAACGAACCGTAGTCAATTATGGATAATATTAGGTTATTATATAGTATAAGCATTATTTTTGGGTCAGTTCCCCTTGAGAAATTAGTAATAGTTTGTAAAACATTTAACCTAGACTCGCATATTTTAATTATATACCTAACATGGGCTTTCCAGGTTAATTTGCAGTCTATATTTTGACCGGCATGTTTCCACACGCCCTGCGTTCATATATATCGTAAATTTAGTAAATAGAATATGTCACTAATTCAAATCGATTCGAGTTTTAACAGTGAAACAAGTAAGACGTGTGCAAATACATGCTCCCTTATCAATGTGCTAAATTCCAAGTCTTAACTCGCCTGTCTAACAGGCATTGTTTTGCAAATTGTGACGTGTGGTTAAAATATTAAAATTAAAAAACACCTTTGCTTAAAATCAGTGTTGTAACTGAAGAATTAACAATGCACAAAGACGTCAATAAGCGAAAAGCCGATCAACTATCACCAAATCTAAATAACGTTCAGAAGAGATACGTCTGGTCACCTGAAGATCTTCTACAGAAGAATAAATATTACCCACTACGATCGCAGGTAAGCGATGCCGTACCATCTAGATCTCAAAATAATGAACCCATAAAAATGATCCTCCTAACATCAAAATCCTACCAATAAACGTATCATCAGTTAATTGTAATGAAATGTTAAAAGATTTGAAGAAGTTAACAAAAAATGGATTTTCAACAAAAACCCACTTCGACCGTACAAGAATTAATATAAATTCCCCAGAGGATTACAAGGCAGTAACTGAATTTTTTAAGGATAACAAAATACATTTCTTTACGTATCAAGATCCCTCCACCAAGCCCTTATCAATAGTAATCAAAAGTGTACTTCCCTCTATTATTGATGAAGATATTAAAAACGAACTACTACTTCTAGACTTGCCTGTCATTAAGGTAAACAGAATACTTAATCAAAATAGAACAAACTCTTTAGTGGTCGCCGTTGAATTACTTAACGACGAAAAAGCAAATAACATATTTAAAATTGAAAAGCTGTGTTATGCCATAGTCAGCATCGAACCCCGAAAACATGGTAATAACGTTCCGTAGTGTTACAGATGTCAACAATTCGGGCATACTAAAAATTATTGCCAAATGGAACATCGCTGTGTTAAATGCGATGGAAACCATTTCTACAAAAGTTGTACCAAACCAACAGATGTACCCCAGAAATGTGTGAATTGTAAAATGGATCATCCAGCCAACTATCGAGGTTGTACCTATTACATAATACATACAAAATCAAGTCAAAACAACACAAGAAGGGCCCCTCCAGTCACAACCACAAATATAGACCCAAGACCCAACCAGTACTCCCAACAACCCCGTAGAACCCATGCAGAAGCAGCACGCAATGAACCACACTTCGCCCCTCCTCAAAATCCCACTCAAAACTCTTCCATGATAGAAAACATCCTCAATGTCATCCTTAACCCGTAGTTGACCAAAATATACACATCCAACCAAGGTAAAAATAAGGTAAAATTTATACAGTTAGATGCTGACAAGCCTATAGAACAATATTACAAAAAAAAAAAAAAATTCAAAGTAATTATTTAATGCTTTTTTAATAATTTTTTCAATAAAAGTCAAAATCACGACAATTTCTTACCTAAATTGCATCATACTTCATGTTGCGTCTTGAGTTGACTGACAACATTGCATCTCTCGTTCACACCAACTCTCACACATACTAATTTAGCTAGCTCTCTGATTAGTCTATGTATTTTGGTGGGGGAGACAATTTCTTTCTCATTTCTCAAGTAAAGCTTGAATTTTGAATTAGTTGCTATTAGATACTAACAACGTTTATTTATTTATAATTCGTTCGAAATGCGCTGTTGCCAAATATAATTTAGACATATTTTTTTGTAAATGGTGTTTTTGATTTTTTTGTCGATTAAAAATTAAATTATTGTTAAATATTAACTAATTCATAAATATTGTCAATAGATATATCATTTCCACTATTAATATACTGGGGTGTGACACACCCCATTTGGTCAAGCTTGGGTTAATCTTATCTCTCCATACATTACTCAAATTACAAATTTCTTAATGAATAATTTTTTATCTGGTATTTTTAATGGATAACCATAACCGTCTTACTCTTCAAAAAATAACAATCCTAAACTGGAATGCGAACGAAATCAAACGAGAGAGATCTCAGTTCATAGACTTCGTGGAAAGATTTCAAATTACCTTAGCCTGCATAACCGAAACGCATTTACTTACCACAGAGCGTTTCAAAATTCCGGGATACACCATACATAGGAATGACCGTGAACCAACACACGCTTCTGGAGGAGTAGCGATTTTAATAAAAAGAAAAAACTGTCACTCCACCCTCTCAAATTTTGAAAATATTATTTGCGAAACAGTAGGGATCAGAATTTTTCTGAACGACTCCAGTTGTATTAATATCATCAGTGCATACAGACAACCCAATAAAAAACTGACTGAGAAAGATCAGAAGTTAATATTCTCTTCTCCAGAACCAACATTAATAATCGGTGATTTAAATAGCAAAAATATAATGTGGGGATACTGGTGTGATAATCCAGCTGGTAAAATCTTAAACAAAATTTGGTCTGAAAATACTCTGAATGTGTTAGCACCGAGTGAATATACATATTATCCGTATCGACCTGACCATAAGCCAGATATCCTAGATCTCCTGCAAAAATTTTCCCAAAGACACCTCAATATCAGTTATACATGAACTAGACTCTGATCACCTATCAGTTGTAACGAATTTTAGTAGCACTCCAGATATACACTCCCACCTCCAAGACTAATTAATGTAATCGTTGACTGGAAATACTTGCGTAACGTTCTTGATGATCAAATAGGACCTCCAAAAGCATCTAATCTCGAAGAAATAGATGCTCAAATTAATTGCTACACGAATAATATAATCCAGTGCATTGAAATAGAAACAAAACCAAATAAAATATCCACATCAAAAAAATACACTTACATATAGTACCCCAAAATACATCTTGGAAATGATTAACAAAAAGTGCAGACTCAGAAGAGAATACCAAATAACCAGAAATTCAATACTAATAAATCAAATAAATAACTTAACCCACAAAATAAAACGTGAACTCGACAAAATTAGAATAGAATCTTACACTAATTCCATATCAGAACTCGGACCAAACGATCCCGGAATGTGGAAAACTACGAAGAAAATATTAAAACAACCCCAAGTAATAGCTCCAATTAAAACAGACAACGACACCGTATTCACGGACTCGGACAAATGCAAGATCTTTTCCGAACACTTAGAAAAAACATTTACCCCCACAAATATAGCCAGTACCACACATACAAATTTTATTTGCAATTATGTTGAAACAAACATTCCCGTTCCGGATACCATTGAACCAACTACCCCTTCAGAATTGAAACAAATTATTAAACAACTTCCTATAAAAAAATCTCCTGGTCCTGATAAAATTCCTAATAAAGTCTTAAAAAACCTTTCCTTGAAATTCCTGACGTATACTGCATCGCCTTTTAACGCTTGCTTTAATCTTGGGTACTTTCCAAATCAGTGGAAGACTGCACATATATTGTTATTTCATAAGCCCGGAAAAAACAAGAACCTTCTTACCAGTTACCGTCCAATCAGTCTTTTAAATACATTATCAAAATTATTACAGAAAATCATTCTTAGCTGACTTCAAAAACAACTCGAAATCTTGAACATTCTTCCACCATTTCAGTTTGGCTTTAGAAAACACCACAGCACAACACAACAACTACTTAGACTTACAGAAATAATAGAAAACGGTTTCTAAAATAAACAATTCACCACAGTACTTTTTCTAGATATAGCACAGGCCTTCGATAAAGTCTGGATAAACGGCTTGAAATACAAATTTTTGCGCATCCAATTACCATCATATACTACTGCTATATTATTCGCATTTATAACGAAATATCAGAATTAAAGCTTATTAAAGCAGGAGTCCCACAAGGCAGTATATTAGGCCCAATCTTATTCAACATCTATGCCAGCGACATTCCAACAGCTCAAGCAGAAATTGCCATGTACGCGGATGATGCCGCAATTATCACGCAAAACTTTGAACTACAACAAGCAATACATGAACTGCAGGCCAATGCAGATATTGTCTGTCGGTGGCTCAAAAGCTTAAATATAACTTTAAATACGGACAAGTGCGAAGGTAAAATATTTGCCCTGAAGCGAATCCGAAATCCAAACAATATTATCATCAATAATAAAACATTAGAATGGAATACAAAAAATAAAACTGTGAGGTATTTAGGACTAAATTTAGATACCCGTCTAACTTGGAGCCACCACATCAACATCAAACTACAACAAGCATACACCAGACTTCGTGAACTATTCCACCTATTAAATCGAAAATCCGCCC
Organism: Liopterus haemorrhoidalis; assembly: GCA_963971575.1. Classification (NCBI taxonomy): domain Eukaryota; kingdom Metazoa; phylum Arthropoda; class Insecta; order Coleoptera; family Dytiscidae; genus Liopterus; species Liopterus haemorrhoidalis. The sequence continues at coordinate 33,806,689 of OZ020617.1, read as the reverse complement.
TTAAAAAAAGTGCGCACTCCTATTATATAAATCTTTAATAAAACCTTTAGTACTTTACGGCTGTAAGTGTGGGCAAACACGTCCAAAACTAATTTAAACAAAGTGCAAGTGCTCCAAAATAAAATCCTAAGAATTAGTGTAAATGCCCCTTGGTTTATCAGAAACGAACAATTGCATAATGAATTCCTAATATCGTCAATATCCACCCAAGTCAGAAAACAAACTCAACGATTTCTAGAAAGCTTAAACAACTGTGAAAGTGCTGTACACTACAACATTGGTAACAAAGGACTACATAAAAGACTGAAGCGACGCTTACCCCAAGATCTCTGCTCAGATTTGTCTGATATAGAAGATTAACTCTTAATCTAATTTTAATATTATATTTAAATCTAAATTATATTTAATCTAAATCTAATATTATATTTTTAATAATTATATTTTATAACCTATTTTTAAACTAGGGAAGTTATGTAATCCCCACCTAAGGAATAAGAACTATTGTTAACACCTATAACCCTGCTGTGAATAACAAATGTATTTGTTGAACCGGCAATAAACGATTATAAAAAAAAACTATACTCTATCTCCGAAAGACTGATAGTAATAAAATTTATTATTTGTAAAAAGTTATTGTATTATCACACAGAAGCGGCAAAACAAAAGCGACAAAATATGAATAGTTCGAAACGAAATATTGTTAAAAACAACCGAGCGTGCCGCATATATTATATGGGAATACGAACTAGGGTTAAACACAATAGACCATAAAAATTTGACCCTAAAATTTTGAGGAAAAATATGGTCACAGGGGTGTGTTTAATGATATGATAAATATGGTCACAGGCGTGCGTTTAATAAAATGATAAATAGTAATATAGAAATACACAAAACCAATTTAAACGTGTGTAAAATGTGCGCACCACTGGTAACTGCCTGACGAAATGATTTATTACTATCAGTCTTTCAGAGATAGAGTATAATGCAAATCATAAATAAATAGTTGTTTCTCTCATGTTGTACAGCAACTTTATTCAAATGATGTTTTTCTTAATATTTCTCTGTTACGAAATAGTCACAAAAAATGACACGAGTAAATTTCCACTTCTGGTTACCTTAATTTTACGAAAAGTTCATTAAATACTGACATTGCTGTCAAAAGTTTAAACATGAAGTTTCAAAGCCAAATTCGCTCTACACGTATCCACGGACCAACAGACAAACCTAACGACACCATGCTAAATATAATTAAAACGTTATGTAAAGACCTCAATTCGGGGAGATCCATCAAAATTTCAAAATGTCAAAATCGGTTGATCACAATACCTCCCACGTGGCGGCCATATCATGTGGCGGTCGGTAAATTCGAAGACAATTCGAACAATACAATAAATTCCAAGTGATTTGTTTTATTAAAGTAGTTGTTAAGTTTTGAGAAAAGGGCTGAGACAATCTCGTGGCAGACAAAGGCATTTGGTTTTTTGACACCAAAGTAGTCGAACGAACCCCTCAAGAGTTTAGTTGAAAAACCCGGAAACGTGGTCGTGGTTAGGCTAAATCAAGTTTAGAATAAGGTGATAACTTTTGATCATGGTGTTAACCGAACTTCAAAGTAGTGTTGTGAGGTGTTTAAGAGGTTCTTTTGTGAGGTGTAAGGTGTTCACGAGGTTTTGATGTGTCTCTCATGAGAATATTGCAGCTGTCGTCAATTGTACGTTTATGTGGTCATGTAACATTAATTTAACTTTTAAAGTATCATTAAATACAGACTTAAATTCAAATCATCCTTATTCCTAAGGCCTAAAGAATCATAGCAACCAGTTGGCGAACGAGTCAGACCACTCGCGAGTTTTGAAAACAAACTATGTGGCAGGACCCTCAAAATACAAGAAATATTTAAAAATCAATTAGCCAACCGTGACTTATCACAAATTATAAGGGGTCCCCCCCCCCATTAATCATAAGAGGAAAAATTATGAACTACTAAAGTTTACCATGCAGTGAAAGACATTGGGCGAAGTTTGGAAGAACAAAAAACTTCGTGGCTAACAAATCTACGCCTGTTGTTTAGATGTTCATCTGGATATTTATTTCAAATCACCGTCTCCAATGTGGAAATAGCCCGGATAATTGACAACCTCTAAATAGACAAGGCATAGAAAAAAAGCTAAATTTAACTTACCAAGCTGAAGGTAATTACACCGATGTATACAAGTAAATATTTCATGATTCAAAATTCACACAAAAAATAATGTTCCAGGCTTAAATACAGAAACGATTTTCCTAATTACACTCTTATCTGCTACACAATTATGATAATGTAAACTGAAATTAGTTTTGGCAAATTTTGATATAAGATTGATTGAACTAGTGCTTTATATATCAATATAAATGCTTTTTAGCAATGATAACTTGAACTGTGTTTGCATAATAAGGTAAACTTTTTGCAGATATAAATTTTATTCGGTATTGTACATTAATTTTACATAATACAAATTTGTAAATTATAATCAGTAGAATTACATGGTTGTCCAACTCCGATTTAGGACAATACACTATTACGACGAATATTATTAGTAGTTTAATGTCCCACAGTAAACTAATTAAGCCTTAAGGTGGTCCCAAACATCGTTCTTTCCTTGCTGCAATATGCAGAATGTTTGATTTCAATTTTGTTCTTAATAACTTAAAAACACAAACTCTTATTTTTATTTAAGACAAAGCACTTCGACCGTTAGACTGTTTGTGCAGTTATATATAGGTACAAATCAGTTTTTTAAAGAAGTCTGTTCAATGACAAATTCTACAATGATTCTACAACTAACTTATTTATATGTTTCAGTCTCGTACATACCTTGCTTGCATGAGTGAGAAAGGAATATATAAATAAGTTGATTGTTGATTCAATTATTTGTCCTTGAACAGAATACTTTAAAGCAGCGGTTCTTAAACTGTGGTCCGCGGACCCCTGGGGGTCCGCGTAGACATTACCGGGGGTCCGTGAAACAATTTTGACATTAACTTTACATCCCCCAACTTTTCGCTTTTATTCAAATAACTCATTTAATAAAAATCCTACATTGTCAGGACTTTTTGTATTTGTTGTTACCTAACTAGTTATTGACATTATTAAACAATAATTAGGAAAAATTTAATTATTTTTATTCAGCTGCAAATTATTTATAGAAAACATATTATAATATGATCAATTTTGACCAATATTTGACCAAGAAATGTTTGTAAGAGCTTAACGTATTATAATTTGTAACTTTTCTAAATCTTTTTACTACTATTTTTATTCATTTTATGTTTTTTATTCGTAATGCTAATAAAAATGTTCATCTCTATAAATGTCTAAGACCATTTATTAAAATAACCAGCGATACATTTTTACCAATATTTATTATAACGTAGTGCCTATGAGATTACTGAGCCAGAAATTAAGTCTCAAGAACGACGTAAAATGCCTAGGGTTGGGATAAGGTCCGCAAAAAGAAATTCTTCAAGAGGAGGTCCTCGGACTACATAAGTTTAAGAACCTCTGCTTTAAAGATACCACATTGAGACCTGACAATTACTGAAGTGACGCCTAGCGGAATATTTTGGAACTTAACGGAATAGGATTATGTTGAATGTGGCTCATTTAATTGCATTGTTTGTATGTGTTAAAGTGAAGAAAAGTGAATAAAATGTCTTTAAAATCGCAACAGAAAATTAACTGCAATGTGAATTCTTGTGTATCAAATGGAAAATGTCAAAAAAAACCTATTCCAATCGCCATTTTGTAAGCGAAAACAGCGTCTCTATAGGTAATGTCACTTCTCAATTGCCAGTTAGGATACAATCGTATATGTGTATTAACACGTTATTATGTAAAATGCCGCACCACACATTAATACTAAATTTCTGTGTTTCTGTGTGTTTCTGTGTGTCTGTGTGTATACACGATAACTCAAAAACGTATTAACTTAAAGAGTTCGTTCTGGTACTAAAAAATTCTCCTAATAATTGGAAAGAACCCTATTGTTTTTTATTAAAATCCGAAACCGGAAACGGAAGTTATTAAACTTTATTTAAAATTTATTAAAATTTAAAAAAATTCGTAACTAGTAAACCAAGCCTTGGACAAAAAATTGTATAGGACATAATTTGATGTATTTTTAAAGATTTATCTAAATCTTTTTTTAAATTAAAAAAAAATTATGATTTTTTTTTTATTATTATTTTTTTTTTTAAGGGAGGGCAGGTCTAGGTCTAGGGTTATATTTGAATGGGTGGTATAATCTGTCTCAATTTGTAATACGAAACTAGATCTGGTTACTTTAGTGATTGTTGTGGTGTAAATAGACTTTTGTAGAATCATGTGAACTTGTAAATCTGGCTTTTAAAAGTATGGTTAAGTTTCATCATATTGAGGTTATTACTAAATTGACATGTCAAAATTGTGGTTGACATGTCAAATATTTTGAATGTATATAACGGGTGTTTTTTTTAGAGGTATAGAACTTTAAATTGCAATAAAACAACGATGGATTATTCGATTGACATGAATTTTTTTTTATTCGAAAGATAATCTTGTGGCATTACATTAAATCATACCAACAAGACGGCGCAACATGTCACACAGCTCGTGCCACAATCGATTTATTGAAAGAAACGTTTGGTGACCGCCTAATTTCACGTTTTGGACCTGTGAATTGGCCTCCAAGATCTTGTGATTTAACACCGCTGGACTACTTTCTGTGGGGCTATGTAAAGTCATTGGTCTATGCGGATAAGCCACAAACGCTTGACCATTTGGAAGACAACATTCGCCGTGTTATTGCCGATATACGGCCACAAATGTTGGAAAAAGTCATCGAAAATTGGACGTCCAGATTGGACTACATCCGAGCCAGCCGTGGCGGTCATATGCCAGAAATCATATTTAAAATGTAATGCCACAAGATTATCTTTCGAATAAAAAAAAAATCATGTCAATCGAATAATCCATCGTTGTTTTATTGCAATTTAAAGTTCTATACCTCTAAAAAAAACACCCATTATTAATATTTATTTCATCAAACTTTCGATTATTACACGTATAATAGTAAAAAAATACGATTATCAATGAAATATCGTGATAAAATATAAAAAACAAAAATACATATTATATAATAATAATTTATCATTTTATTCTGCTGCCCTTAAAATCTAATTCTAGTTTTGCAAAATTTAATAACATATTTAAACAAAAATATTCATTTTTTTCCGAAACATGTAATCTTTCCGAAACATATAATTTTTCCGAAACATGTAGTCTGTGGTTCTATCTGTTTTCTTATTATTACCTCTTGCCATGTTCGTCGTCTTAAATTTTCTACACCTTCATTTAAAATTTTTCTTACTTCTCCTTGATAAATCGTAGGTACATTTCAAATATATCGATTGTTTCGTCATGAGTAAAATTAATCATTTTCTTTTCGAAATACGAACACAACAAACAGTATTGACAAATTACAACAAATGATGAAACATAACAAGAATGTTCAACAGTTATCATTCATAGCAGTCTTGTTTCAACGAGATTTCAACAAAATTCAAATATACTTATTTATATAAAATTAATAAATAAACAAAGCACTCGGTAAGTTTCACAAATATAAGTTTAGTGTACTCTAGACGTATTTCGGCAGTGACGCCATCTATAGAAGTTTAAATTACAAACTAAACTTATTTTTAACAGATACATTCATTGGGAACAAATATTATTGTTAGGGAATACAAGTGTAAACAAATTAACAGATAAGGTTTTTTTTTACCGATTTATTAGGGGTGAGTTGTAATCATCAATCTGGTCATTCATTAAGGGAATTCCAGAGTTGATATTTTTGTAAATTTCTCGGTATTCTAAAAGGTTCAGTTTATAACTTTTATTATGAATGTGTAAAATTTTAGTCATTTATGGAAAGGTTATGATTATTGGTGATCATGTGTTCTGCTATGTTGGACTGTTCTACTTTTTTATTTTGGATGGCTTTCAAATGTTCTCCAAATCAAAAGTCATCCAAAATAAAATCGAAAGCCATCCAAAATAAAAATGTCCAGTAAACCAGATTGATATTTACAACTCACCCCTAATAAATCGGTAAAAAAAATCCCTTATCTGCTAATTTGTTTACACTTGTTTTCCCTACCATTAATATTTGTTCCCACTGAATGTATCTGTTAAAAATAAGTTTAGTTTGTAATTTAAATTCCTGTAGATGGCGTCACCGCCGAAATACGTATAGAAATACGTAACATACATTAAACTTATATTTGTTAAACTTACCGAGTGCTTTATTTATTTATTAATTTTATATTAACCATGTTTCACCGAGAATACACGGATTCCTCTGTCAACAGGGCAGCCCTAACCACAGGGCTAAATGGGCTACAGCCCCGGGACGTAAGCCTTCTGGGGGGCGACATTTTTATTGGTGTACAGAACGGGTTGCCATTTGCCAGGAGCGCCATTGCAGAGATGAGGACCTTTTTTTTGCTCCTCACTTGGATTTGGGGAAGTGAGGACCTTTTTTTTTAAATTTACTTTATTTGCCAAGGGCGCCAAAACCCATTGCTACGGTTCTGGTTATGTATTTTCTTATGAAGAGGGGCGCATTATTTTTAATAGCCTACGGGCACCGAATATCTTAGGACGGCCCTGTCTGTCAATTATACTTATTTATATCGTTGAAATCAGAATGAAATGCTCTATCCTGATCGAGAACCACTGGTCGAAATAAAAAATTGCTTTACTCATTGATATTTTCCTGTAACATAGTATTTGTTGTCTAATTTAAGCAACCTCGTACCTGCTAGAGTTCTCGATATAGCAATGGTGAGCAGTTTAAAATGAACACCTTGTATATACAGGGTGTTAGGTAAATATCTATATTAGGCATAATTTTGAAGGCAGCATGGTGACGTAGAATGCAATCGATTTTTCCTTTGCCAATTTTCTTTAAAATGTGAATTTCGTCCAAAAATAAACAAACAAAAAGATGCCCCAAATTTGGAAAACCACTGACTTATTTTTGGACGAAATTCACATTTTAGAGAAAATTGGCAAAGGAAAAATCGATTGTATACTACGTCACCATGCTGTCTTTTAAATTGTGCTGGACATTTACCTAACACCCTGTATAACATAATTAAATAGTATAACGCTTTCTAAACATCAAGTAATACCAGACAACTGTATATTTTTAAATTGAAATTTATGACTATCTGATCTGTTAATCGAGTCAGTGGATCAGTTTTTCAGTGTGTACATATTTCGAAAGCCAAATTGGTCTGATATTAATAAGTTAGCATCTTACACGTTATCTATAATTCTTTTATCAATAACTGTTTCTACTAACTTGCCAAGACTGAATAACACACTAATTGGTCGGTAATTTTTGGAATTTGTCAGTTTACTCGGATTTGGAATATCCATGATTTTCGCTACTTTCCATGGATATACTGTTTCTTTGATTTAAGAGGAACTACAGTCTGTGTCAGCTTAGAATACTGTGTGTAAGAAGATAGGACCTGTTAGTCCTTGTTTCTGATTGGTTTAGAACAACACCCGTATTACAATGTAAAAATATTGTTTTTAGTCCAAGTTGACAGATGTTCAGTGTCGTACGTTGGAAATATATATTATTTATATTATTTTATTGTTTTCGTATATTTTGTTATTATTTACATATTTAGACTTTTATTTACATTCTTAGCGTAGATTTTATGGAGAAAATTCTCCATGCTATTTGTTATGCAGTTATATATATTTAAGTTATCTGACATATAAATATTTTTTGACACTTGACAATTAATAGATCAAGATAGGGACTAATGTGAGTGAGGTCAAAAGAGAGCCCAGGCGATAGTGTCCAAATAAGAAGTTATTGATATAATTTTTAGACCTTCATATATACATAGGGTTACCATATGTCCCGGTTTTAAGAACTTGTCCCGGCCGGTTGTTAAAAATGTCCCGGTTTTTCCATATTTTATATATATGCATGCATGGAACGATGTTGAAAAAACTATGCAATTACTTAATTCCAAATTTACGAACAAAACACCGATCATTAACTGTGATACTCTATTTGACGAAGTTGTATATGCTAAACAGTTTTATAACGACACTAACCGCAATAATTTGTGGCAAGAAAAGGGTACAAGTAGCGAGGAGAAATGGTACAATTGTTTAAAAAAAATTCAGACAAAAATATTTCTGTTAACTATTTGCAGAAAATTGTCCAATTTATTATCTGTTTACCTGGTACTTCAGCACCAATTGAACGATTATTTTCAGAAATGAAGAATATATGGTCACCTGAAAGATATCGTTTACTTGAATGTAACGTCGGTGCATTATTATTTTGTAAAACTAACATATATTTAAAATGTTCTGAATTTTATGATTATATTAAAAATGATAAAAACTTTTAAAAAAAAAGTACAATCTGCCGATAAATATTCTTATACAAATAAATAATATACACAGTGAAACTATGTAAGTCAAAATTTATAATTTTATAATATGTATTTTTGTGATTTTTGTTTCTCATAATTCTCAAGATTTAATATTAATCATTTGTAATAGAAAAATATTGAGAAATACATCAATCAATAAAGTATAAAAAATGAGAAAAAAAAAAAAAATTGGGGGTTGTTGTCTCGGTTTGGCGCACAAAAAATATGGTAACCTATATATACATATATTTTTAATTTTATTTGCAATAAATATTTAAATAAGAAATTTTAGCTTTGAAGATATATTGTTTGTATTATTGCTTTATTTAAACTCTTTTAGCCAAATCTCTTTTTTTTTATATAACTTTTTTTTTAACTTTTTCGAATTTCCTATTAAACTGAATTTATGTCGTATAAATAACGTAGGTGTATTATCTGCCTTGTTTATTTCAATATCTTATTAACAAATTCCTTTTTTACATTAAAACTTGCTAATCCAGTTACTACGCCCTGCCCTAGTTGTAACTTATTTTAAATTTCCCGCTATACTCTATTTGTTCTGTGTAAATTGTACTCGGTTCGCAACGCTATCTACTCTTTTCTTATTTGACATAAAGTATAGAGGTGCGTTCGGCATAACTGTGCAGTGTAAACTCTGTGTCGTTTTTTGTCACGTGACCACAGTGTACACTGTGCATGAAAGTCAACGTTTCATTTATTGATATTATCCTTATTCTAACCTATTCTTTTTTGTAAACAAATAAATTATATATATGTGATATATATTTTAAGTAATATAAAATAAATTTTATTTGATGAGAAAAAGAATTCAGATGAAGAACTAGAAAATATTTTGGCAAAAGTGTCTGAATATGCAGAGAGTACTGTTCTAAACATACATACAAATCAATTTAAATTATATTTCCGCTTGCACCCAGAAAATGTTGAGAGGTTTTGCAGAAAATGCACGCTTGTAAAATAAAACATAGGATAAGAACCAGTTCCTTTAGAAAATCCTAACAATACGCTATCTAAGCCTATTTATACGGCAAATGCTGTAGGCATAAACAATGATATCTTGATTGTTTTCACCCATTTTGTTTTGTATATTGTGTAACAAGCGCAGAAAGTATACTTTTGCTGATTGAAAAAGATATTCTCGCTGCGCTCGCGCGGCAATCTTTCGAAATCGGTAAATTACCGGTGAAGAACCTACCGGTAAGAAATTACCGGTAATTATCGGTAAAGAACTCTTGCCGCAAAAGTCAAGAGAAAGGTAATAATATGCTATATATATATATATATATATATATATAATAGTATATTGTGTAGCAGCCAATCCTTGTTCGACGGAGGAATTAATTTTAATACCTTAAATACTTGTCAAATAACAATTAATTACAAAAAATAAACTTAAATGTGTATTATTATTTAATTTATATTGACCAATCGGAAAATATTTTCTGCGCTAGAGCGGAAAGTATTTTTCGATTGGGTTGCCTTGGATACAAAACACTCCTCAGCAAACACCAATTTTCCACTTTGCTATGGCAACAGAAAACGATAGCTTTCTGATAGGTGAGTAGAAAAAAATACTATTTGCACCGATTGCCACACGCTCTAAATTTGGGACGAGTGTGCAGCACAAACTACACTGCACGATATTTGCCGAACTTCGTGCGACATACAGCACACAGAAACCTTATGCTGAACGTTTCTTATGTAAATTATGCAGAATGTGTAGATTATTAGATTATGTAGATCTTAGCTTGAAGAAATTGAAGAAGAGTTAGAACAAGTTCTGTCAAGTCTTGTTATTAGCCGTGGCGTGAATATCGTCGATCTTCGTGTCTCATGTCACGGTCCGTGCCACAATCTCGTCTCTAAACTACTTACAAATAGTGCAAAACTAAAATTTTGTATTTAGCATAAATAAATATGAATTTTAAAAATTTTAATATTGTAACTAAAAAAAAATTGATGTGAAGTGTGAATTTTCACACATTGCAGGGTTTCGCAGGTATATAATAAGGCAAGGCAGCATGCTGAGTGTGTAGGACAAATTTCGCTTTGTACTAATCACGGCAAAATGAACGATATTTTTAAAATAATTTATCGTCTGTTAATCTGTGAGCTTTAGAAACAAATTTTATGCTAAAATATTTTTTTGTTAATTTTAATTCGAATACCTAATATAGTAGGATTGCTGATAAGTGACTGTTTGTTGCTACAAGTATCGATATTCAATACTATATGCTTTCTCTGTCTATATCATTATAATTATTTGCATACCCATAGTAACGAATAGTGACGCAAGTTGACAACTAACCTTCAAAATTATTTGAATAAAAAACAAAGCATTAGAAAGAAACAGCATGATTCGTAGATATCTTTACTAATTAGAGCGCGAAAATAAATTTACAGCAGTACTCAAACAAACAAAATTATTAATTTTAAGGTAATAATTTATACTCATACGTAAATTTTGGATTATATTTGTTGTTTATTCCAGCAGATTTAAAATTAAAGTTTGTGAATTTAATAATTGGCCGCAAGCCATATTTTAGTTAATATTTATTACCAGACACTGACAGTTAAGACAAAAAACAAAAAACATTTTTAAAATCGCTGAAGAATGGTAACTAGATTTTTATATGAATGCACTACTTGATACATACATGTAACAGTCACCTATCAGCAATCCGACTATACCATTATTTAGGTTTTAAATATGTGCAGTATTTTTTTTATATAGCAAGGTTCATTAAGATTTTGAAAATTGCGCCTATGGCTTCCATTGGTTGTTTTAAGTCATATGCTCCGACCCTCTGGTTTCGTATACATGACACATAGAATGAAAATATAATTCCAACAATTCCAACTGGTTATTAAATATACGCTCTCAAAAATTAAATCAAACATTTCGCAAAATATAACTAGAATTTTGACAAAATAATTTAAACAAAATAAAAATGAAAAAAAAAAAAACGAAAAATTGTCTCGTCTGCCCGGGAGCGAACCCTAGTTTGCTGCGTAGCAAGCGATCAATCTAACCATTAGAGCAGGATACGCCTTCTAGTATAGTGTGTTACATAACTATAACTTTCGTACATCGTCAACCAAAAAATGCGTTATTTTCGAAAAACATAATCTGATCAAATTTTTTTGTTGTACTATTCCGGTTCACATCAATGTACATTACGTAGAATTTTTTCAGATTTTTAGTTTAAACCATATGAGCTACCATATGGGTGTAGGACAAATATTTTTTTGTATAATTTTGGCAAAAATCGCCTCAAAATAATTTATTTTGAAAAATATAATTTTGATCGTTAATCCAAGTGCTAAGGGCTTTCATTTGATATCCTACTAAGAATAAAAAAAAAAATATATTTTTTTTTCATGAGCACATATTTGTTTATATTTTTAGGGGGATATGTTTTTTAGATGTTTTAGTATTTTTCTGATGTGCGGATCAAAGAGTTGTACAAGCATGCCAAATTTCAACTCTCTAGGTTTAGCCGTTTGGTTACAATTTTTACCGAACAGACAGACAGACAGACAGACGACAAAATATCGGTATAAGGGTTTTTTGGTTATACCTAAAAAACCCTAAAAAAGGACAAACCGGGACAATTTTTAAAAACTAGTCAGGGCATCCCCGGCTAAGTGGAAAAACAGGACATGCCCTGGGAAAACAGGACGTCTGGTCACCCTACTGTAGGTAATCATCTTACCATAAAGTCACGGCAACTATATAGTGTTGTAAAATAAAGAAAATATATTTTAATAGTAATGTAAATAATTAGACACAATATTTATATAAGATTTTTAAAATGTAATGGCAGTATCAACTAAATTATTTATATAAATTCTTATCACTTTATTTACTTTTTAAATCTTAACATTAAATTATAATTCTGTATTTTGTGATAGGTTAAACAATACGATACGTATACAGAAGTATATAAAAAGGAGATAATTTTTAAAAAGTATCATTTCGCGAGATATCTTTTCAGAAATGAAGTACCTTCTAATTGCTTGTTTTTTACTCTGTATATGGGTACGTATTATATATAAAATTATAGCATATGCCAGTGATACTCAAACGATGTGCTGCAAAACTTTAGTGTTATATTATAAAAGTTTAAGAACCACTGGTGTAAAAAGTGCAGTTAATTATAGTACGAAAGACCGAAGAATATGCAAAATATTTAAAGCCACCATGGCTTTAGATTATATCAACATATGTTTATATTTATGTTTATGTTTATTCGCAAGATAATTGCACACATACAAAAAGTGACATAAATATAATGCCATGATATGCATATTAAAAAATTAATTTAAAAAAAAATATAGAATAATAATACAAAACAAACAGTCACGAGTAATCAAAAAAAGCTAAGATAGACAATCTTGATGCTTCTTGTGAAACATTGAGAAAAAAAAAAACACTGGCGAAAGGAGACCTCCGCTAGACTTGCTCTCCCATAAAAAAAAAAATAAAATAATAATTAAAAAAAAAACTTTTTTTTTTAATTTAAAAGAATCTTTAGGTAAATCTTCAAAAATACATCAAATTATGTCCTATACAATTTTTTGTCCAAGTTTACTAGTTACGAATTTTTTTAAATTTTAAAGTTTAATAACTTCCGTTTCGGGTTTCGGATTTTAATAAAAAGCAATAAGGTTCTTTCCAATTATTAGGAGAATTTTTTAGTGCCAGAACGAACTCTTTAAGTTAAACCGTTTTTGAGTTATCGTGTATATACACAGACACACACACAGCCACACACACACACAGCCACACACACACACAGACACACACACATACGGACGGCACTTCGAAAATAGGTTTTTTCGATTCCCTGGACCATGAAACGTGGTCATCCGTCAAAATCTCGACATCGAAAATTTTCGCGATTACAATACTTGCCCCTTATATATTAAGGTCGGGCAAGTACAAATAGACCCAAAAAAATTATTAAATAAAATAGGAACATAAGTATATGTTTTTATTTAAGATAAAAAGACATTATTTACTATTTATTGCTCTGAATATTCATCTATCAGCACTTATACAGTAAAATTTCCAGAACTTCCATATTAGAATAATTTACATGTAATAAACATTTCCTTGGCGGATTTCTTTGAGGCAGTCTTCCGAAACATTGTGTAGAAATTTCTTGATTTTAATAATATATTGATTATGATTAAGGGAGAGTGGTGGAACTGCAGACACCTAAGAGAAAAATTAAATTAAAAAAAAAAAAAAAACTATTAACTCAAATAAATCACTGTTTATTAGTAATTAATCTTTGGTATTTCTCTTATAAAATCAGTACAATAGATATCAAAAAAGATTTCAATAAAGTAAAAATTTTAATCAAAAACAAAATCCTTGTTGTCCATAATTACGTTGGGGGTATTACCAGAGAGACGATTGGGTAATTACAGGCAATTTGGGGTTATTAAGAATATCTATTTTTCCTTACAGGAATCAGAAAGATACACAGGTACAATTCTCCTGTGCCTACTTTTGGCATACAATGCACACGATCCTACCCTCAAAAGGAGGATTAACAAACTTTTTATTACAAAAAATACAAAAATATTCTTCTTTTTCTACATTTTCTCTTGTAAAAATTGTATGCAATTTTTTTATTGCTTTCTTTTGTCCTGCCTTTTTTATTTTTCCCGTTTTTTGTTTTTTCTTAGGTAGTTAATTTTTAGGGATTTGTAGGTATGACCAAAAAATCCTTATACCGTCATTTTGTCGTCTATCTGTCTGTTCGGTAAAAATTGTAGCCAAACGGCTAAACCTAGAGAGTTGAAATTTGGAATGCTTATACAACTCTTTGACCCGCACATAGAAAAAGAAAAAATTCTAAAACATCTAACAAACATATCCCCCTAAAAATATAAACTAATATCTACTCATCGAAAAAAAATATTTTTTTAAAATTAGGATATCAATATTCCTTAGTATGTGGATTAACGAACAAAATTTTATTTTTGCAAAATAAATTATATTGACGCAATTTTTGCCAAAATTGTGCAAAAAAAAATTGACCCACACCCTGTAGCCCAGATGGTTTAAACTAAAATTCTAAGTAATGTACATTTGTGTGAACCGGAATAATACAACAGGAAATTTTGATCAGAGATGTTTTCGGAAAATAACGCATTTTTGTGTTTTTTGCTTGACCAAGTAAAATATTTAATAACTTATGTAACACAATAAACCAGTATGCTTTGATAGTGTAATGGTTAGCATGCTCGCGTTCTTATTTGCAAACTAAGGTTCAATCCGGTCTCGAGGCAATTTGATTTTTTCTGTTTTTTTTTGCATTTTTATTTTGTTTAAATTATTTTTTATTTTGGCAAATATTTTGTTTAATTTTGAAAAGCGTAAATTTAATAACCAGTGGAAATTGAATACACGAAATCAGAGGGGCGGAGTTATAACTTAAAACAACCAATGCAAGCCTCCTCATTTCCACATCTAAATCTCGGTATCACTTTTTTCTTCTGTCTACTGCCTTTTTCTGTCAAATACTGTGGTTTCCTCAGCGTCCAGGTCTTTTTATATGCTGGTATATCTTGGTTCTCTTATTTTTATATCTTGCACCGTTTGTTGTATGTCGATCATTCGCTCTGTCACTTCGTGTCCCATTTCTTCTTCGTTCATTCTTTGTAGTCTTACCGTTGTTTTTGAGTAGGCACAATATTCATACATTTCCTTCCATCCTTTTCCCCATCTTGATAGTGGCTTTCCTGGTTGATTCCGTTATTTCATTTTCCTCCAGCATTCATAAAGAATTTATTTTTCTGGGTGTTTAATTATATTCTCTTCATATTTTCTGGCTTTTCTGACTGCCTCTATTTTTATTTGTTTCATTATCGTTTCCTCTAGTACAGTGTTTCCCATAGTGTGGGTCGCGACCCCGCACCGGGTCGCAGAAAAATATTGCCGGGTCGCGAAAAAAACACAAAAAAGATTTTTTTTCGTACATATTATTTCTTTTACGTCAGTTAATCACTAGAATAGTGAGTATTTGTGCTCTTTATTACTATACTATATTCTTTATTACTATACTATACTCTTTATTACTATAAAGCTACTGCTTTAAAATAAAATTTGTTTTGTAAATAAATGTTTTTTTTTTTCATAAGGTGGGTCGCGAAAAATTCTCAAACCTCGTACCGGGTCGCGGTCAAAAAAGTTTGGGAACCGCTGCTCTAGTATAATGTATGTTGGTGTGTTCGTGTCTAATCCCAACATCCTTTTCCCAAGTACTTTTTCTATATGTTCTCTGCTTCATACATTGTTATATTTTTTAACAATGCCTCTTACATGAGCAAACGAGTTCTATAATCCCCTTTGAATTTTCGTTCCCCAATACTCCATACTTTCGGCAGGGCTAGCATGGCCTTCTTATTCAATAGTATCGTATGTGCCTCTGTTCCTCCGTTGCTTCTAAATTGGTACCCTAGGTATTTATATTCCTTTACTTTTTCTATATCCTCTTCTCCCCATGTCAATTTTTCTACTTTCTCCCTTCCACCTCCCTTACGAAACAATATTTTTGGATTTTGGATTTAGCTGCATTTAGATTAAGTTTTTTCTTGCTTAGGTATTTTTCAAACCTTATTTGCTTATCTTATTAACAGACAAATAGACAGATAGATAAGAAGATGAATAAATCTTTTCCAGTATTATAACTTTGTTTTTTTGTTTTTAGAATTGTGAGGCACAGATCTGCAACCAACAAGGCTTGATGTGCAAATCCTGCAGCAAATTAGTACGATGTATAGAGAATGGTAACACCTTCATAGAAGTACCATACCAAACATGCAATGCAACAAATAAAGAATACTGTTATCGCGATCAAGAATGTTCCAATACTTCAAATCCAGCATGTGATTCCTCCTTTAATTTTAAATGTCCAGGAACAGCAGGAGTCTACCCAGATCCTTATAACTGCAAAAAGTTTCATTATTGTACTGCAAGTAAATATGTTTATTCTAACACTTGCAGTGGTAATTATGCATACAATATGAATACAACTTATTGCGATATACCACAGAAATACTGCTCTGATACTAATTTGCCATATCCTCTTTGTAACAGTACTGATCAAAGGGGTGTTTTGGAAAATAAAAGTTTATGGTACAGATGTGAATCTGAATATTATGGATTAATGCCTAGATTATATGTTTGTCCAAATGGAAAACATTTTTTGAATGATGAATGTGTAAATCCTAATAGTTTAAGTTAAAAATGTTAAATACCAGATTTTCTCAAACTAAAATTATAAAGGTTAATCTTTTCAATAAATAATGTTTATAACTAATATACCATTTAAAATAAAATTGTATCAATTGTAATTTAAAACTGAATAAAGGTATTATTATTTGCAGTTAATAACCTTTCAATCTCCACTGTCGTCTATCCTGACATTGCTCTTTCATTTGCGCAGTCCTTCTTATTTATCTTTTTTCGGATTCCTTTTATCCAGTTCTTTTTAGGGTTTTATAGGTATGACCAAAAAACCCTTATACCGTCATTTTGTCGTCTGTCTGTCTGTCTGTCTGTTCGGTAAAAATTGTAGCCAAACGGCTAAACCTAGAGAGTTGAAATATATCCCTAAAAATTTAGAGGGATATATTTTTTAGATGTTTTAGTATTTTTCCTATGTGCGGGTCAAAGAGTTGTATAAGCATGCCATGCCTGGGTGTGGGACAATTTTTTTTTGCACAATTTTGACAAAAATCGCCTCAAAATAATTTATTTTGCAAAAATAAAATTTTGATCGTTAATCCATGTACTAAGGGTTTTCATTTGATACCCTACTCAGAATTAAAAAAATATATATTTTTTTTGATGAGCACATATTTGTTTATATTTATAACCCCACACCCTGTACCTAGATGGTTTAAACTAAAAATCTGAAAAAATTCTAAGTAATGTACATTGGTGTGAACCGGAATAGTACAACAGGAATTTTGGATCAGATTATGTTTTCGGAAAATGACGCATTTTTTGTGCTTTTAACTAAAATATGTAAAATATTTAATGCTACGTTTGCAATTTAAAATAGCAAACGAGTCAACCTGCGTAGTACAGTGGTAACGTTGTCGCTTCGTGAGTTGAAACTACTGTTCGAATTCCTTCAATTTTTATTTTTTCTGTTTTTTTTTTTGCATTTTTATTTTGTTTAAATTATTTTGTCAAAATTCTAGTTATATTTTGGCAAGTGTTGCATTTAATTTTTAAAAGCGTAAATTTAATAAACTGTGGGAAGTGTTGAAATTATAATTTAATTCTATGTTTGAATGCATACGAAATCAGAGGGGCGGAGTTTATGACTTAAACAACCAATGGAAGCCGTAGGCGCAATTTTCAAAATATTAATGAAACTTGCTATATAAAAAAAATACTGCACATATTTAGAAACCCAAATAATGGTATTAGGCATTCGAATTAAAATTAATAAAAAAATATTTTAACATAAAATTTGTTTTGGCATTCCAAATAATCATCATTCACTTACTAAATACCTGCGAAACCCTGAAATGTGTGAAAATTCACACTTACCATAATTTTTTAAGTATTTTTAAGCTTTCGTAGGTACAGCATGATTTGTTTAAATTGAGCCAAACTTGTGCAAGTGGAAGGGTTTTTTTTTTGTGGAATATATATGACTGTTTGTGGAGAATAAATTCCTATTTTTATAAGTAAACTTAAACAGGGATAAAATGTATTCTTATGGAAACGTCAATAATTCTACCGAGTTTTTTCTACCGATCAATTTTTCCGAGTACGAGTTCAGTACTCGTACTGTAGATTTTTGTAGTAGGAAAATACGTTTCCAATCGTTTGATTGACTTAAACTTAAACTTATATAATTAAATAAGATTAAAAACGGTTGGTTTTAAAACTTATAACCAGAACTCATTAGCAGTGGGCAAAATACACTGGTATAATATACCAATTACTAATTATTATAATACAGTGGTTCTCAAAATGTATCCCCGCACCGTCAGTAAAATAAAAATTTATATTTTTGAACATAACATACCTATTATACATAGGTATATGGTATTCAAGAAGTTTAAAAAAAGGTATCACTCGTACCCCCCAAAAAGGAGCTGTTAAAGAACCACTACTATAATATGTGGCATTACCTTTGAAATAGTTTTAAAGTTTACTCGTTAAATATGCATTATATTATTTTGCAGATTTCTTTTTTTAGTGTAAAATACAGGGATGGGGAGTCGACAGAAAAATTACCGGCTCCCGACTCTCGACTCCGGAGTCGGTAATTTTGAAAACCGACTCCGACTCCGAATCCTAACTCCTTTCACTCGTTAATTGTAAAGTCTATTCCAAATGTTTATGCGGAACTAAATGGAATTTTTATTTTCTAAGTTATCACGAGTTCACTTTTTAACGATCAAAGTGGGCTTTTGTTAACCCTTACGTTACGGTGTCCTTTGGTTGTGGTGTGGGGTACGAATGTACCCCATTTTTATTTTATCGTAAATAATTAATTTATTAATAATTTGTATTCAGGTTTACTATGGAATATATTAAAAATGTTTTTTTAGTTGAAATTACAATATTTTCAATTGCAATTTTTTCATACGTCCAACATTCATAAAATACTGTTTCATACTAACCAACTAAATTTTTAGCAAAGCATAGTATACGCCCAACTTACTACTGCTACGTAGAGATTCATACTGAATTGGTTGTTTATGCGTAGCTGCTTTGCAATAACCAGGGAATTTACCCGAGTTGACTCCGCCCTTTACTTAAAAATAACCAATAAAATTCATGAAAAATAAATTAATTAATATTAGGTGTTTAAAATAAAAAATGAAAAAAATATTTACCTACATTGTTTCATAAGTAGGTAAATAAGGTATTTATGGTATTTATAAAACTCAAGAATGATCATTTTATTCAAATTTTCTAGGGTACATTTTAAATAGCATCGTAAGAGTTAAACAAAATGATACAAAGCCTCATTCAATCCTTAAAAGTTAGTAGATTTCGATATCTAATTCCCCTTTAACCAAAGAAACAGACTATACTTACATTAAATATTTTGGGTTGGGGTGAGCTGTTTTTATAAAATGTTATTTTCATTTCATTTTGACTATTGACTCATTTTTAATACAAATTTTCGAATATATTCGTTTTAAAAAATTTTATTTTGTATTTTATATAATTTATTTTTCATAACATGTCCCTTTTTTCTTTTGACATTTAAATTTTAGCTGCCAGCATGAAACATGAAATAATCACAAAGGTCGTTAAAACTTGAGAAAATAAAAATCCAGTTTAGTTCCGTTTAAACATAATAAACAAAGTATACAGAAAAAAAAATTAGATATGACTAAAAACACAAATCTTTATCCTTCATCATTAATCAGTTAATACTAATTATATTAATTAAATTTTTAACTGGAAAGTATGAAGGAAACCGTGTAAGGCCGGTATTGAATATTTTTAATTTCATTTTCGTTCATGAACAGAGAACAAAATGTGGTTCCTGTATCCGTTCTTTAAAAAATTCTGGTAGTATGGTATTTTGCTTTCGTTTCGGATTGTTCTCATCCTTGATAAAAATTTAATCAAAGAGTAGGGAGTCGATAACTTTTTCCGGTGACTCTTCGACTTCCGACTCCCGACTCCCGACTCCCGACTCCGACTCCGACTCCCCATCCCTAGTAAAATACGTTACATTATTAATGACATAGCTATGCTATTTTATACATAACACGAAAATGTCATGTATTATAAAATTGCTACGTTAATTTTTATTCAAATTGTATTTTTATCCAAGCACTTTACTCACATTACATACAAAACTAAACACCACCACTGCCTACGCATATCTATTTCTATTATTTATTGCATATTTTACAGGCAGGCAACGCCCAATTCTTACATAAATACATAAATAAATACTTAAACCTAAACATATAAATTAAAATTGTAATTATAATATAAAATAAAGGCACATAAGTACAATGGCTAATAAAACAATAAATAAAACAAAGTGGTACATATTAATATAAAATAACTTTCCATAAATTAAAATTGTTCACAAATAAATTTTGGTTTACAAAAATGTCTACTTATTACTTTTGATTCGTTTAATCATACCACTTGTGCTAGAATTTGGGAGAGAGAATACATCCAAATTGCTGTAAGTGTTATTAAAGCTTGCAGACAGTCTGTTAATAACTGAATGCTTACCGTACTCTGTGGAACTGTGAGAGATAGAAAGTAAAATGGGTGTTCTAGAAGGGTAGGCAGGAACGCGTATGTTAAACAACTTTAGTATGTCTGGTGCGTCAATAATGCCGCTCAAAACTTTATATGCGAAAATACTTTCAGCTATTTTTCTTCTCTTCTCAAGAGATTGGAATCCTAACATGTGTAATCTCTCGTGGTACTGATAATTATCTTTATTAATTCCTAATTTAAAAAAGATAAAGTTGACAAATCTTTTCTGTATGGATTCAATTCTTTTTAATATACCTTGGTGATAGGGAGACCAAATTATACTGCAGTATTCGAGGTTGCTGCGAATGAATGCATTGTAAAGTAGTATTACACAGTTGATGTTGTGAAAATCCTTGCAATTTCTAATGACAAAACCACTTAATTTAGATGCTTTTTTGAGAATATTGTCAATATGTATTTTAAACTTAAGTTTAGTATCTATTGTTACTCCTAAATCTTTAATTGTTTCAACTGAGTCTAACGTATTATCATAAAGTCTGTAACGATAATTAATTGATATTTTTTTTCTTGAAAAATGAACAACTTTACATTTCTTAATATTTAATTCCATGAGATTTTGATCACACCATAATTCCAGTGATTTAATATCTTCTTGCAGTAGTTGAGCATCCTGAATATTATCTATTTTACAGAATAATTTCAAATCATCTGCGAAGAGTAAACATTCAGCAGTTTTTAAAATACTAGTAATATCATTAATGAATACTGAAAATAACAGAGGCGATAAGTGTGCCCCTTGTGGCGTGCCTGACGGTACTGGATTTTTTTCAGATAAATAATCTTTAATTTTAACAATTTGATATCTATCTGTGAGGTAGGAAACAAACCAGTTTAAAAGTTGACCTGAAACGCCATCATTTTTAAGTTTGTGTATTAAAAGTTTGTGGTTTACACGATCGAATGCTTTAGCGAAATCAAAATAAATAGCATCCACCTGACTTTGTTTATTAAATGCATCAAATATAAAGTTCGTGAGTACAACCAAATTAGTGCAAGTGGATCTATTTTTCATAAAACCGTGTTGTTTGCTGCTGATAATATTTTTAAAAACTGTTGATAATTCATCTGTTATTATTGAATCAAAGACCTTAGGTATTGTGCTTATAACTGAGACCGGACGATAATTTTTTACATCGTTTTTGTCGCCCGATTTATAAATGGGTGTTAGAAACGCACTTTTCCAAAGATCTGGGAAAATTCCCGTTTTTATTGATAATTTAAATAATAAATACAGCGGAAAAGCTAAAGTGGGGCTACAATTTTTCATAAAGATAGACGGAATACCATCAGGACCTGTGCTTTTATTAGAATCTTAATTTACCAATTTATTAAAAACAATGTCTGGCGTAATAGTGATTGATGTTAAGTTGATATTGCAATTTAAAGGGCTGGTGATGTGATCAGTTGTACAAGTGTCGGTTGTGTACACTGATTTAAAATAATTCGCGAATAAGTTTGCAGTTTCAAGTCCATTGGATGCGATATTATCGTTAAAGTGCATTTTCTGCGGTAATCCTGCAGTTTTTTTTTTACTATTAATAAATGTCCAAAAGGATTTGATATTTTCACTCAAATTATTTTCAGTATTTGTAATAAACCGTCTATAGTCAAGTTTGATTGCGTTTTTAGATTTAGTTCTTAATTCACCATACAGATTTTTGTCAACGATTTGATTGGATTTTTTCCATATTTTGTATAATTTATTTTTTTGTCTAATCATCTTTTTAGTGGATTTAGAGAACCAACATGGGTAAGAGTCAATATTGCAATATTTTTTTGGTATGAATGTATTAATAACATATTCTAAAATGCTATAGAAAATAGCTACGTTATCATTGATATTATAGACTAATAATTCTTTCCAATTGTATGTATCGAAAAAAATATTAATATCATCATAATTAGCTGCTTTAAAATTGAATCTCCAGTTTTGTTGAAAGTTCAAATTAACTATATTATCTCGATCTAGGTTTCGCTCTTCAAGCTCCATTTTGATTACTGCGCATCAGGGACGTAGCCTGGATTTCAGCTTGGGGGGGGCAAAAATAACAAAATATTCTAAATTGGTCGGTACGACCTTAATTACATGGCTTGGGTAGAAAATAACAACGTTGTAGGTCAGGGGTCGGCAACCTTTCAGTGACAAAGAGCCAAATCTATATTGAAAAAAAAAACACAATAACATGGAAGAGCCGCTAAAAAATATATGCTATATTTAAGAAAA
The DNA here is from genome assembly GCA_963971575.1 of Liopterus haemorrhoidalis. NCBI lineage: Eukaryota > Metazoa > Arthropoda > Insecta > Coleoptera > Dytiscidae > Liopterus > Liopterus haemorrhoidalis. Next base: position 33,783,650 of record OZ020617.1, on the reverse strand, counting down.
AAACATAAAAATTGTTTATTTGTTTTAAAATAATCAAGTATTACAATAAATCAGTTTGTGATACTTATTGTAGTTGCCAGTATATTATAAGCTGTTCACTTTTGTAAGAACAAACTAAGAGGGAATTTTTTTTTCTATGTTTGTACCTTTGAAGCTGTATGTCATGTTGGTATTAAAAAATGTCACTTTTTTAAAATGTCGATCCATTTGACATATGTCATAATGAAAAATTATATCTTAATTATAATGATCATAACCTTATCAACTTAAAGTCGGTTTTACAGCGTAACGAATATTTTTAATTGACATTTAAAGTCAGTAACACACCATAAAAGTAACCAAAATAACCAGATCTAGTGTGTTCTTACAAAAGTGAATAGCTTATACAATAAAAAAATTTTAATGGGACGATTGCTCCTGTATAGTGTTCTATAAGACTTCAATATTTGGTGAATATTCAGTAATCTTTAACTTAAGGCAGCACTCTAGTTTCAGGTCAGTAAGATTACTTCTTAACTGACTCTTTATTAATTTCATATGTGTAAAGATTTGCTTACAGTAATATGTGGATCCGAAAATTGTCAATAGCCCAAAAGCATAATTTTTTAAAAGATTGAACGATTCTGGAAGACGGTTCCAAGCTTCGAAAAGAACTTTATCTACATTTTGAAGATTGCGAATTTCGGTCCACTTATGCTGGGAAGATAAAATTCACTTTTTTCTTTCTAAATTTTCCAGTTCAGAATTAAGTTTTAAGAATATATAATTCCATAAACCTTTGGATTTCAAATCCACTAATTGGTGATAAATGTAATTGCTACATATCTACTCCAATTGGTTTTGTCAAAAAATCTAGTGTAGCTTTATATTTTCTAAACTCTTTAAATCTATCTCGAAAAGCTTCTTTCATGTTAACAATAGTTTGTGCAAAAAAAAAAAATGCATTAATAACATGTTTTTGTAAATTAATAAAATGTAAAAATATTTTTGCACGTAAATCATTCACAAATACAGATAACTTTTTTTCGAAACAAATAACTTCTGCTAAAAGGGAATATGAAGTAACTCGGGGAATTACTGGGTGTGAATTGCACCGTAAAACATTCTGAAAAATACAAAACCTGTATAGTACAGGCAGAAAGTTGAAAATTAAAAAATAGATTATATTAAAATAAAAACCAGCCAATTTTCAAAGAGTCACAAAATTTTCTAAAAGAGCCGCATGAGGCTCCGGAGCCGCAGGTTGCCGACCCCTGTTCTAGGTCTTTTGTAGTATATTAAATAATAAAAGTCCGGTAAATTTATAAATTTTCTTCACCGGAGGTTTCTGCTTCTAACTTCTAACAACCTAAATTATATTTTATATAAGGTAAACTAACCAGGATTTAAACTATCCTGGGGGAGGGGCAAATGCCCCTATGCCTCCCCCTGGCTACGTCCCTGCTGCGCATTATACTAAAAGTTCAACTAACTGTAATCAACCTGTATATCCAAGAAACCCTTTTACTAGCGGTTGGCAAACTAAGGCTCGCAACATTTTCAAGCACCCTCCATACAACAATTAAAGAAACTTGTAACCTATTTGCTGAATACTTTAAATCAGTATATTCGGATAACAGGACACAGGTGCCCTCATTTGACCACATATTGAGCGAAAGTATCTATTTTTTCATACTTATATGTAACGTTTACATGATCATGATAAATAATATCTCTGATAAAAAATATTAGGCCAAGATATTTTTACTCTGCTGCTAGAATGTATTTTATACAAGTACTTTGTGATGGCGGTCGATCCTGTGGTGGCCACAGCTGATTTTTTTAAAGGACCCTCCACCGTCACTATATTATTTTGTTATAATAATTATATTTCAACATGCTTAGAAGAAGAATCTGAAATTTATGCTGTATTTACTGATTTTCGCAAAGCTTTCGATCAAGTAGACCATCGAATTTTGTTAGCAAAATTAAAAGCTTACGGCATCACCGATAATCTTCTCCAGTGGCTGGAGTCTTATCTCTATGGTCGGAAACAATTTGTTAAGATTTTCAATTTTACCTCTGAAGCAATATCTGTTACTTCTGGTGTGCCACAAGGTTCGCACCTTGGGCCTATCTAAATTTTGTTTATCAGTAACAACTTTTCTTTTATTCGCCTACAAAAAAGGGAATATTTGCACCCACCTTGTATTGGCGTATTATAGAATATTCTTATCTTATTTCATTACTCGTTATTAATTGTAATTTATCAGTATTCTTTGTTGGGGTAGTATTTCGACAAGAAAATAAATAATTATACCCGTGATAAAAAAATTGGTATTTTTGAAGTGTACATTCGGTGTCATAAGAATTCTCTTGCTGCAATAAATATGTACAGAGAACGATACCCTGCCAAAGAAATTTCTGGTTCGTGGTATTTTCGAAGGCTGGAATTAAAATCGTTGGTAATACTGCAACATTTAATTCCTTCAACCATCCTGAGTGCGATGTTTTATAACAGTGGTTCTCAACCGAGGCGATATGGCCCACCAAGGGTCCCCAGCGTTTTTGTAGGGGACCACGAATTCAAATCTGAATATTGGGGGGCTACGGGAGCTTCTAAGTGGGCCATGGAAACTTCCGAGTGAGCCACGAAATTTCACTTCTACAATATCTTACTAGAAAAAAACTAGTTCTTTGCAGAAATTATGTAACGCAACGCCGTCCTCTCATTTGATAAGTTTGTAGTTGAATCTCTACACGAGTGCGTTATTAGCTTGCCATACACGGGCGGAGTTTTCAGCAGAACTGGACCGACGAGCCGGATCCCTATGTTCGTGAAGGAACTGATCGATCGGACCAGGTACTTTGTTGCCCACTAACGCAAAAAAGCAGATTTTTTCGCACGTGGTCTTTCACGCGGCCATGAAAGGTCATAAAATAGGAAAGCATAAAATTTAATTTTGTTTTCCCATGGCACACAGTTTATTTTGTTCCGGTTTAAGACTTACGAGAAACGAGAGTTACTCCGCACGCCGAAATATACGCACGTGAGTACCAGGCTACTATATCCGTCGAGAATAGTGATGTCGAAAGATGGTCTGAGTGCAGATAAACAAATATATAGGTATATCTATCATATTTAACATATTTATATGTAAATTATTTATATCGTATTTGAACTACTCGTATAGTCCGATTGCTGATAGGTGACTGTTACATGTATGTATCAAGTAGTGCATTCATATAATAATCTAGTTACCATTTTTCAGCGATTTTACAATTGTTTTTTGTTATTTGTCTTAACTGTCTGGTAATAAATATTAATTAAAATATGGCTTGCGGCCAATTATTAAATTCACAAACTTTATTTTTTTTTCAAAGAGTTTTCAAAAAGGACTTAAAATGTGATCTTTTAAAAATTGTTAAGAAAGAAAAATCTCAACCAGTTTATTACCAACCGCCAACATATATAAGGGAGGTATTGTGATCATACCAATTTTGACGTTTCGAGATTTCGATGGATCTCCACGAATTGACGTCCCTACATAACGTTTTGACTATTTTTAGCATGATGTCTGTCGGTCTGTCTGTCCGTCCGTCTGTCCGACTGACTGTCTGTCCGTCTGTCTGTGTACACGTGCAGAGCAAATTCGGCTGAAAGGATTTTTATGAAACTTCGTATTTAAGCTTCTGCCATCAATGGCACGAGTTGATCAACTTTTGATAAAAATCGGTTGACTAAAAATGGGAGTTTACTCGTGTCGATTTTAAGATTTTGGTGAATATTTCACAACAGAAAAATATTTCGAAAAAAATTATTGAACAAAAGTTGCTATAAAATCAATAACTAATAACTTTTATTTGAGACGTTTTTTGATAAAACTAAAAATTTCGAATAATTTCTGTAAAATTTTTCGAAATTCTCAATTTTTTCATATTTATATGTAACGTTTCCATGGTCATGATAAATAATATCTCTGTTAGAAAATATTAGGTCAAGTTATTTCTACTCTGCTGCTAGAATGTAATTTATATAAGTACTTTATGATGGCGGTCGGTCCTGTGGTGGCCACAGCTGATGTTTTATATTGCATATTGACAATACATTTATAATATTATCGTAGTATTGGTTCACACGGATACGCCAAAGTCTGTTTACACCACAACAGTCACTAAAGTAACCAGATCTAGTTTCGTATTACAAATTGAGACGGATTATATTTCAAAATGAGACAGATTATATGAGTATAAATTTATCCTTATTTATAATTATTACCTTAAAATTAATAATTTTGTTTGTTTGAGTACTGCTGTGAATTTATTTTCGCGCTCTAATTAGTAAAGATGTCTACGAATCATTCCGTTTATTTCTAATGCTTTGTTTTTTATTAAAATAATTTGGAAGGTTAGTTGTCAACTTAGGTCACTATACGTTACTATGGGTATGCAAATAATTATAATGATATAGACATAGAAAACATATAATATTGTATATAGATACTTGTAGCAACGAACAGTCACCTATCAGCAATTCGATTATACCAGATATGTCCGCTGCTTTATCTTTGTCTGATTATTTGAATATATTCACATAAACGTATGTAAGTGTGTTTTTCTATATTCGCCGCTTCCACAAAAGACAGGGAAGACAAACTGAAATTGAAAGATATTTCTTTCTCACTTTACGAACGAATAAAAACGTAGGATTTTGAAAACCTTATAGATTGGATCATATGCTTGTTTCAAGGCCATTGGTAAGTAAATTCTCCAGGACTTTACCAAGAACTATTGTTAATAACAAGGATGCGCACACTATTTCCCGAATAGTGTGCGCTTCCAGTCCACACTCGACCATATTTGACTACATTGCAACTGGTTGGGTCATTTAACGTTGTATGTACAACTTTTCGCTAATTTTTCTTTTTTAAGCGCATAGGCCTAGAAAACGATTTTCTTTTACGCAAAACATCAGATAAAAAAAAACGAGTAAAAAGGGGGAAAAACGCAAATGTGAAAATCGTTGAATGTCAATGAAAATGTAGAAGATCAACTGCACACGATTTTAAAAAAAATATCTGTATCCTGTATATTTATGAAATACTATGTCTTAAAATTCAAAACGTAGATTCTTTAACCTTCTAAAGTACTTGTAAAATCATAATTCAAATTTCCGCAAAAGAAGTACAAATATTTTGAAAAGCATTTACTTTTGAGAAATTTATAACGGACATATATCTTGTCATTTTGCAAACAATTCCTGGAAAATTATATAAATAGATTTTAGTTGTATAAAAGATCTTCGTTTTTTATATCATACAGTTGTGGAGTACAAATTGGTTCAAATATAAGATGAAGAAGTTGTTATTACTTTTATACGCCATTTCTGTTTTTTGGGTATTTATTTGATAAGTGAGTAGTATCATCAGCAATAGTGAACCTTCAAATGTTAGAAACGTGTAATTTTTTTACAAAACAATGCAGTTTTTGTTGCATTACTTAAGTTCTAATTTACTACAGTAAGATTTGTAAAAACATATTGCTGTTCATACTATTCTGAATTTGCGTTCAGTGATCCTAATTTTTTTGTCCTTTGTTGTACAGAAATATTAACATGCTTTGGTGTTATTATCTGTTACTATCAATAAATTAAGGCAGTGGTACGTAAATTTTATGTATCGAGTGCCATTTTACTAACGAAACATTTTCAAAGTGCCAAAAGTCATATAAACTTTATATGACTAGACTTTACATTATAAAGTTACAAATCCTAACGGACCACCAGTGACGTGCCTTAACGATAAAAAAAGGTTTTTAAATTTTCAAGTAAATAATAAATATTATTTAAAAAATGCAAACAATACGTAAAGGACGATTTCCAATAGATGTAACGAAGAACACAGATTTTATTGCTTTGGTTTTCAATAAACTTAGAATATCATGTCAAAACTGTTTAAGTTAACCTCTTTGTAAAAGAAGTTTTTTAAAAAGTGTCAAATAAAAGGTATTCACCAAATAGCATGGACGATGATTTAACAATGCTACCAATTTTTATTGTTACTGTTATGTTTATTCGCAAACAAAGTTGTAAATACAGAATATCTAAAGTACGATGGTAGTTTAGATCAATTTTGCAACCAGGGACGTTTCAGCCGTCCGCGTGCAAACATACTTAAGACCGGATTTTCTAGAATCAAACCGAAATGTTGCCCGTGAGCAAGCTTTCATAAGACCTTCCTCTACTAGCAGGGTTCTGTAGAATCGATCCCAAAATCCGCCCATTTTTTGCGTCACCCGTGTGCACAGTAGCGTAACTAAACCTTCGCGACCGCGGGGAGGCCTTTGACAAAAGGGCTCTTCTTGGTTTCATTACTTAACATTTCTTTTTGTGGGAGGTGTTCCAACCAAAACACTACGTGGGAACCAAAATTTAAAGTTACGTCCTTGCGCGTGCAGTGCCGAAAAGTTTCACACATTTAGTTTATCAATTATATATTAAACAATATACATTTATTATTAGACAATAATCTAACCATGGAAATTATTTATTTCCCTTATTTCAATAACATGAATCCAACCAATCCAAAATGTTTACAGGTTCTATCTATTTACATAAGACATATTCATTATGTTTTGTCATTTTCTATCATTCTTTCCTATTGGCCAGACGTAAAAACGTAGACTGAAATATAAAAATATGAAAATTCTACGTGACCGTTTCTACATCTACGTCCATCTACGTCTGATTGGAAACCGTACCTTGCATTTTCCTATTACTTATATTTTCACGTAGACGTGGAATTCTACGTCTACGTCTATTGGAAACCATCCTTAAATGAAGTAATAATTCAAAAAGTGATGTTAGTTTTTTGATTCTGGCAGTTCTGAACTGTTCTGAATGAGTTCACATTATAAACGACTTCGTTTTAAAAATAATATTTGTTGTAATCAACATCTGTTGTGGTTTTTCCTTCGAGTAAGGGCAGGCTAAATGGGGGGGGGGGGTGCTTGGGCTGTTTAGCACCAGAAAAAAAAACTTTGTCTCACGCTCTAAAAGTATTCGGGATTTTTTTTATTTATTTTTTTTTTTGTTAAGAAATTATTTTTCATTTATAATTGAGAAATTGTTTGGGCCCCAAATAATTATTTGTATTCGGAGCTCTTTATAGAGAAGGTCGGCGCTGTTCAGCGTTATGGCTAGAAGGAAACCAAATACCTAATTTTATTTTTTTATGAACTTGTGTTCAGCGTAGTCAAACAGATAAACGACAGGCAAATATAGTTACCTAAACAAAACAATCGATATTATAGGACAAACACTATACATTAAATTACAATTAGGCATACGTAATTTTACTTTTAAATATTTTAAACAAGCTACAAAAAAATACAGTTGGTGTTGCACTGTACTCTGTTGAGGAATATATGGCAAGGAATACTGATTTTTAAATGACTATTCTTGAGAACGGTTTTGGCTCAGTTAGTTAGTGTGTGGACTACTGAGCGGCAGGGCCCGGGTTCATTCCCCGGTACCGGAAAAACACCTTACATTTTTCCGACCGTTTCTCCCTCGGAAGGCATCGGGCAACCACCGAGGTAAAAGCTCTAGTAAAGTTTCCCCAAAATAATTAGTGGTTCGGATTCCACGATAGTAAATTGTAGGTCCCATACGATTGTGTTATATACAGGCAACACACACAACACAACTGTATGCGGGGAAATCGCCTACGCTCGGAATATGTTCAGTACGAATTTGTCAGTTCAGAGCATCGAATATGTTCAGTACGAACTTGTCAATTCAGAGCATCGAGCATCGGCACTCTAAGAAGAAAAAGAAATGACTATAGTACAAATATTATTAAGCCAGCATGATTATGTTATTAATAGAGTTAGGACATAGCTAGGCCTAAGCCGACACTGTCGCTTGCGAGCGGTACGTTTTTTTTTTCAATAAAAACTATTCATTTGTTCATGTGCCGTACTTGTCAAAATCGAAACTCGTACTGTATCAATTTTTAATACTCTCAAAATGAGTCTAATTTGAATGCTAGAGAATTACTGTGTTGGACACCGACCATAGTCACCGTATTGAGGTTTTTCATATATAGTTTTCATTGATATTATGATGTGGCTTTTTCTACGTCTATGAACATCTCCTTAATAATGTCGGTAGTGCAGATTAGCCTAAAAACGTCCGCACTCTGGTTATTAATAACTACTGCCTTAATATAAGATTTAAAAATAATTATATTTTAATGGAAATAATTGTGTTTTGTCTAAGATATGTGCATATTCGCTGTACTCTGTCTTAAATAAATAAACACTAATTACAAAACACTTTCGCCTCCTTTCACTTGAGATATCTGTAGATGGGAATATAATAAAAATAAAAATAATTGCAAACCAAAACAACAGCTGCCACTGATTTATATTCGAATTAATTTGATTATTTTTTTCAGCTTTGCACGGGCCAAAACAATGAGTGTACGGAACATGGTTGGATGTGTCGAAACTGTTCATCATTAGTATATTGTATAGCAGATCATGATGATTATATAGAATACCCTGTTAAAACATGCAACACAACGGCTGGGATATACTGTTCGGTAAATGGCTGCAAGGCTATATCCAATCCAATATGTATGAACGAAGATTTCAAGTTTCAATGTACAACACAAGGAATGTTTCCAGACCCTTATAATTGTAAAAAGTATCATCTTTGCATTAAAACCAGCTCTTGGAGTAATCCACAACCATATACTTATTATTGTACGGGAGGTTATGCCTATAATATGGTTACCACCTTCTGTGATATACCTACTAAAGAATGTCAACTTACTAAAATGCCTGTTCCTGATTGTAAAACGGAAGGTCAAAGTGGAGCTTTGAAAAATAAAAGCATATGGTACACGTGTATTAAGAAGGATGATAAACTATATCCGAAGTTACAGCTATGTCCTAATGGAAAGTTTTACAGTAAAATGTTGAATGCATGTATTTCTTTCCCGTTTCCAATGAGTGAAACGGATATTGCTCAAATAGAAGCAATTTCCGAATCATAGATCAGTCAGATTTCAATTAAAAAAATCTATTGAAGATTTTTTATTTGAAAAATTAAAAAGTTAAATGCTATAAATAAATACTAAAATTAAATATGTTTAATACATTGTATGGTCTAAATTTAAAAATATACTTATGATTTATTACTGAAGTTTGTTCTCTCCTATTTCACCCTAACCCATTGGTTTCCAACCTGTGAGGCGCGCATGGGGGCTCGAGACTAATGCAAAGGGGTCGCGCCTCAAGTCACGCCTTCGGCGTTCGGTAACGGACTGTTATGAAGACGAAGTATCGATCACGTCTAGTGATTGAAAAGGAACTAAGAACAGCAATATTTACAATGATACCAACACTGCAAATCTCAAGTGAGTACTAGTACTCATTTAAAGTGCGTACATTGCTTGTCCTCGTTTTTACTCACGTACAAGTGAGTACTTTTGTACGCACTTTAAATGAGTACTAGTACTCACTTAAAGTGAGCACTAGTACGCGTTTTAAATGGGTAGTGGAAAAGAAGAGAGGGTAGTAATACGCACTTATAGTGCGTACATAGGTATAAAACTCTTTTCTTGAGTGACGTCACAATAAAGCTTTAAAATTCAGGAAAAGTAAAAATGTTGATTGAACATCAGAAAAATAGTTATTAAATTATTATAATCAATAATTTATACACTTTTTTGCCAATTTTCAATGCAATCCTTTTCCAGAATTTATGAAGCTTCATATTTTTCTGTAAATAATAAAATGCGATTATTATTATTTCTTGAATATATTTATTTAAAAAATTTTCAAACCTTTCAGATATTACAACTAAAATAATCATAATGATTAAGTATAAGTATGAACTTAGTTATCATCTAAAATTCAATAAATTATTGTAAACAATTTCTACGAATAATAGAAGATAAAAATTATGATTTTCTCCTTAGTTACATTTTGAAACGTATTATTTTAGTATCTAAAATATAATGTAATTGTCTCGGTAATTATGTCATATAATAGAATCAATGTTAAATCTTTAAACATATCTAGAAGGTACCTGAATTAATCTGAGCGCATTTATTCTTAAAATAATGCAATCATCACATGTGCTATTATTATATCGCATTTAAATTAAAACTGCATATTTGTATAACTAACTTTGAGGCTTCCGAACCTTCTTAAACAAAAACTATGCAAAAATAAATTCTGGCTTCAGCAGCCTCTCAATGCTACATTTCACTTTATTATTATTATTTTTCACTTTTACTTAACTTTAAATTCACTTATTAATCAGCAGATACTTTGGCACTTTTTTTTAAAATTTTTAATTGTCTAATAAACGTTAATATTGTACTATTATTTGGTTCTTTAGTTTTAAAGAGCTTATATGATAGGAAATTTAATATGTTAGTTTAGGTTACTCACATATAACGCGTATTAAAAGTACGCATTTAAAATGAGTATTAGTACTCACATATAACGCGTAGTTTCAGTTCCGCTTTAGAAGTAAGTACTTGTACTCGTTTTACGTGAGTATTTTGAAGTACTCATTTATAACGAGTACTAGTACTCACTTCAAGTGCGTACACTTATCTCCTTCTTCAAAGTGCGTACAAGTACGCACTTTAAATGAGTAATATAAAAAGTACTCATTTAAAAGGAGTACTATTACTCATTAAGATTTGCAGTGAAGGTTTGAGAAAATGTGTGCTGAAAAACAAGCCCAACCATCACATAATTAAAATATAATTATGTTTTATTAATTATGTAATCTAGTTATTGTATTTTTGTAAGATTTGTTTTTCTTCCATTTAAAATTATTATTACTTATAATAAATATTTGATGTAAATTTATACATAATATGGTATATTATATTATGTAGTCAATTCTTGGGATATTAGGTCAATAAGTAAAACACTTAGATATTCATATATTTGAATAGACCGGTTTCGACAATTTTATTGTCTTCTTCACCAGAAGATGGTATATTATCTTGTAATACCAGGTGCGTATTTGTGAAATTAGATAGTTACAAAAATTGAGGGGAAGTCAACCATTTTTTCATAAAAATGGGGGGCGGAGGTACAGAAAGGTTGGAAAACACTGCCCTAACCCGTCGTTTCGAGTTGGTCTGCTAAAATCTATAATGTGTTCCTCTTTCCATAAGTGCGTTCGGCATAACTGTATCGTGCAACTTTTTTGTCACGTGACCACTGTGCAGACTGTCCAAGAAAGTCAAAGACGAACGCTTTGTTCAGATTGTTCAGTTATTCAAACTATTATTCTACCTTTTTTTTGTAAACGAATTATATGTGTGTGATTACATCAAGTTTGTCTCCTGCTAATTGTTTTGTACGATAATATATAAATGGCGCATGAAGGTTTTGCGATGCTTTTCAGTAATATAAAAGAAATTTTATTTGATGAGGAAGACAATACAGAAGAATTTTCCAAACCAGAAAATATTTTGGAAAAAGTGTTTGAATATGCAGAGAGTACTGTTCCAAACATGACTACAAATCAATTTAAAGTACATTTCCGCTTGTATCCAGAAAAGTTTAAGCCTTTTTGAGTGTATTTACATGTTCCATCATGAGATTCATGTCTATACTATTTATTGCAAATGCTGCAGGCCTAAACAATGATATCTTGATTGTTTTCACTCATATTGTTTTGTAGAAATAATAACATTGTATTTTTACTGCGAAAAACACTATTGCACAGACTGCCGCAGGATCTGTACTTGTGACGATTGTGCAACACAAACTGCACTACACAGTATATGCTGAACGATCTTCGTGCAGCACAAAGCACACAGAAACTTTATGACGAACGCTTCTTGTGTAAATTATGCAAAATGTGTAGATTATTAGCTTATGCCGATCGCACCTCATATGGTCTATTTTTACCAGTGGTGGATATTATGAATGATAATCTTTAAAATAAATTTACGTAAAATGAACAAACAATGTTTAATATAAAATCATTTTTAGAATTACACATTCCAGCCAACGACGGGTCTTGTATTTAATAATAGAAAAGATTACAACATTTGCTACATTCTGCTAACTCTGCTTGTTAAATTCTGTGTCACTAAAACAATTATTATTTCAATTCATAATTTATTAAAATGGGGTGGAGGGGTGTAAAGTAAGTGGGGTGTAAGGTGTAAAGTCAGTTAATGTCAATTGATAAATTAAAACATTTTTATTATGGGCTAGTACAGTCATTATTAACATACGGTTTGATAGGTTGGGGTGGAGCCTCCAAAGTGCATATTAATAAGATTGTTACACTGCAGAAGAGGATATTAAAAATAATGTTCTCTAGAAGAATTACTTATCCTTCTGATGCATTGTTTCGTGAAACTGAAGTATCTCAAATATTACAACTTTATTCACTTTCAATACTAAAATACATCAATAAAAATTCTGACGATCTTAATTTCACTTCACACAATTACAACACAAGGCAATAAGAGCACGCAGTTACAAATAAAGTAAATAAAAGTATTGGCCAAAAAAACTTTTTGTACTTTGCTCCCAAAATTTTCAATAAATTTCAGCAATTTATTACCACTCATGAACTAAACCTTCATAAAATAATTTTAAACATAGAGCGAAACAATTTGCTAATAACTTAAACAAAGAAGATTTGTGCAATATTTTTGGAAGCTTATAATTAATTATCCTTCCTTTTTTGAATGTTTAGAATTTAATAAATGAAAGACTGGGAATTTAATTATTACTAATAGTTTATTGTATTATTATGTTGTCAATTATTGTATTATTAATCATTTATCATGTAATTGTACCTTTATAAACTTAACTAGAATTTAAATAAGAACTTGTTTAAAATTAAAATTTAAGATTTAAGAAACCACACACAGACTTCTAAGTCTTTAGTGGTGTAAGATCTCACATATAATATGTAGATCCATTTGTGTACCTATTGTAAATATAATATGAATTTAGTTTGTATCCATTATATTTCAATAAAGGTATAATAATAATAATAATAATAATAATAATAATAATAAGTGTGGAGGGATTCTGCATCTTTAGAAAAACGTGTGAGGGTTCCGCAACAAAATAAGTTCGGGACTGCTAGTCTACAGCAGGGGTCAGCAACATGGCGCCCTCGGTGAGATAAAAATGCGCCCTCGCTATCGAGACACACACATACTGAGCCCAATATCCACATCGCATCTATTGGTGATTCGACTTGAGCGATCAGCGCTAGATTAGACGACCTTGCGAACCACGAGTGTTTACATATTTCACGTTTTTATGCGCCCTCAATAACATTTGAATTTATATTGCGCCCTTATTGAAAAAAAGGTTGCCGACCCCTGGTCGACAGTATTCAGTACAGTAACATAGGAGCATAGGTTATACTGTACCAGAGGTAAAAATCTTTTTATCACGGAAGGCCACTTTTCTTTTCGAAGATGTGTAACTAGGTCTCATATTACCCCTCACCCTTATTAAATAAGTGCAAAAATTGATTATCCATTTCTTAAATTGCCATTTAAATATAAATATATTATTATTTATCAAAATCTTCTTTAAATTGTATGCGTATGTATGGTTAAAAACGTATATTACGTTTATAGGGTTGAGTATTATTCGCGGTTCTATCCGCTCTATAACGAAAAGAAAAAAGTGAAGAAACTGCTATAACTTGACTAAAAACATGTTGGTATTTTTCAGCGGCTGGTATTTAATTTATCTGAATTTAATAAAATAACATACAGAAATGTCTAGGGTTTTGTAGGCATAAACAAGAAACTCTAGACACTCCTATATGCTTTGACCGATATGAACAATATTTTGCAGATTTATTCTCTAAGAAACTGCGGATAAAATTACATATAGAAATGTCTAGGGTTTCGTAGACATAAACAAGAAACTCTATACACTCCTATATTCCTTGACTGATGTGAACAATATTTTGCAGATTTATTCTCTAAGAATCTACGAATATAACTAAATATAGAAATATTTAGGGTTTCGTAGACATAAATAATAAACTCTAGATACTCCTATATGCTTTGACCGATAAGAACAATATTTTGCAGATTTATTCTCTAAGAATCTACGAATATAGTCTATAATATAATACGCCAACGTGTGTTCCTGGGTGGCTGGGTGTGTGTGTGTGCCTGTCGTCCAATGAGGTAGTGTAATTATATGACGTCAATGCTATCGTCTAATACAAATTTGAAGCGAGATTCCGAAATGTAAAGAAATATTCCGAAGCTTACCGAAGTGTATATTGACATATAACGCGCCATGTTTTTGTTTGAAAGAAACCGGAAAATAATAATAGTTGTTAATTGATATGTTTACACAAAAATAACTTAGTAACTTGAGGAAATGAATTAGGTAATGTGAAAATTTATCGCAACACAAGAGTTTAAAAAAATACACGAATGGATTTTTAAAATACTATTTCTTTTCTGGTACAGAGTTTTAAGGATAAAATAACTACTGACACTGCTAGAAATTTTTCTTAGCTACTTATCAGATATTCATATTATTTTATCCAAGTTTTCAAAGACGGCAACTAGAATAAGCTTTTTGAAACATTAAGTTTTCTTAGAAATGCATTTGTTGCGATTAATATTCATAATATATTGTATAATACTATTTGTTGCCAACGCTGTTGGCAAAGGGCTAATCTAGTTAATAATAGATAATATTCTTTATTAAACTATTCGTGAAAATAATACATAGCAAAATTATGTAATACAGTATGCTTGTTACAAAATTAAACAACAAATTTACAGATGATTTTACTGACTATTTTACTTTTTAAATAATGCAATATCTACCTAATATAATTTTTACTGCAAATTATAAATAAAAATTGAATCGAATATTTAGCGATATGCTGTTGTGAATCTTACTCATTTATTTATTATAAACATTTATTAGCAATCATTATAAACATAAAAACAAAGTAATATAGTAATTTATAAACATATAATCTAGCTAAAAAGTAAATAAACTAATAAGTAAATAATTCCCTAAAACATAAATGCTTAGAACTTTGTTCTTTATCATCGTACGAGAGTTTAGTTTCCACCAACGTGTTAGAAAATCTTTCCGCAGGCAAACGACCTTCTTTACTTATTAATTTTTATAAACAAGTTAAAAAACCCTGAGCACTTTGCAACACGAAGCGTCCGAGAAGAGCGTTCAAGTATGTTGAAAGCTGAGGTGTTTCATACTTTTTATTCTTCACACGCAGAAAATCTATACTAATATATAAATGAGTTCGTTTGTGTGTACATAATTAAAACTAGTGGCAAAGAGAGACCTCCACTAGACTTGCCCTCCCATAAAAAAAATAACAAACAAAAAACAATTTTTTTTTTTAATCCAAAAAAGTTTAAGGTATATCTTCAAAAATACATCAAATTATGTTCTATAAAAATTTTTGTCCCAGGCTTGGTTTACTAGATACGAATTTTTTAAAATTTTAAAGTTTAATAACTTCCGTTTCCGGTTTCGGATTTGTATAAAAAACAATAGAGTTCTTCCCAATTAACAGGAGAATTATTTAGTACCAGAACGAACTCTCTAAGTTAAACCGTTCTTGAGTTATCGTGTATACACACAGACCCACAGACACACACACAAACACACACACACACAGACACACACACATACGGACGGCACTTCGAAAATAGGTTTTTTGGATTCCCTGGACCATGAAACGTGGTCATCAGTCAAAATCTCGACATTTTCGCGATTACAATACTTGCCCCTTATATATTAAGGCCGGGCAAGTAAAAAAGAAAAAGTATACTAGCGTGTCCATGGCATCGTTGTAACAGACCAGTTTCTATGACTCCCAGGGTACTCGAATTCTTTTAAACAATTACATTCAAGCTAAAACGTTAAAATTATATGGAGAAAATCCTAAAATCACTAAAAACGCAGGAACTATAGTAGGGTAAGTCCGGGCGAGATTTCCATTCAGGAGAGTTTGCCATGCGTCTGAATTTTGTACTCATTCATCCGACTGAAACTAGCGTCATAAGGTATCTGAGACAAATAAGACCCACCTAATTTAAAAATGCAATAAATTGGGTATTTGATGACATAGAAAGACAAAATCAAGTTTTCCACAAAGTTTATTTATTTGCGCTACTAAAAAAGTAGAAGAACTAATACAAAAGTGAGTACTTAAAAAAATATTTTAGTTTTTAAAAACCCTTTTTGTAGGCCTTATTACACCACCGTAGTATAATAAGGCCCTAAAATAAACTTACACTTTTTTCAAAACTAATCAGCGGGATATTTCCCTTTAAACATATTTAAACTAGAAAATGGCTGAAAGTCTAAATTTCACAGTCATGGCAATAAAACACTTCTTTATCTGCCTTTGTCAGTCCCATGCATTCTTCGTGGTACCATTTCTTACATCGGTCACACTGTCGCATGTCCGATAAACGTTCTTCTTTGCGTGCGTGGCAGTACCAAGCAGCTTCTGTCGAAACTTTGGTCGAACCTTTATCAGTTTGAGATCCTTGTCTTTTTTTACATCTGTGGTTTTCTTCTTTGTTTCTCTTTGGTCATTTTTTCGTGTTGTCTTCTTTGATTTCTTATTTTCTTTTGCTTTTCCCTGTTCCTTAAAAAGATCTTTGGTAACCCTCTAGCCTTTGTAATTGATTGCTTTTCTTCTAGGTTTCTTTATTACAGCATAGTTAGGAGTCGGCAATAGCTCGTGAAAAGAGGACTTACATTCCTTAGTTTTAAGATTAGCCAGTGGAATGTCATCATCTGGATCAGAGACGTCACCTTCTTGTTCCTCTTCGGAAGAATATATATTCATCCTGGCATACTAAGATTTGCGCAACAGTAGCTGAGTTTTCTGTTGTTTAACATTTGTCTCCATGTCTGTCTCAAATTCTGATCTATAAATTACTGGACGATTACTGGAGTGACGTCGTTTCTATTCACAATTTGCGACTCCTTTAGTGGTGTTTCGTTGCCTAAGTTTGTCAAGATATTCACTCTATCAGCGCAGACTGCGTCATCTCCGACCTTTTCAGAAGTTGGGTTGATCTCATTATTTTCCAGATATTGCGACTGTTGTTGAGGAGTATCAATCGTCAAGCAGTGTGGGTTGGCAGAACGAACAGAACCTTCGCCATTTCTTACAGACGATGAATCAGGGCCCTCGTCTAACATTGATGGCGAATTAGTATTGTTAAGTGACTGCAGTTCTACTGATTGATTAGGAGTTTCGTCATCAAGACATTCTGGATCGAAGTCATCCGCAGCTGGGGGTTGCGGAGGAGGCACTAAAAGGTTCAGTTTAAGGCTTTTATTGTGAATGTGTAGGATTTTAAAGTCATTAACGGAAAGGTTATGATTATCAGGTTATGATTAAACTGAACCTTTTAGAATACCGAGAAATTCATAAAAATATTAACTCTGGAATTCTCTTAATGAATGACCAGATTGACGTTTACAACTCACCCCTAATAAATCGGTAAAAAACTTTTATCCCTTATCTGCAAATATGGTTGACACTTTTATTCCCTACCATTAATATTTGTTCCCACTGAATGTATCTGTTAAAAAATAAGTTTAGTTTGTAATTTGAACTCCTGTAGATGGCGTCACTGCCGAAATACGTATAGAGTAACATTAAACTTATATTTGTGAAACTCACCGAGTGTTTTATTAATTAATCGTATATTATTAATCTTATATTAAATACGTTTCACCGAGAATACACGGACTCCTCTGTCAATTATATTAAAAACCATTTGTTTTAAATGCGAGCTTTAAATATGTTATTTTATGTTGATCTTATTTAAGTAATTCTATGCTTATCTAAATTCTATCATTATTAATTGAATAAAATTATATTTTAATCTCCTTTCTGTGATTTAAAGTTTGTGGCAATTTCTCCTTCAGTATTTTGCAACCTCTCCTCTAAAACATGAATTAAAAAAAAATAATAATAAATAATACGGAAAATGTCTTTTTTATAACAGGAATTCTAATACAAATAATTGACTTACATCTTAGTGCATCTCAAAAAAACAACAGATATTTAATTTAATATATTTTAGTAGGAAAAAAATCGGATTCTCCTAAAACGTGGCAATCTCTCCCGGACTTACCCTACAAACAAAAAATGTCAAAAACAAACATGAATCGAAATCAGTGTAAGGAGCGCCATATCGTATTCGGTCATACCCTTTTCACATCAGATGTTTAAGTTTGGATGTTAAAGTGAATGTGTCTTTAACCGCTAATGTGAAAACGTATGACCTCGTCTAAATACAAGCAAAGTTGAAGACGACATCTGATGTGAAAAGGGTATTAAACATCGTCCGCATTGCCAACATAATTTCTATTATAAAAAACTAAGCTAATACTCTTTCAATTTGTGTTTCTCTTCTTTTATCTATGTTGTATAATCAATAAACTAATAATAACTATAATAATTTAACAATTACGTATATATATATATATATTATATTTATTTATGTAATGACGCAAATAAACTTCTTCTAACCTCGATATATAAAATAATGACAGAATAAATTCAAACGATATGAAATTATGTTGGCAATGCATACTATATTTCAAAGCCGCAGTAAGGAAAACTTGCTCTAGGGGCAGGACCGTGTTTTGGCGCCCTTGATAAATAAAAACAAGGTTCTTACCCCTCAAAATTTAAGTGATGAGCAAAAAAAAAAGGTCCTCATCTTCGCAATGGCGTCCCTTAAAAGCCCGTCAGCGTCTTTTTCCTTAATGCACTAGGGGCCGTCGCCCACTCCGCCCCCCCCCCTTACTGCGGCTCTGCTATATTTACATGCAGATTTCCAGATGGCAGCACCGGAGATGTAAACATCAAATGTGAAAGCAAACTGATGTTAAAGATCGGTGAACTTTAAGTTCACTCGTCCTGAAGTTCTAATGTGAAAAGGGTATGAAGCGACCATCTTTTTCTATACCTACCTACGCAGTAAAAAAACAGGGAATTTACATGATAAGTCAAGTAAAATTATCACAATATTCCAATTAATTTTATAGAGGTTAGGAATTTTTCATTTTTGTTGTTATTTTACTGGATATATGCAAAAAAAATAATTTTTCATTTTTAACATTATTTTTACCAAAACCTAGTAATTATAAACCTTTTTTACATTAAAATTACCAAACTAAGGCCCGGTCTTTCCACTTTCAGATAAAGTTCCAGGTAACTATCTGACAGATAAGGTTATTTGTAACTTCATCTGCTGAATAAATGCCAATACCAGTCAGTGAATCCAATACGTCAGTCTCATTATACGTTAGATAACTATCCGATAGATACATTTGTATAGAAAGAAGTGATGACAATTACTCAGCAGTTGAAGTTACAAATAACCTTATCTGTCAGATAGTTACCTGGAACTTTATCTGAAGGTGGAAAAACCGGGCCTAAGTGTTTTTACAGTTTCTATTTTAAAATTATTTTTTCACGTAAAAATACCAACCAGTCTGGGAAATTGCAATAGTTTGTTAAGTGCCTATTAAGATTTTAAGTTGTAATTTCTAGGGATTATTTTCCTCATAGATATGTTATCGACCAGTGATATGTTGTGAAATTTCAAATTTCAACTAATGTCAGTTTTAAGGTGGGTCAAAAAGCTGCAAGCACTTTACCCTCGCGCGGTAAATCTACATGTAGCTTTTAAATCATAATCGTGCTACAACTGCAATCGTTCCAGCAATTTTTGAGGGCGGGGATTTAATGGATTGAACTGAAAACTACAAATATTTATTATCCCTTCCCTCTTCTCATCCTTCAAAATTTTCACGGGGTGTGGTGATCGCCCCCTTCCAGGGTCTGTTTATGCCTTCTCCCTCATTATGGAAACCCCTATATAATTTGGGGTGACACCGCTGTAAATATGTGGGGCAACATAGGGGCCTAACCTACAAGGTATAATCCAATAATTCTAGCTAATAAGGAACTAGCAGACCCGTTGCCAACAACGTTAGCAAACTGATATCGAATAAAAATCAATATAAGCAGGAATCAGTTATTAAAATTTGCATGATTCTGCGTATATTAACAAAACAAAAACATTTCTTGATTATACCTAGGAAATTCTAAAAAGCTGCTTAATGCGTGTCGTTTAAAAAATAATATCGGCCCGCTGGTCATATGCTGGACATCAATGGTATAGCTGTTTCTGATTATACCTGGGCCCGTGGGCCATATGGCTACGTGGGCTACTTTTATTTATTCTGTGAACATTGCACCTTCTAATGGGTTTATTTTTATTTTTTAGTAAATACCAAATTTTCATTGAAGAGTTTTCTGTTAGTAAAAAATCCATTATAATTTTGTGAACTTTCTGCTCGATTTTAAACGGGTCACTATGTGTAGACACTCGTTACACAAGCGTTAGATGATGACAGTGGATAGGAAACATGATGAGAATGAGGGAGGACTGGATGGTTAGGAAGATATGGGAGAGAAGATTGAATACCCGTCGACCAGTGGGAAGACCTCACAATAGATGGAGAGATCATCTAACCGAAGATCTAACAAGTATTGGTTTACTTTTTTACAGTGTACCCTTTTTTGATTGGCAGTGTTTAATGACAGAAGGAGATAGATAGATTGGTCTAATGAATAAACATCTATCAGATTAAATAAAAAATTAAACTAAATGTATTTTACTAAACTAAAATACAAATATGTTTCAATTACTTATATTTCTAACGTTATTTATTTGTTGTAGTTGGAGGCGCTACCGTAGTAAACTGTTCCTTGGGTATACAAACGTTGCCATCGTGCCATTTACCATTAGGACACAGATGTAATTCTGGTAGCAGATCTTTACCCTGCATGGTGCATAAGTACCAAATACTCTTGTTTTCTAAAGCGCCACTTTGACCAGCTGTGGTACATATTGGAACTGGCATTGCATTCTCACCAACTGGACAGTGTTCCATAGGTTTATCGCAAAAAGTACTAGACATGTCGTAGGACCAGTTTCCATTACATTCGAATGAATACTTAAAACAAAATTTAATTTAAAATGCTACCGCTTTAATTTTTGTTCTATTCAAATCAATTAAAAATTGACATATTTAAAAAATTGGTGTGAAGTGTGAATTTTCACACATTTCAGGATTTTGTAGGTATTTAATAAGTGTAAGAAGCCAACATAATACTGGCTGCCTAAATATTTGTTCTATAATCACGTCAAAATCATTTGAGGTGATTAATAAATAATTTTTGATAATCATTTTGATTCGTTACTTGAGTAAGAGCTTCCATTCAAATTTTTAAATAATTTATCAAAAATCCCAGCATTTTTTCTGCATTTGCTTCGTACTGAAGTCTTCATCAGATTAATAAGAAATTTATTGATAAATGGCTTAATTTTTTCAATTTTAGAAATGTATTTATAACTATTAACAAAAAATCCATAACATTATAAGCCAATTTAGCCATGAATTTAAAAAATAATAAATTTTGTCAAAAAACTGGAATTGAATCAAAAATTCCTCTCGTACGTTTCCGGCTCAGATCAATATATATTACCTATAATTTTTCCAGATTTTTGGTTTAACCATTTTGGGTAAAACAGGTGGAACACAAACATTTTTGGCACATTTTTGTCTAAAATCGTATTAAAAGAAACGAATTTTAAAAAAATCCGTTCCTTAATCTACGTTTTCAGAGCTTCCTTTTGATATACATTTTAAAATATATATATATTTTTTCAACGACACTAAAAAATTTATATTTTTCGGAAAACCAAACTGATCAAAAATCCGTGTTGAACTATTCCGGTACCCATCAATGTACATTATGGAGATTTTTTTCAGATTTTTAGATCAACCCCTCTGGAAGATAGGGCGGGGGACAAAAGTTTTGTTTACATATATTTGGCGAAAATCCCATAAAAAAAATTTGTTCGTGTATCTACGCATCAAGAGGTTTTATTTGGTACCCCACTAATAATTAAAAAATATATATATATGATAGAAAGCTTTATAGCGTTCAAGATAATATCAATTAAAACACACAAATCCAAGCACATATAAGCATTTATTACTACGTCTAAGTACAATCTGTCACATATATGTCATAATGTTATGGTTACTAACGCAACATATTACAAAGGAGGTCCAAGAACTAGTTTTGACCCTAACACGGCCGTCCTGATCTTGCCGCGTCCTCGCGGCATCATCTAAATTTAACTGAAAAATAAAACAACTTATTATCCTAACACGGCCGTCCTGCTCCTGCCACGTCCTCGCGGCATCTTCAGAATTTAATAACTGCAAAATAAAACAGAGTAAACGAAAACATAATGTTAGTTTTGCCCGCCTCCTTGAGGTTCCTGGCCATCCAGAGTTTCACTGAACTCCTTGAGGTCCTTGAACATTCAGCGTCGAACAAAACAAACACATCTCCTTGAGGTCCCTGACCATCCAGAGTCAACAAGACAAACACGACCATTTTAGGTCCAACAACTCCTTGAGGTCCCTGACCATCCAGAGTTCCTCTGAACTCCTTGAGGTCCCTCTGAACTCCTTGAGGTCCCTGACCATCCAGAGTGAAACAAAACAAACACAACTCTTTGAGGTCCCTGACCATCCAGAGTTCCCTTGAACTCCTTGAGGTCCCTGACCATCCAGAGTCAAACAAAACAAACACAACTCTTTGAGGTCCCTGACCATCCAGAGTTCCTCTGAACTCCTTGAGGTCCCTGACCATCCAGAGCCAACAAAACAAAAACGGCCAGTGTGTCTTGCGGTACTCAACAAGCTATCAATTCTCAAATCAACTATCAATCAGTTCATTTCATTACAGGTTGTCTACAGTACCCCACAAGCTCAGTGACTGTCGCTGCTTCCTACTCAGTACCTTATTATCCCACACGCAACGTGCCTTCTCATTTAATCAAAGCAATAATATGTCTCTTACCACTTTAATCATCGTCACTTTTAATCATCATCATCTAACTACTTACTTTCGTATTATTTGTCTGTCAATAGACAAACGCTCGTCCATTCTGACTTATTTATTATTATTTCTCTTCAGATCATTACATTTGCCATTTCAGGTAAACTACACCTTGATCTGTTATCAATCTCACTGGTAAAATAAGTAAAATTAAGCAGAACCCTACGGTTTCCACTGTTTTAGTCCTTGTTGAAGATCTCCAAAGAACAAAGAATACATTAAATGAATTTATCTCCCGGTTCTAAAACATGTTCTAAATCTACAATAGCTGTAACAAAAGATCTGCGCAAGCAATGTGCACAGTATTACATCGTCCACATTCAGTATTACATAGCATGTGCATCAATTGTAAAATCTGTCATTTATCTTAGCACTTTCGTCCAATATGTACCATTAGTACAGACCTAAGAGCAAGACATCTTTGACACCTTACAAGACAACTTTGACACCTTTCGGCTGTCAATTTTTGTCTGTGTTTCCACAATTATCACATCAGTTAAAAACTTAACTTAGTACTTTTGTATTATTGAACTTGGGAGAGCTAAAATGTATACGTTCATTTTGATTTAATTTTTTTTTTAAATTTGAATTTATTTGCATCTTGTAGTGTTTTCCAGTCCTTGCTATTAGTTTTAATGTACTTTATCCAAATTAATTCTAGAACATTTCAACTTCTACGTATCACTGTGGCTCACCATAATATGGGTACGCAATGTTTTGGGGTTAATTAGTTTTTACAGTTTAATTATAATATAGCACTTGTATTTTCCATTTTCAAAACTCTTGTCAGCCAATTTTGACATTTCAATTTATTTTTTGCAACTGTCAATCTTACTGTCATTTTTTTGTTTTTTTCATTTTAATCATTTTCAAAATATTTTATGAAAGAAACAACAGAAACTGGCCAAAATTAGTTGTAGGTGTAGGCATCCCACTTCTGATGATAGAACGCTTTATAGCGTTCATGATAATATCAATTAAAACACACAAATCCAAGCACATATAAGCATTTATTACTACGTCTAAGTACAATCTGTCACATATATGTCATAATGTTATGGTTACTAACGCAACATATTACAAAGGAGGTCCAAGAACTAGTTTTGACCCTAACATATATATTTATTTTTTCATTAATTACACATTTGTTTATATTTATATGGGGATGATTTTTTTTGAACTCAATATTTTTCCTATATGTGGCTAAGAGTTGAATAAGCATACCAAATGTCAACTTTCTACGTTAAGCCGTTTGGCTACAATTTCTACCATACAGAGAGACAAACAGACATACAGCCAGACAGACAGACACATAAGTGACGTTATAAGGGTTTTTTGGTGGTCATACCTACAAAACCCTAAAAATGTCGATGTTCGATATTACTCGAAGTCG
This sequence comes from Liopterus haemorrhoidalis, assembly GCA_963971575.1. NCBI lineage: Eukaryota > Metazoa > Arthropoda > Insecta > Coleoptera > Dytiscidae > Liopterus > Liopterus haemorrhoidalis. The sequence continues at coordinate 33,759,225 of OZ020617.1, read as the reverse complement.
AGTATAGCACTAATCATGAAATGCTGTCGATTACAGTAAATAGGACTCAAGGAGAATATAAAGGAATCTCTGGGAAGGAAGATATCACATCCTTAGCCAGGTCCATATTTAGGTAGTAAGCAAGGACGTGAGGGACGGAAAAAAAACTAAAAATTATTTTTTAATAAAATTAAAATAAAAAAAAAAATGTTTTACATTGTTTTTTATTTGCATTAGAACTTACCGAAGAATTGGATCCCTTCTCCCGTCTACTTGAATTATAGACTAGGGGGACAAGAAGCTTTGAAATTAATTTTAAAGCATAAATTAGTTGAAATGGATCCAAAGTAGAAAAGCTTTTTAAATTGTGTTCGCTATTCCATCCAGTGGCATATGGAGGACTCATGGTTGGGGGAGGGGCACTTATTATGTTATCTGTAAGCCCGGTGGGAGGGTGGTGGTAATGACGGCTCGCAGGCCTCATATGATCTACAACATTTTCGAAGCCCCCTGAAGCATTCATGAAAAACTTGAGCTTTTAAGATAAAAAATATACTCTCTTCTCCCTTTTCTATCTATACAAAATTTCAAGAAGCCTTTCGGGATATTTGAAGTTCCGTCACTGATTATCATTTTGTATGAAAACTAGACCAGGACCTAAATGAGTTTATTGAATATTGATGTTTATATCAAAAACAAAAAGACATGATAATTTCATTATTTATTGATAAAAAAGTTGTGAGTGTTAATCTATGTATCAAAAACTTTCATTTGATAAATAATTTCTTCGATAAATACATATTTGCTTATACTTTTCACGGGATATATTTTGTAGTCTCAGTATTTTTCGTAAATGTGTTCAATTCTCTAAATCCAGCCGCTTGGCCACAATTTCTACCAAACGGACAGACTCATGTGACAGAATAATGATGTCTTGATTATACCTACAAAAATTTCAAAAGAACATGGGAATATTTTCTATTAATTTCAATACTAATCATAAAATATAATTTGTATATTGTAAAAAGTTATTTTGCTGCACGATTATTTTAAATTTGGTAATTATTAAATCTTAAGGAGGGACACGTACCCCCAGTATCCACCCCCCCTAAATAAACCACTGAATTTTTGATGACAGTAAAAACTGCTCGTACATAGAAATTGTTGATATGTTTACGTAATGTGCCCATTGCCCGCACAGGAGTTTACAATTATTGTTACTCATTACAATACTGGCAAAGAAATTAAAGAAATTATGCAAGAAAATCACAAATAATAAAACTGGATAGTGACTTGTAAAAAAGGAGCCCAGTCCCAAGATTATTAAAGTAAAGGTTGTCTCGTAACTTCTGACCAATCAGAGCGTGACAGGGAATACGTCACATGTATGCGTAGTTCAAACTAGCATACAAAATTAATATAGATGTTGCATGTTTTTAAATATTTTTATTGACTATATTCATAATTGATATTTATTTCAAGACAGTTCTACTGAATAAATTATAAAGAAAAACCTAATGAAATTTTATACAGATTTATATAAAATTTAAGGTGATTAGTATCTGTATTATGGTTAATAAATAACAATAAAATCGAATTCAAATATAATTTTAGGAATATTTAAATAAAAATAGAAAAACAAATTGCTATAATAATATAGTAATTACTAAAATTTGAGGTCATGTCAGTTTTTAAAAACGGCTGGACGTATTTTAACGAAATTTGATACAATAGAGTACAACCAAGATCAAATATAGGCATGATATCTTGAAATTTTCTTTCTTAGGGGGTGTTTCTGGCTTAAAACTGGTACTAAAAAACTTCATTATATTCAAAATATTTCATTTATAAACAGAATTATCTTAACAGAAAAAAGTATACAATAAAAATTGTTTGTAAAAAACCAATCTTATTTGTTCTATGCAATTTTTCAATTTGATGAATATTAGGGTAGTTATGGGGGGGGGGACCCTAAAACTAAAATATTGAAATATTTCACTTATTATTCTCTTCACATCAATAAAATGTAAGTAAATTTATTCAGAACGAAGAAACATTCCTTTCGAAGAGAAAAGAAATTAAAACAAAAAAATAAATCAAAAAATTAAACAATATTTTTATATTTATATACAAAATTCAAGCTTCTCGTATATATAAAATTTACGATAAACAAAGACTGACATCCCTTTAGCATACAGATGACGCGTAGCTTCGCTATTTACCCCCACCACTACAAGTTACGAGACAACTTTTACTTTAATAATCTTGGTCCAGTCCCAGGTCCGGCTTCCCCGTTTTGCGATGGCCCTGGAAGCTCCTCGAAATTAGAACTCGTTAAAAACGTTTTACCGAGAACAATGACGGAACATGAATGGATAGCATGAATTGGTAATAAATTAGAGCTAGAGGAAATCGTTTCTGATTTTGTAGAATATAAAGCTAGAAAAATGTATGTAAATTAATAAGTTAACTATTAAGTAAAGAAAAAAGTAAATGTTTGTTGAAAAAGATGTTGGCTTGTTTTATGTTGTACATATTTGATTCGGTTCGCACATATTAGGCGGGCATTTCTTAATTATTTGAGACACTGTGCGATTACCTGGTGATCTACTCGATCTTGTTTAAATCTATTTTCATATAAAGTAGTTCTTTTTAATTTATATATTTTTCTTTTAACTTGTAAACCGTATTTTAATTAAAAATTTAAACTTAATTCTAAACTGCCTTTCTAGTTAACGTTGTGTTAAGCTGCATTCAGAGCTCAGTAAATTAACACTCTGTGCGTTATGGATAGTTTTTAAACGAGTGCAATTGGTATGATCGGACAAGCTCGTACTATATCGCTCAACAGTAGTATAGCAACGACAAAGCACGAGCATGTCCGATCATACCAAATGACCTCGTTTAAAAATTATCCATAGCGTACGACGTGTTGATTTACAGAGCTCTGAATGCAGCTTAAAGCTGAAGAGCATAACGCACAGGGTGTTAATTTACTGAGCTCTGAATGCAGCTTTACTCTTCACATTTAAAATCCAAGTGTTTAGCCACCTAGATCAACTAGTACAGAGGTTCTCAATCTTTTTAAGATGTTGTACCGGTATGTAGTAACAATATGGTGGCGTACCAGTAGGTAAACTAAATTCTCCAGTAATGACCTTTTTTCGTTTCTAGTCTTTCTCAAATATTTTGGCGAGCAAAAAAAAAACGACTAGCCGTACAATGTAACTTTCCTAAAGTCTCAACTGATGACCTTTTTTAGATTAATGGGGTTTGGTGATACCGATACCGGTACGCGTACCACAGATTGGGAACGTCTAGAGTAGAAGATGTTGATCCGTTGGTTGGTTAGTACCAAAGCGTATACAATTCACCGTACAATTCTTCCGTATTTTTAAGTTTTACTTTCAATTACGAGTTGAAAGTACTTTGAACACTTGTAAATAAAAATATTTTATTTTCAAGTCGTTATAGAGAATACAGTTTTTCGTAAAACATATTAAAAATATATTTAAGTAAAAGTTGTTTCTTTTTAAAAGCTCTATCCAAAGATATACAACAAGAAATACGATCTCGTTCAAAAAATAAAACTTGTCTTTGCTATTCTGTACTTCCAGATTATTCTGGAAATTTTCAACACTAATATTCGATTCTTTGGGTGAACTTTGGTTCAACAATTTTTTTCCTAAATTACTCACAATTTGCTTTTCGAAAAATATCCTGTTCTCCAGCTGTTTTAAAAAGTTCAGTTGTCAGCAAATTTACAAGTTTAAAGTAAAATTTCAAAAATACACTATATTTATGTACGTTTAACATGTAATTAACTGCTTTGGTTAAATAAATATGTTATTATTATTATTTTCTTACTTTTAATTGAAATTGAATTACAGAAACCACTATAACATTCGAAAGAAACAACTTCGATATACTTTGAACCATACAAACTTAAAGGCAACGAACATATAACAGTTGCATCAAGTAAGGTCGCTTTACCGCTTCCTATTTTCTAGGTATTGAAAGCGACCGCATTTTCCATATTTTTGAGCAAACATTGTATCAGACTGTGTATTTGTTCTTCTTTCCATGAGTCTCCATGAGGAAGAGAGAGAGAGACAGAGAGAGAATACTAAAATATTATTTATCTTTCGGTCCTATGCGCCTATCTTGGCGTTGGAAACATATATATTTATTTTAGAATACAAAATAATTCCAATCAATGTTTCTACTTACTTTATCATATCATCAGTAACATTCTTGATGCAGAAATAATACTTCTTGCAGTTAAAAGGATCTGGAAAGACTCCAGTTCCAGTACACTTAAAATCAACAGTAGCTGAACATTCTGGATTATAGGTTTTACTGTAGTTGGAATTCTGCCAGCAGTATTCACCATTGGTTGTGTTACAGTTAGCCACAAAAATTTCTGTGTACCCATCTCCTTCTTCGATGCATTTAACAAGGGTGCCACAGTTCTTACAGAGTAATCCTTGAGATTCACATGTCTTGTCTCCTTTGTTTGGGAGCATACGAATGTCTTTACCTTCGCCTTCTATCATATGGTAACCATAACAGTTCTAGAAAATAAAATTACAATTTTATTATAATGTTTATAATATACCGTGCGTTTATTTTATCACAGAACATAGAGGTATTACTATAATAACAGTTGATTGACAGCAATATAAAATGCGCAAATGGGAGCGGTGTTGCCAAATGTTGTAAAACTGTCAAATGTGTCAATTATAATAATATGAAAAACTCGTATGATTTACAAAAATCAACTCTTATAAAACTCAAAACAACACTCAACAAAAACAAATGACCATTTGTAGAATACCGCGTCTTAACAGATCCGCGTGTTTTAGGGCTGGCAACGTCGACAAGCAAGAAAAGGATAGCGTCATTGTGTAAACCCATTAGAGAGTATGAAAAAGGACTAGTCCATATGCCGTGTACTGCAAACTCACCTTTGAACGCACTATAGTTAACTATACTTAGTATCAGTTTTAAATTAAATTTCCTTAAAATATATATATTTTTTTTGAAATGTATAGTACTCGGGAAGAGTACTATACATTTCCAATGAGTTTCCAATTTATTAACTGAAACATTTCCTGATCGTTCTTCTCCTAGCGCTTTAACAGTGTTAAAAATTGTGAAAGCGTTTAATCCAATGGCTGCGTCCACTGTCAACACAAGAAAAAGACTAGGTCGCTTACGAATGAAATCTGACCTAATAAATTCCATACTCTGGTATAAAAACTATATTAATATATCAACTAAAGGAATAGGACAAAGTATGGGTGTAAGTAAGAGCACCGTTTACAATTTCCTTAAGAAGGAACATTTTAAATCATATAAATTTCAAAATCACCAGGAATTATTGCTGAACGATTATGAGAAAAGAAATCACTTTTGCGAAATACCTAATGATGGAGAGAATTAATTAATAATGTAAATAAAATCCTTTTTATCGGTGAGGCTACGTTTTACATTCATGGTGAAGTTATGTCTCAAAATCGCCCGTATTGGAGTCGGGAAAATTGACATTTATGTCATATTACCAGAACACAACGGCCAGAAAAGGTGAACGTTTGGGCAGGTTTGGCAGAAACGCATATCATTGATCCTTTTTTTATAGGCAGAAACCTTACTGCCCAAAAATACCTGGATTTGTTAGAAAATAGCGCAATACTTGCATTACATGCACTAAATATTCCAGGTGAAGCACGACAGTGCCCCAGCACATAATGCCAGAATAATTAAAACATTTTTAAATAATAGTTTTCCTCGATATTGGATTGGACGTGGCGGCGAAATAGAATGGCCAGCTAGGCACCGTACGATTTTTTTTATTGGCGATAAAATTTAACTACAGAAGAACTAAAAGCTAGAATAGAAAATTAATCCCACAGAATAAGACCGATGCAATTAGCAAATGGTATGCAAAATTTTTACGACCTTTTAGGGCATTGTTTGGCATTGAATGGAAGAATATTTGAAAATTTGTTGTAATTTCTATCTCTATAATCGAGTAAGCTATACAGTATGTTCTATTTTTTTTGTTCTCCACCAATTATCCAATATATCTTTAACTTTTTTTATTTTGAATACTTTAGTAATTTTATGACTAATACAAATATCCATACCATATATTTTCATCGGGTTTCGAACCCGAGCCCCCAATGGTGTGCAATCAAATGAGCTGACCTCTAGGCCATAGCAACCGGCATGTTCTATTTTAAAATAAATGCATTTTAACATTGCTGTCAACCAATGATTGTTATAAAAATGGAACCTCTATGTTCTAGGATAAAATAAACTCACGGTATAACATTTCTTTATTGCCAGCCATGTTTCAATATATCGTGTAATGAAAACCAAACTTTTTAGAAGACAGAAAACTATTTAAAATTCATTGCTTTTAAAATATTGGTTACAACATTATGTTCTACAAATGTAAAACGTAATATTTTCTACGAAGCATGAATAAAATGTGTAGTTCGTGAAGTTAACTCCAGGGATAGCAAAACACAAGTTTTGAACTTTCTGTGTGTCAAAACACATAGTAGGTTTCATACGAACAGAGACAATAGGCGCTTTCCTTTTACCACTTTACTTAAGAAATCTAAGCTAAGCTAAGTTAATCTAAGTTGTAAGAGCGTTCCATTTATAAGACACTGGCTAAGATATACTAAGTTTTTTCCTCCCCCCTTTCCCTTGCTAAGACATTTGACTAACTTCTTAGCTTAGCCAAGCATTTTAACTTGTAAAAGGAAAGCAGCTATTATGTCAAGAAAAAACATAAATATTTATATTTACATATTTATATAAGATGGAAAGAAAAAGAATCACTCAGCTTTTTGGACAATACGTATATTTACGTTTCGCTAAACCATTGTTAGCTTCCTCAGGTGCTATAATCAAGAACAATAACAATAGTAATATTAAATCATAAAATGATATGTATTATTACCTAATCTAATGTTACGTTGAACTAAGCGAAGGTGTAGCACCGCTAACAATTCATTAAATGAGCGTCTGCTCTAATTCATTAAATGAGCAGACGCTCATTTAATGAATTGTTCAGTGGTTTGATATACAATTTTGTGTACTGTTCACTCTTTATACTTATGCGTACCATTGATCTTGAAAGGCAGTACGTCGAATTGTATGATCGTCCATCGTTTAGTTATCTTTTTGTATAGTTCACGCTGTTTAGTCTGAAATTATTACCCTTATATGGTATTTTGGACTTATTATAATTAGATTTTAATTGTTACAATATGTTGTTCAGCGGATAGTGTTTAATTCTCTGGGATTTGCACGTACCCGACCCTAGGGAGTGTTGAACTACGTGTCGTCATATTATTGTAATTTATATTTTATTTTTTGGATATTTTCTGTATTCCTCAGATGGTTGATTATAGATTTTGGTTTTATGTTGTAATTTAAATTGTCACATAACGATTCCGTTTAACCAGTTTGAACTATTCCTATTTTCCAATCTTTGAACATTGTCAATTTCCTAATAAGCGTACTTGTCAGTCATTACACCCGCCCTACTATTGTTGATGGATGATGTTTGATGATGTAAGTTTAACGTAACATTAGATTAGGTAATAGTATAACATATCATTTTATGATTTAATATTACTATTGTGCTGTACTGTGCGTGTGTTTTCCAGTCATTCCAAAGAAAAACCTTTTATTATTGACTGTTATTTATTTAGAATTAATAATACACTCTATTTTATTTATGTTACCAGGGTGATCCCTCAATTCTGCAAAATTCATTATTTTCTTAGATCACTCTGATCACATATATTACATCATTCCTTCCTTTCTTACAAAACAAAAATTTATTACTCTAACTTAAATTAACATTCATAGCTGTAATAGTCACATTATTGATTACATTGATTACATTATTGTCCTGCTTCGCAACTCATATTTCGGAGTTGGTTTTTCAACATTAACATTTTCTTTAATTAAATTATTTACATTATCCTCTGTGATTTCACGAATTTCTATTTCTTTTCCTAAAGAAGATCGAGGAATAAATGAGTCATTTGGATTTATTTTATTATTTATATTTGCCTTAAGCATCTGATTCAAATGTCGCTTCCATTCCTCCCCTTCTTCGGTTTTTACAATAAATGTTCTTTTACCTAAGATTTTTGTTATTTTAGCATTAATCCATGATGTTTTGTTAAGTGCTCTATAATCTTTAACTAATACTGGTTCGTTTAATAAAAATGTTAAATTTCTTTTTCCCTTGTAATTATCAATTTGTCTCTTTTGATTTTTGTAAACAATATTTTTAACGTTTTCACGAAGTAAATCAAATTTTGTTTTTACATATCTATTTAATAATAATTTTGCTGGCGTATTTTCCGTTGTTGCATGCTCAGTATTTCTATATTGAAACAAAAATCTGTTTACGATAGTCATGATGGTGTCATGCTTATTGTTGAATCTAATTTTTTTTATTGCATTTTTTATTAACTTAACAGCATTTTCTGCTAAACCATTTGTTTCTGGGTGGTATGGTGCACCTGTTTTATGTTGAATTCCGTTTAAATTACAAAAGGTTTTAAACTCTTGAGAAACAAATGTTTTAGCATTGTCTGAGACCAAAATTTCTGGCAGTCCAAATCTAGCAAATATTTCTCGTAGTTTTTCTATAGTTTTCTCAGTAGTAATATTATTCATTTCAAAGCATTCTATCCATTTAGACATGGCATCTACTACTACCAAGAAATTTTTATTTAAAATTGTGAAAAAGTCTAAATGTAATCGTACCCAAGGCTTTTCTGGAAATTTCCAAGTAATTAATTCTGCCTTTTGAGGCGTTTGTCTATGAAATTTACATGCTTCACAATTTTGGACAATTTGTTCTATTTGTTTATCTAGCGAGGGCCACCAAAAATAAGAGCGCGCTATTGACTTCATTTTCACGATTCAGTGTCTCTGGTACAATTATTTTAATCCCCCGGAACAAACAATTATTTTCAATGGTTATTTCGTTTCGTTTTATAAAATATGGATGCAATTCTTTTGATTTTAATTTATTTGGCCAACCGTTACGTGTGTAATGCATAACTTTATTTAATATTTTACTCTTTTAAGTTTCAAATTTAATTTTTTTTAAATTTAAATTAGCATTCATTTCACTGATAAAATTTGTATTAATTACAGAATTTTTTTCTTTGCCTGTAGCATCTTTACAATTTGTTGCTGATCTGGATAACCAGTCTGAATTATTTTTATCTGTTTTTACATATTTTATTTCGAAATCAAACGAACTTAGAAATGAGGCCCAGCGTTGCAAACGATTTGCAGCTATAACAGGTATTCCTTTTTTAGGACCAAAAATTGTAACAAGTGGCTTATGATCTGTCTCTAGAATAAATTTTTGGCCAAATAAATATTGGTAAAATTTTTCTACTCCATATTTAATTGCGAGCGCTTCTTTTTCTATTTGGGAAAAATTTCTTTCGCCTCTATTTAATACTCGCGACGCGTAAGCTATCGGTCTAGATTCAGTTTCATAAATATGCGATAAAATCGCTCCTATCCCGAAACTTGATGCGTCAACTGTCAGCTTAATTGCTAAGTTCGGATCGAAATGTACTAAAATATTTGGCGATTTTAAAATTTCTTTAATTTTATTGAAAGAATTAGTACAATTTATATCCCAATTAAATCTTTTCTTAATAAATTATATAAAGGATGTAAAATTGTTGCTGCATCCGGTATAAATTTATGATAAAAGTTGACCATACCTAAAAAAGCTCGTAATTCAGATATATTAGTAGGTGTTTTTGCTTCGGTTATAGCTTCAACCCTCTCTGAAGTTTTATGAAGTCCATCCTTATTGATTATATGGCCTAAATATTTAACTGAATCTTTTAAAAATTCGCATTTTTCGTTTTTACTCTTAATCCGCAGTCTAAAAGTTTTTTAAAAACATCGGATAAATTTTGTAAATGTGTTTTATTGTCCGGGCCAGTAACAATGATATCGTCAATGAAACAAGCAACTCCTGGTATATTTATTAACACATTTTCAATAACATTTTGAAATAAACTTGGACCTGATTTTATGCCGTATGGTAATCTCGTATATCTGAATAAACCTTTATGGGTTGCAATAGTGACCAATTTAGAAGACTCCTCTGTAAGCATTACTTGTTGGTAGGCCTCGCGCAAGTCTATTTTTGAAAATTTGTTTCCCCCACGTAATTTATCAAAAATATATTCAATACGTGGTAAAGGGTAATGTATGTCCTCCAAAGCCTGATTAAGAGTACACTTAAAATCTCCACAAATTCTAATGGATTTATCTGGTTTAATTATTGGCACAATTGGGGTAGCCCAATCAGAATTAATGACTGGTATTAATGATTTTAAATTTACCAATCTATCTAATTCCTTTTCTACTTTTGCCTTTAAAGAAAAAGCTAATGGCCTTGCCTTAAAAAATTTTGGACTAACGCCTTCCTTTAAATGTAAATCTATTTTACTTTTATTATAGGTGCCTAATTCATTTTTAAATAATTCCTTATTTTTATTTAACAAAATTTTTAGTTTTTCCTGTGTATCATCTAAAAAATTTATTTCTTTAATGCCCAGATTGAATAATACTAGACCATTTCTGCCTAACAATGGAGGTCCACCATTGTTAATTACTAGTGTATCCAAAATGTATTTATGTTCGTTATAAATTACTTCTAAATTTATTTTACCTACTGGCTTTATTTGTTTCCCAGCATAATCTTGTAAAACAATTTCAGAATTTAATAATTTAAAATTTTTTAGATTTGAATCATAAAATTGTTTTGATACTGCTGAATATTGAGAACCAGTATCAATTTCAAAAATACATTTTCTTTTATTTATATTTAAACAAATTTTTAATGCTTGTGAAGCATTATTGTTTTTAATTAAATGATACATAGGCTCAACGTTAGACATATTAGTTACATAATTATGTTTTTTTACATAATTCTTTTGCTTTGCACTTTTATTTTTGCATACAGTTGCAAGATGACCTTTCTTATCACAAATATGACACACACTATTTTTGAAAAAACACTTATTTGTATTGTGATTTGTCTTACCACACACCGTGCACTTCTCGAAATTTTTAGATTTTCCTCTGCTTTTCTCGATCAGGGCCTTTTGATGAAAGGTTTCCACAGGTTCCTTCTTGATCTTAGGCTCTATTTCTGCGGTTCGCTCCAACATGGCAGATTCCTTTGCTTGGGCGATTTCCTGGACTCTCTGGAATGAAACTGTGGCATTTTCCTCGAACAGACGATCTCGAATTTTACCTGGACCCATACCAGTAATGAAAATGTCTCGTACTACAGTATTTAACTCGGTACCTGAGAATTCACATTTGCCTGCCAAATTACGGACACGTGCGGACCACTCCGCGACGGTTTCACCAGTTTCTTTTCTTGCGGTATAAAATTCATTACGCGCAGCGAAGTGCGAACGCACTGGCTTCAAATGCTTATTTAATAGTTCCTCCAACTCACTAAAAGACTTTTCAACGGGCTCCACAGGAACACATAAATTTATTAGTAGTTTATAAGTGTCCTCGACTAATGCATTTAATAAATAAGCCCTCTTTTTTGATTCATTTTTAATTTCATTTACTATGAAAAACTGTTTTAGTCTTGAAATAAATATCTTGATGTCATTTTTTTGGTGGTTGAACTCTTTAATATTACCCAGACCCATAATATACGTTTTTTCACTTTCTTGCGTCATTTTTTTAATTTAATTTCACAGTTTTTATTTATTTAATTAAATTTATCGCTTTTAATGTAAAAAAAATAAAATAAAATAAAATAAATAAAATAAATAAATCGCTCGTCGCCAATTTGTGCTGTACTGTGCGTGTGTTTTCCAGTCATTCCAAAGAAAAACCTTTTATTATTGACTGTTATTTATTTAGAATTAATAATACACTCTATTTTATTTATGTTACCAGGGTGATCCCTCAATTCTGCAAAATTCATTATTTTCTTAGATCACTCTGATCACATATATTACAACTATTGTTATTGTTCTTGATTATAGCACCTGAGGAAGCTAACAATGGTTTAGCGAAACGTAAATATACGTATTTTCCAAAAAGTTGAGTGATTCTTTTTCTTTCCATCTAATTGTTTTGGACGCTAAACAATTTTCTAATATATTTATATTACTAAAATCTAACTATGCACAATCGGACTTTTTTGACAATGACGTAAATACAGTATTCACTCAAATGCATGGATCCTGTGTGGGTACCTATGTACCGCCGTACGTCGCACTACCATCCATACGTTGAAATTTGTCTAAATATTATGTTTGCATAGCACGTTATTACACATAGAAATATAGCAGAAATATTTTAAAATGAGTGGTTGTCGGTTAACTAAGAGCGAAAAAAAAAAAAAGATTCTGATAGAAATTCTTAAGTATACATTCTGCAAAAAAATGCCAAAATGCACTTATTTTACCGTATTAAATGTATTTATGTTAAGTATCTATACATATTATGTAAACGTAATAGGAAAATTACTTGTGACGTCATTAGTTAGTAAAGTTACTTAAGTTTCTTTAATTTTTTATTACTATGAAAAAAAGACAAATAAAATATAGCCTTTTTCTTTGGTTTTAGCGAAACTAGATTTTGAAATTTTTATCGGTTAAATAAGGTTTGGTCATTTTGTTTAGAAAAAATGCTCTTCAATCATTAAAAAGACAGCTCCTGATAACTTACAAAAATTAAAATTCCACTTAGTTTCGCTTAAAGGTTTGTAATAGCTTATACATCTGTACAAGTTGTCACGTGCTCACTTTTAAGGGGGGGGGGGTATGGTCAGAGCAGCACATTTTATACCCATTTTCAAGTTTTTTTTTAGAAACTGTTAATATTAACTTGATTGGGATAATACCTACAGTAAAGAACAACCTTTGAAGAGTATCAAAAAAAAAATGTATTGAAAAATATCGAAAATTAAGCTCGTGACATGAATTTGAAATTTTAGTTCAGGACAAAGAGTTGATTTGCGGTGAGACACATAACTAATGACTGGATCATCTAAAACAAAAAAAACAGAAATATTTCGTTAGTTTATGAGTTTCCTGAGGTAACGCTGTCGAGATATTTTTTTTTTCTTGCTTTCTTTTTTTTTTATTGAATTTTTTACAACTGAAAACAGAAATTTCGAAAAAAAAATTTCCGTTTTTTTCGTTTTTTTGACTTCAAACTTATACCAAAAATAAAATAATCTAGATATTTGAAAAAACTCGACAGCGTTACCTCAAGAAACTCATAAACTAACGAAATATTTTTGGTTTTTTTTGTTTTAGATGATCCAGTCATTAGTTATGTGTCTCACCGCAAATCAACTCTTTGTCTTGAACGAAAATTTCAAATTCATGTCACGAGCTTAATTTTCGATATTTTTCAATAAAAATTTTTTTGGATACTCTTCAAAGGTTTTTCTTTACTGTAGGTATTATCCCAATCAAGTTACTATTAACAGTTTTCTAAAAAAAAATCTTGAAAATGGGTATAAAATGTGCTGCTCTGACCATACCCCCCCCCCCTTAAATGATTGAAGACGGTTTTTGCTAAACAAAATGATCAAAAATCTCATTTAACTCCTTTTATAAAAAGAAATAAATTAATTCTATTGACTTTTGAATAACTAAAATGATGTTATATGATTAAATTTATACATGAATAAATTCTCCATATTTAAAAACAGCATTAATTAGTCTAACAGAGAATAAACATATAAAGAATAGAAGATCCGCAAAAAAAAATATCTCAAAATGGTCCTTGTGTTCTACAAACGTAAAGAACGCTAACGTAGCTTAATTAAAACAAGACAGAATAAAAATGACTTACCCCAATAAGAAGAAATATGAAGAAGATTATGTTTTCTATCGTTGCAATTATTTAGTATTTGATTCAGTTAACTATAAACATTGCAAGAAATCTATATATATAAAAGGCAGTGTCCTGACTGACTGACTGACTCACTCATCACCGCCCAGCCCGAACCCCTGGGCCTAGAAACTTGAAATTCGGAGAGTATATTCCCTTCATGACGTAAGCACCCACTAAGAAGGGATTTTTCGAAATTCCACTCCTAAGGGATGAAAAGGGGTGAAATGTGATTTCACGAATTCCTTAATATCTCTTAGGGCCGATAGGATATTGTAATAACCTTTGTTATCGTAATTATACACTTTTATATATTTATGATTTATTAATTATTTATTTAAGAATGACATTTCTTATATAACAAAACACAACTGTTGTCATGGACCTGGTTGTCAAATATGACAACCAATATTTACAATGTTGCCATTGTTAACACCATGACATCCCTCTTTTTCCTAAAAGAAAGATAACGTTTTACAATATTTTTACAATAACAATTATTTTATGATTACAAGTAATTTTTAATCTATGATGTTATTTTTCTAGCAGACCTCCTCACTACGGGCTGAGTTACTAGTTCTTCTTTTCTCTTCTCTTCTCTCGTTTTTGTAGTGTCAGGTGGTGAATACTGTGACGTTTCCTCAGAAATTTTTTCTTCATTATTATTTCTCAAAAACCATGAATTTCTACGATATATATTTCCTTCTGGCGTTTGAATAATAAATGATCTTGGTTCTTCTGCTTTTTTTATTATTTTCGCTGGTAGCCATTTTTTGTTTTCGTTTCTATATAATATGTTCTGATTTTCTCTAAATTCAGGAGCTGATTTTGTCTTTTTATCACTATAAAATTTTTCAGTCTTTTTATTTTTAATTAATGTTTCTCTGACTTCTTTAAATATTTTAGGCTTCAGTAGTTTCTTCTGTAATGGTAACAGCGTTTTTGTTTTTCGGTTCATTAACCTTTGAACTGGTGATCCGATATTGCCTCTTGGTGTATTTCTGTGATGTAGTAGTGCTAGATAGATATCCGACTTTTCTTCTAGACATTTCTTCAGTAAATTTTTGGCTTCTTGCACATATCTTTCTGCTAATCCGTTCGATCTTGGGAACTCCGGGCTTGAAAGTCTGTGCTTGAATTGCCATGTGATTTTGAACAACTTAAATTCTTCTGAAGTGTATTGTGTTCCATTATCTGTCAATAGAACATCCGGGATACCATGCACTGCAAACCAATTCTTTAGTGCAGTAATGACAGCTGTACTGGTTATGTTTTTCAACAATTTAAAGTCAAAATATCCTGAATAACTGTCAGCTATCACAATATAGTAATTTTTGTTTAATTTAAATAAGTCTGATGCTACTTGAGACCATGGACGATCTGGAACTTCTTGTTCAATTAAAGGTTCTTGCTTATTATTATTTTGAAATTTTTGACATATTTTGCAATTTTTTACATAATTAGTAATATCTGTTGACATTTTAGGCCAAAATACGCTATCCTTGGCAATCCTTATTGATCCTTGTATTCCTTTATGCCCTAAATGGCTGCATTTGATAACTGTATTTCTCATTTCTTCGGGAATGAGTATACGATCATTTTTTAAAATCATATTTTCATAATATGATAACTGTTCTCGGTATGTCCAATATTTCAACAGTTCTTCTGGAACTGACGATCTGTCTATTGGCCATCCTTTTTGGATAGTTTCTTTTAGCAATGTTAGTTCTTTACTTTTGTTAACAGCATCTTTTAATTGGTTAACTTTTTCTTGCGACATTGGAATAATTACATGTATTTGTAATAGGTTGGTATTTTCCTCGAATTCTTTTGCTAGTTCACAGTCTCTACTGAGCGTGTCTGCTATAAATAATTCAGAACCCTTCTTATATTTGATGGTTGGGTTGTAAGGTATTACCTCCATTAACATTCTCTGAATTCTTGGTGGGGCTTCATGTAGTGGTTTCTTGAATATTACTTCCAAGGGTTTGTGGTCAGACTCTATTTCCAGTTCTTTGTTACCCCAAATATATTCATGAAATTTTTTGCATGCTGCTACTATTGCTAATGTTTCTTTTTCCAATTGACTATAGTTTTGCTGTGTATTTGTGAGTGACTTAGCACTGTAAGCAATAGGCCGTCCTTCTTGTAATAATACTGCTCCTAATGCTTTACTGCTCGCGTCTACGGACAATGTAACTGGTTTCTTTGGATCATAGTATCCTAAGACCGGTGATTTTTTCAATTGTTTCTTTAATTTTTGGAATGCATTTTCTTGCTGACTGTCCCATACCCACTCATTATCTTTTTTCAGTAATATTCTAAGTGGTGCAGTCAGATCGGCTAGGTTAGGAATAAACTTTGCCATATACGTCACCATTCCAAGAAATCTTTGAAGTTCTTTGACACATCTGGGTGTTTTTATTAGTGATATTGCACTGACCTTTTCCTTATCTGGCAGTAATCCTTGTTCTGTCAATAAATGTCCTAGGAATTTAACATGCTTTTGTGCAAATATGCACTTGTCTTCATTTAGTTTCAGGCCCGCTTCTTCCAGACGGTTTATGACTATTTTTGTTATTTTTTCTAATTTCTCTTTTGACTCCGCATGGATAAGAATATCATCCATTGAACATTCCACACCTTGTATATTTTTTAACAGATTGCACATTATTTGCTGAAATACTTCTGGTGCAGATGCTAGTCCGAAAGGGAGTCTTTGACATGTATAGCGACCCCACGGTGTCGCAAATGTCAAATATTTTGCTGTTCTTTCTGTTACTTTCACTTGCCAAAAACCTTTTCGACAGTCTAGAAGTGTAAATATTTTAGACCCACTTATTCTTGCCGTTATCTCTTCTAGCGTGTTTAATGGATAATGTCTGCGTTTCACATTTTTGTTGATTGCTGATGGGTCTAAACAAATGCGAAGTTTATTATTTTGTCTCACTACAACCATTGGCGAGACTGCTGGAGTTGGTTCGCTAATTGGTCGTATGATACCCATTTTGGTCATTTGATCTAATTCGTGTTTGACTTCATTCCTGATTGGATATGGTATTCTTCTAGCTGGATAAATCGGTAGTTTAGGATTTTCCACTAGATCAATATCATACACGTATCCCTTTAAGCAACCAATACCACTGAATATTTCTTTATTTATTGTTTCGATACGTTTTAAAATTCCCAACTGTACACATGTGTCTTTTCCTAAAACTGGTTGTAGATCATCGCCAACTATCAAAAAATTAATATTTTCTTTTTTGTTTTTATAATTAAGTTTCGTTGAGCATTCGCCTTTCACTTTTATTTTGTGATTCGAAAATGACAACAAGTTCTTTGTTTTTGACGGGTTTACCACAAGTTTTGCTTTCTGCGCTAATTTTTCTGGGATGACGTTGCATTGCGCACCAGAATCAAGTTTAAATTTGACCTTTGTATTTGGTGAAATCCACAATGTTTCAAACCAGTCATCTGTTTTTGTTTCTTCATTATCTATTGCAGAAACATATAGAACTTGATCTTCTTCTAAATCAGTGCTACCGTGAATAAAATTGATTTTTTTTGTTCTGCAGCACTTGGAGAAATGTCCTTTTTTCTTACACTTATTACAATTTTGGTTAAATGCTGGACAAGCTTTTCTTTCATGTGTAGTTCCACACCTACTACACTTGAATGTTTCTTTTGGCTTAGTTTTTTCTTTTTTGATTTTGTAGTAACTAGTGTTCGATTTGTTTTGTAATGTATTTACCTGATGTTCTTCTTGGTTGTC
Organism: Liopterus haemorrhoidalis; assembly: GCA_963971575.1. Classification (NCBI taxonomy): domain Eukaryota; kingdom Metazoa; phylum Arthropoda; class Insecta; order Coleoptera; family Dytiscidae; genus Liopterus; species Liopterus haemorrhoidalis. The sequence goes on along the minus strand of OZ020617.1, from coordinate 33,741,515 downwards.
TTTCATAGCTTTCAACTGTTTTCTTGCTAATTCATTTGCTCTGCAGATATTTATTGCTAGCTCTAAAGTTAATTTATCCTCTTCAAGAAGTCGTTCCCTTATTTTGTCGTTATTTATGCCTACTACAATTCTGTCACATATTAAACTGTCTTCAAGTTTTCCAAATGAGCAATTTTTACATTTATTTCGTAATGACGTAAGAAAATCATCAAATGTTTCATTGATTTTCTGTTCTGTCTTATTAAATATGTAGCGCTCGTAGGTTACATTAATTTTAGGGACAAAATATTCTTCGAACTTTTTCTTTATTTTTTCTACATTATTTAGATCTGTTTCTTTAAGGTTAAATGTATTGTAAATAATTATTGCATCAGGTCCTATTATGGTCATAAAAGTTGCTACCTGTACTGCTTGTTCTTTTTTCTTTAAATTTGTTGCTGTTTCGTACCACTGATACTGTTGAACCCAGGTTTTCCATGCTTGCGACATGTCTGTTTCATTGCTTATTGGCAATGGTTTTGGCGGTTTTAACCCAATCATGCTTTCGTCGTTTCTTGTCATTTTATACTAGTTTCGGCACCATGTAATAACCTTTGTTATCGTAATTATACACTTTTATATATTTATGATTTATTAATTATTTATTTAAGAATGGCATTTCTTATATAACAAAACACAACTGTTGTCATGGACCTGGTTGTCAAATATGACAACCAATATTTACAATGTTGCCATTGTTAACACCATGACAGATATCGACTTAGTTTTTGCTTACAAGTATTACCCATACAAATGCCGAAAAAATAATTTCGGGATTTTGCCCTAATCAACCCCTAAAGGGGTGAACCTACAATCGGGGTGGATTATACATCCCGTTGTATTTCCTGTGTTCGTTAAGTTGCAAGATTACTTTTTGGCACATAGGTGTCTTTTTAAAATTACTCGAAATGGTATTGACAGTTTTTGAAAATTTCACCCCTAAAGGGTGGAGAGGGGTAAGTTGTGATTTTAAGAATTCTTTAATATCTCTTAGGACCAATAAGATATCGACTTGCTATTTGCTTACAAAGATTACCCATACAAATACCGAATCACCAACTTCAGGATTTTGTCCTAATCAACCCCTAAAGGGGTGGATCTACAATCGGGGTGAATTATACATCCCGTCGTAATTCCTGTGTTCGTTTCGTTGCAAAATTACTTTTTGGCACATAGGTGTCTTTTTAAAATTACTCGAAATGGTATTGACAGTTTTTGAAAATTTCACCCCTAAAGGGTGGAGAGGGGTAAGTTGTGATTTTAAGAATTCTTTAATATCTCTTAGGACCAATAAGATATCGACTTGCTTTTTGCTTACAAAGATTACCTATACAAATACCGAATCACCAATTTCAGGATTTTGTCCTAATCAACCCCTAAAGGGGTGGATCTACAATCGGGGTGAATTATACATACCGTCGTAATTCCTGTGTTCGTTTAGTTGCAACATTACTTTTTGGTACATAGGTGTCTTTTTAAAATATCTCGAAATGGGTTTGACAGTTTTTTAAAATTCCACCCCTAAGGGTTGAAAAGGGGTGAATTGTGATTTCAAGGATTCGTTAATATTTCTTAGGATCAATAAGATATCGACTTACTGTTTGCTTGCAAAGATTATCCATACAATTACCGAAAAACTTATTTCAGGAATTTGTCCTAATCAACCCCTAAAGGGGTGGATCTACAATCGGGGTGAGTTATACATTCCGTCGTATTTCCTGTGTTCGTTTAGTTGCAACATTACTTTTTAGCACATAGGAGTCTTTTTAAAATATCTCGAAAAGGTTTTGGTAGTTTTTTAAAATTTCACCCCTATATGGTGAAAAGGGGTGAATTATGATTTCAAGTATTCCTTAATATCTCTTAGAACCAATAAGATATCGACTTGCTTTTTGATTACAAAGATTACCCATATAAATACCGAAAAATATATTTCAGGGTTTTGTCCTAATCAACCCCTAAAGGGGTGGATCTACAATCGGGGTGAATTATACATCCCGTCGTATTTCCTGTGTTCATTAGTTGCAGCATTACTTTCTGGCACATAGGTGTCTTTTTAAAATATCTCGAAATGGGTTTGACAGTTTTTTAAAATTTCACCCATAAGGGTTGAAAAGGGGTGAATTGTGATTTCAAGGATTCCTTCATATCTCTTAGGACCAATACGATATGGACTTACTGTTTGCTTGCAAAGATTATCCATACAATTACCGAAAAACTTATTTCAGGAATTTGTCCTAATCAACCCCTAAAGGGGTGGATCTACAATCGGGGTGAGTTATACATTCCGTCGTATTTCCTGTGTTCGTTTAGTTGCAACATTACTTTTTAGCACATAGGTGTCTTTTTAAAATATCTCGAAAAGGTTTTGATAGTTTTTTAAAATTTCACCCCTAAGAGTGAAAAAGGGTGAATTGTGATTTCAAGGATTCCTTAAATCTCTTAGGGCCGATAAGATATTGACTTGCTTTTTGCTTACAAAGATTACCCATACAAATATATTTCAGGATTTTGTCCTAATCAACCCCTAAAGGATGGATCTACAATCGGGGTGAATTATACATCCCGTCGTATTCCCTGTGTTTATTGAGATATAAGGTTTCTTTTTGGCACATAGGCGTCTTTTTAAAATATCTCGAAATGGTTTTGACAAATTTTTTAAATTTAACCCCTAAAGGGTGAAAAGGGGTGAAATGTGATTTCAAGAATTGTTTAATATTTTTTAACACTAATAAGATATCGACTTGGTTTTTGCTTACAAAAACTACCCTTGCAAATGCGGAAAAACCAATTTTTTGAGTTTGTCCTAATCAACCCCTTAAGGGTTCGTTTAGTTGCAACATTACTTTTTGGCACATAGGTATCTTTTTAAAATATCTCGAAATAGTTTTGACATTTTTTTAAAATTACCCCCTAAAGGGTGAAAAGGGATGAATTGTGATTTCAATGATTCCTTAATATCTCTTAGGACCAATAAGATATCGACTTGCTTTTTGCTTACGAAGATTACCCATACAAATACCGAAAAACTTATTTCAGGATTTGGTCCTAATCAACCTCTAAAGGGATGGATCTACAATCAAGGTTAATTATACATCCCGTCGTATTTCCTCTGTTCGTTTAGTTGCAACATTAATTTTTGGCACATAGATGTCTTTTTAAAATATCTCAAAAATATTATTGACAGTTTTTTTTTTTAAATTTCACCCCTAAAAGGTGAAAAGGGGTGAATTTTGATTTCAAGGATTCCTTAATATCACTTAGGACCAATAAGATATCGATTTGCTTTTTGCTTACGAAGATTACCCATATAAATACCGAAAAACTTATTTCAGGATTTTGTCCTAATCAACCCCTAAAGGGGTGGATCTACAATCGGGGTGAGTTATACATTCCGTCGTATTTCCTGTGTTCGTTTAGTTGCAACATTACTTTTTAGCACATAGGTGTCTTTTTAAAATATCTCGAAAAGGTTTTGATAGGTTTTTAAAATTTCACCCCTAAAGGGTGAAAAGGGGTGAATTGTAATTTCAAGGATTCCTTAATATCTCTTAGGACCAATAAGATATCGACTTGCTTTTTGCTTACAAAGATTACCCATACAAATACGGAAAAATATATTTCAGGATTTTGTCCTAATCAACCCCTAAACGGTGGATCTACAATTGCGGTAAATTATACATCCTGTCGTATTCCCTGTGTTTGTTGAGTTATAAGGTTTCTTTTTGGCACATAGGCGTATTTTTAAAATATCTCGAAATGTTTTTGACAATTTTTTTAAATTTAACCCCTTAAGGGTAAAAAGGGGTAAAATGTGATTTCAAGGATTGTTTAACATTTTTTAGGACCAATAAGATATCGACTTGGTTTTTGCTTACAAAAACTACCCATGCAAATACCGAAAAACCTATTTTTGGATTTTGTCCTAATCAACCCCTTAAGGGGTGGTTCTACAATCGGGTTGAATTATACATCCCGTTGTATTTTCTGTGTTCGTTTAGTTGCAACATTACTTTTTGGCACATAGGTGTTTTTTTTAATATCTCGAAATGATTTTGACATTTTTTTTAAATTTCATCCCATAAGTGTGAAAAGGGGTGAAATGTGATTTCAGTAATTTCTTAATTCTTTTAGGACCAATAAGATATCGACATGGTGTTTGCTTACAAAAATTATCCATACAAATGCCGAAAAACTTATTTCAGGATTTCGTCCTAATCAACCCCTAAAGGGGTGATTCTACAAACGGGGTAGATTATACATCGCGTCGTATTTCCTGTGTTTGTCGAGTTATAACGTTTCTTTTTGGCACATAGGTGTCTTTTTAAAATGTCTCGAAATGGTTTTAACAGTTTTTTGCCTTTAACAAATATCACCCCTAAAGGGTGAAAAGAGGGAATTGTGATTTCAAGGACGCCTTAATATCTTCTAGGATCAATAAGATATAGACTTGGTTTTTGCTTATAAAGGTTACCCATACAAATGCCGAAAAATGAATTTCAGGATTTTATCTTAATCAACCCCTAAAGGGGTGAATCTACATTCGGGGTGAATTATAAAACACTTTGTATTTCCAGCGGTTGTTGAGTTATAACATTCCATTTTGGCATATATGTGTTTTTACAGTTTTCTTTCACTCCTAAAGGGTAAATTAGTATTTTTTTGTTAGACATAAAAAATTCGGAGAGTACATTTTTCAGTATGACGTAAGAATCCACTAAGAAAGGATTTTTTCAAGTTCGACTCCTATCTGGTGAAAAGGAGTAAAATGTTTTTTCACGGATTCCTCAATATCACTTAGGACAGATGAGATATCGACTAGATTTTTTGTTACAAAGGTTACCCATACACAAGTTTAAAAACAAACTGCGGATTTTATGCCAATGAGACCATCAATATACCGTAGCGAAGCACGGGTTTTGAGCTAGTTACTGTATATACAGTGCTTTAAATAAAAACTGGTCTGGGATATTTTGATAAGATTATTATTCTTTTGTCTTTTCATGGAAGAAAAAGGAAAATTCATGTGTTTCATTTAATTGAATAGATTATCTTGAAAATAGTATGTTGCAATATTTATCAAGAAATTTGTTTACAAATAAGGAAAAGAAACATTAACATATTGTTCCATTAATAAATATAAGATTGTCGATTAAATATTGTGCAATATTCAACAGTATCTAAAAATAATTTGATAAATCGGTACAAATTAAAAAAATCAGCTGTGGCTACCACAGGACCGACCGCCATCATAAAGTATTTGTTTAATTTATGCTTCTTTATCAAAAAATTTCTCAAATAAAAGTTGTTAGTTCTTACTTTTGTTAAATAAATTTTTTTCGAAATATTTTTCTGTTAAGAAATATTCGCAAAAATCTTAAAACCGACACGAGTAAACTCCCATTGCTAGTTAACAGATTTTTACCAACACTCGTGCCATTGATGTCAAAAGCTGACAGACAGACAGACCGACGGACATCATGCTAAAAATAGTCAAAACGTTATGTAGGGATCCCAATTCGTGGAGATCCATCAAAATACCTCCCAATTCGTGGAGATCCATCGAAATACCTCCCTTATATATGTTGGTGGTCGAAAAAAATTAATCAGTTAAGCATATGAATGTCGACTCGAAGAGCAAAGCCCCGAGCATGATTATCAGACATGCAGTGCCGGATTAATGAGCGGGTTGACCAGGCGGAGACTCGGAGCGCCAAACGTAAAGGGTGCCAAAAGCCAAAACTAAGGCTGACTCCTTTAATTCAAGAAATATGCTAGATATAATCATTAGTCTAAATTTAACTTACTATAATAACATTATTTCATTGTTTTGAGCCAGCATAACTTAAATAAGTAATTAAATAAATCTTAATAAACTATATAAAAGCGTACATTGGAAAAAATATATGAAAATTAAAACATTGATATGAAGTGTGAATTTTCACACATTTCAGGGTTTTGTAGATATTTAATAAGTGTAAGAAGTCAACAGAACTGGATGTCTAAGACTATTTTTTTGAAAGGGAGGTAATTTTGGTATTATTTCATAAATAAATTCAGTATAATCATTCAATTAGAGTAAAATATTTAAAATGTTAAATGATAAAAAAATAATCTATTTCTTAGAAAGGGCATTCAAGATAAGGGTAGACTTGTTTATTATTGTAACTTGAGACTTTGTAAATGTAACATGAAAAGTGAATCGTAAATTGTTGTGTCAAAAATATACGTCAACCATAAGCACATAAATAATAATTAATTTTTGTCTGAAATATAAATATTATGTTGGGGTTATTTTCTAATGGGATACTTATCTAAGTTATCACCAATAAATTATGAATTTTAAGATATTACAAGACGAACAGTCAAAAGGGTGTGAAATGATATTTAACAGTTGCGCGATGTAAGCTTTTCAGGGTGGTTCTCTTTTTGGTTTAGGGTTGTCATGTTTAAGAAGTAGATTGTAAACCGTCATAACGTTAGGATGTCATCAGAAGAGTTGAGTCTAAAGAGTGAAGAAGTTAAGTCGTGGTTTAAGTAGAGTGAGATTTTGTTCATCATGGGTTAGCGACATTTAGAGTGTTCGGGCGAGTCGAGTTAATGTAAACAAGTAATTCCGTATTTGCGTTAATGTAGTGTTCGTTAGTTTGGTGTAGTGTACCTAGTATGTGTGAATGTCTCATTTGGATTTAGCTGTATCGACGTAATTGTAAGTCTAGTGTAATCATGTAAATATTTAGACCGTAATCGTAATTAAAGTAGGTTAGCTAAAAATGTTGAGTTTAATTGAACAACCCTTAATCCTTCCAAGAATCATAGCAACCAGCTAGCTGGCCTAATAAAGAGGGGTGTCCAGATTTGATCCGCTCGCAAGTCTTGGAACCCATAATGTGATGGAGACCTAAAGTTGAGGGATGTACAGAGTAAGTACAAATGAAATAAATAAATCAGCCAACCGTGACATTTCATATTTATATATCATAGCCTCCCCACATCTGACACTAGATTTTTTTCTATAGTCACATCAAAATCAACAGATTTTTGATAATAATTTTTACTGGATATTTGAGTACTAAGAGCTTCCATTTAATTTGCTTAAACTAAATTTAAATAATTTCAAATATTACGTCACAGGAAAATGTAAATTAGAAAATCCTAGCAATTTTTTTTTTGCATTTAGTTCGTACCCAAGTCTTCATTATATTAATAAGAAATATATTGATAAATGGCTTCTATAGCGGGTTCATATTAAATATACGTTCTCTATAAAGATTTTAATTCATTTTATTATTCGACCACAAATTACAGAAAATGATAAATATATATTGATTTAGATTTAACTAAATAACAATTTTGGTTATACAGTCTCTGCGAGTGCTCAATAAACGCATAATGTATAATAATACATATTTTGCAGCGAACGCATAATTTAAAAATAACTAAAGTCACATTGGCGGAGGGATAACTATTGACGTAGAATTCGTCCGCCGCAATATATATTTCTGTTTCATTTCATATTTTTTCAATTTCAGAAAACGATAAATTAGCCATAATTTATCCATGAATTAAAAAATAATTAATTTTGTAAAAAACACAAAAACTGCAATATTTTTCAAATAAGAAATCTGATCAAAAATTCCTCTCGTGCGTTTCCGGCTCATATCAATGTACTTTACTTATAATTTTTTCAAATATTTAATTTAACCCCCTTGGGTAAAAAGGGACAAGACCTTTTTTGGCACATTTTTGACTAAAATCGTGTTAAAAGAAACGAATTTTAAAAAACTAATTTTCGTTCCTTAATCTACGTTTAAAGAGCTTTCTTTTGATACCACACAATACATTTAAAAAATATGGTATATATATTTTTTCAACGACACTAAATAATTGATATTTTTCGAAAAACCAAACTGATCAAAAATCCTTTTTGAACTATTACGGTTCCCATCAATTTACATTATGGATATTTTTTTCAGATTTTTAGATCAACCCCTCTGAAAGATACGGTTGGGGGCAAAAGTTTTTTTTTTACATATTTTTGGAGAAAATTCCATTAAACACATTGATTTTTCAAAAATAAAAATTTACTTGTCTATCCACGCCTTAATTTATTTGACGGGCAGGTTTTATTTGATACCCAACTCAAAAATTAAAAAAATATATTCATTTTATTATTAAATACGGCTCCGTGAAGTTAGCAGTCCACTGAAAGCACTAACGAAAATTCGTCGGCCATTCGTTAGTGCTTCGTTAGTGCCTGTTAGTGCTTCATAAAAAATCGTAGCCACCCTAACTGTTTTCGAAAAAAAAGCAATTCAAAATGGACTGCTAACTTCACGCTTCGTTGGAAGCACTAACGAAAATTCGTCGGCCATCCGTTAGTGCCTCGTTAGTGCCTGTTAGTGCTTCATTAAAATTTGTAGCCACCCTAACCGTTTTTGAGATATTGAGCATTCAAAAAAATAAGCGTGAAGTTAGTAGTCCACTGAAAGCACTAACGAAAATTCGTCGGCCATCCGTTAGTGCTTCATAAAAAATCGTAGCCACCCTAACCGTTTTCGAAAAAAAAGCAATTCAAAATGGACTGCTAACTTCATGCTTCGTTATAAGCACTAACGAAAATTCGTCGGCCATCCGTTAGTGCCTCGTTAGTGCCTGTTAGTGCTTCATTAAAATTTGTAGCCACCCTAACCGTTTTTGAGAAATTGAGCATTCAAAAAAATAAGTGTGAAGTTAGCAGTCCACTGAAAGCACTAACGAAAATTCGTCGGCCATCCGTTAGTGCCTCGTTAGTGCCTGTTAGCGCTTCATTAAAATTTGTAGCCACCCTAACCGTTTTTGAGAAATTGAGCATTCAAAAAAATAAGCGTGAAGTTAGCAGTCCACTGAAAGCACTAACGAAAATTCGTCGGCCATCCGTTAGTGCCTCGTTAGTGCTTGTTAGTGCTTCATTAAAATTTGTAGCCACCCTAACCGTTTTTGAGAAATTGAGCATTCAAAAAAATAAGCGTGAAGTTAGCAGTCCACTGAAAGCACTAACGAAAATTCGTCGGCCATCCGTTAGTGCCTGTTAGTGCTTCATTAAAATTTGTAGCCACCCTAACCGTTTTTGAGAAATTGAGCATTCAAAAAAATAAGCGTGAAGTTAGCAGTCCACTGAAAGCACCAACGAAAATTCGTCGGCCATCCGTTAGTGCCTCGTTAGTGCCTGTTAGTGCTTCATTAAAATTTGTAGCCACCCTAACCGTTTTTGAGATATTGAGCATTCAAAAAAATAAGCGTGAAGTTAGCAGTCCACTGAAAGCACTAACGAAAATTCGTCAGCCATCCGTTAGTGTCTGTTAATGCTCCATTAAAATTTGTAGCCACCCTAACCGTTTTTGAGAAATTGAGCTTTCAAAAAATCGACCGTGAAGTTAGCAGTCCACTGAAAGCACTGACGAAAAGTCGTCGGCCATCCGTTAGTGCCTGTTAGTGCTTCATTAAAATTTGTAGCCACCCTAACCGTTTTTGAGATATTGAGTATTCAAAAAAATAAGCGTGAATGTTAGCAGTCCACTGAAAGCACTGACGAAAAGTCGTCGGCCATCCGTTAGTGCCTCGTTAGTGCCTGTTAGTGCTTCATTAAAATTTGTAGCCACCCTAACCGTTTTTGAGATATTGAGCATTCAAAAAAATAAGCGTGAAGTTAGCAGTCCACTGAAAGCACTATCGAAAATTCGTCGGCCATTCGTTAGTGCTTCGTTAGTGCCTGTTAGTGTTTCATTAAAATTTGTAGCCACCCTAACCGTTTTTGAGAAATTGAGCTTTCAAAAAATCGACCGTGAAGTTAGCAGTCCACTGAAAGCACTGACGAAAAGTCGTCGGCCAACCGTTAATGCCTCGTTAGTGCCTGTTAGTGCTTCATTAAAATTTGTAGCCACCCTAACCGTTTTTGAGATATTGAGCATTCAAAAAAATAAGCGTGAAGTTAGCAGTCCACTGAAAGCACTAACGAAAATTCGTCGGCCATTCGTTAGTGCTTCGTTAGTGCCTGTTAGTGTTTCATTAAAATTTGTAGCCACCCTAACCGTTTTTGAGAAATTGAGCTTTCAAAAAATCGACCGTGAAGTTAGCAGTCCACTGAAAGCACTGACGAAAAGTCGTCGGCCATCCGTTAGTGCCTCGTTAGTGTCTGTTAAAGCTCCATTAAAATTTGTAGCCACCCTAACCGTTTTTGAGAAATTGAGCTTTCAAAAAATCGACCGTGAAGTTAGCAGTCCACTGAAAGCACTAACGAAAATTCGTCAGCCATTCGTTAATGCCTTGTTAGTGCCTGTTAGTGCTTCATTAAAATTTGTAGCCACCCTAACCGTTTTTGAGATATTGAGCATTCAAAAAAATAAGCGTGAAGTTAGCAGTCCACTGAAAGCACTAACGAAAATTCGTCGGCCATCCGTTAGTGCATCGTTAGTGCCTGTTAGTGCTTCATAAAAAATCGTAGCCACCCTAACCGTTTTCGAAAAAAAAGCAATTCAAAATGGACTGCTAACTTCATGCTTCGTTGGAAGCACTAACGAAAATTCGTCGGCCATCCGTTAGTGCCTCGTTAGTGCCTGTTAGTGCTTCATTAAAATTTGTAGCCACCCTAACCGTTTTTGAGAAATTGAGCATTCAAAAAAATAAGCGTGAAGTTAGCAGTCCACTGAAAGCACTAACGAAAATTCGTCGGCCATCCGTTAGTGCCTGTTAGTGCTTCATTAAAATTTGTAGCCACCCTAACCGTTTTTGAGAAATTGAGCATTCAAAAAAATAAGCGTGAAGTTAGCAGTCCACTGAAAGCACCAACGAAAATTCGTCGGCCATCCGTTAGTGCCTCGTTAGTGCCTGTTAGTGCTTCATTAAAATTTGTAGCCACCTTAACCGTTTTTGAGATATTGAGCATTCAAAAAAATAAGTGTGAAGTTAGCAGTCCACTGAAAGCACTAACGAAAATTCGTCGGCCATCCGTTAGTGCATCGTTAGTGCCTGTTAGCGCTTCATTAAAATTTGTAGCCACCTTAACCGTTTTTGAGAAATTGAGCATTCAAAAAAATAAGTGTGAAGTTAGCAGTCCACTGAAAGCACTAACGAAAATTCGTCGGCCATCCGTTAGTGCCTCGTTAGTGCCTGTTAGTGCTTCATTAAAATTTGTAGCCACCCTAACCGTTTTTGAGAAATTGAGCATTCAAAAAAATAAGCGTGAAGTTAGCAGTCCACTGAAAGCACTAACGAAAATTCGTCGGCCATCCGTTAGTGCCTGTTAGTGCTTCATTATAATTTGTAGCCACCCTAACCGTTTTTGAGAAATTGAGCATTCAAAAAAATAAGCGTGAAGTTAGCAGTCCACTGAAAGCACCAACGAAAATTTGTCGGCCATCCGTTAGTGCCTCGTTAGTGCCTGTTAGTGCTTCATTAAAATTTGTAGCCACCCTAACCGTTTTTGAGATATTGAGCATTCAAAAAAATAAGCGTGAAGTTAGCAGTCCACTGAAAGCACTAACGAAAATTCGTCGGCCATCCGTTAGTGTCTGTTAGTGCTCCATTAAAATTTGTAGCCACCCTAACCGTTTTTGAGAAATTGAGCTTTCAAAAAATCGACCGTGAAGTTAGCAGTCCACTGAAAGCACTGACGAAAAGTCGTCGGCCATCTGTTAGTGCCTGTTAGTGCTTCATTAAAATTTGTAGCCACCCTAACCGTTTTTGAGATATTGAGTATTCAAAAAAATAAGCGTGAATGTTAGCAGTCCACTGAAAGCACTCACGAAAAGTCGTCGGCCATCCGCTAGTGCCTCGTTAGTGCCTGTTAGTGCTTCATTAAAATTTGTAGCCACCCTAACCGTTTTTGAGATATTGAGCATTCAAAAAAATAAGCGTGAAGTTAGCAGTCCACTGAAAGCACTAACGAAAATTCGTCGGCCATTCGTTAGTGCTTCGTTAGTGCCTGTTAGTGTTTCATTACAATTTGTAGCCACCCTAACCGTTTTTGAGAAATTGAGCTTTCAAAAAATCGACCGTGAAGTTAGCAGTCCACTGAAAGCACTGACGAAAAGTCGTCGGCCATCCGTTAATGCCTCGTTAGTGCCTGTTAGTGCTTCATTAAAATTTGTAGCCACCCTAACCGTTTTTGAGATATTGAGCATTCAAAAAAATAAGCGTGAAGTTAGCAGTCCACTGAAAGCACTAACGAAAATTCGTCGGCCATTCGTTAGTGCTTCGTTAGTGCCTGTTAGTGTTTCATTAAAATTTGTAGCCACCCTAACCGTTTTTGAGAAATTGAGCTTTCAAAAAATCGACCGTGAAGTTAGCAGTCCACTGAAAGCACTGACGAAAAGTCGTCGGCCATCCGTTAGTGCCTCGTTAGTGTCTGTTAAAGCTCCATTAAAATTTGTAGCCACCCTAACCGTTTTTGAGAAATTGAGCTTTCAAAAAATCGACCGTGAAGTTAGCAGTCCACTGAAAGCACTAACGAAAATTCGTCAGCCATTCGTTAGTGCCTCGTTAGTGCCTGTTAGTGCTTCATTAAAATTTGTAGCCACCCTAACCGTTTTTGAGATATTGAGCATTCAAAAAAATAAGCGTGAAGTTAGCAGTCCACTGAAAGCACTAACGAAAATTCGTCGGCCATCCGTTAGTGCATCGTTAGTGCCTGTTAGTGCTTCATAAAAAATCGTAGCCACCCTAACCGTTTTCGAAAAAAAAGCAATTCAAAATAGACTGCTAACTTCATGCTTCGTTGAAAGCACTAACGAAAATTCGTCGGCCATCCGTTACTGCCTCGTTAGTGCCTGTTAGTGCTTCATTAAAATTTGTAGCCACCCTAACCGTTTTTGAGAAATTGAGCATTCAAAAAAATAAGTGTGAAGTTAGCAGTCCACTGAAAGCACTAACGAAAATTCGTCGGCCATCCGTTAGTGCTTCGTTAGTGCCTGTTAGTGTTTCATTAAAATTTGTAGCCACCCTAACCGTTTTTGAGAAATTGAGCTTTCAAAAAATCGACCGTGAAGTTAGCAGTCCACTGAAAGCACTAACGAAAATTCGTCAGCCATTCGTTAGTGCCTCGTTAGTGCCTGTTAGTGCTTCATTAAAATTTGTAGCCACCCTAACCGTTTTTGAGAAATTGAGCATTCAAAAAAATAAGCGTGAAGTTAGCAGTCCACTGCAAGCACTAACGAAAATTCGTCGGCCATCCGTTAGTGCCTCGTTAGTGCCTGTTAGCGCTTCATTAAAATTTGTAGCCACCCTAACCGTTTTTGAGAAATTGAGCATTCAAACAAATAAGCGTGAAGTTAGCAGTCCACTGAAAGCACTAACAAAAATTCGTCGGCCATCCGTTAGTGCCTCGTTAGTGCCTGTTAGTGCTTCATTAAAATTTGTAGCCACCCTAACCGTTTTTGAGAAATTGAGCATTCAAAAAAATAAGCGTGAAGTTAGCAGTCCACTGAAAGCACTAACGAAAATTCGTCGGCCATCCGTTAGTGCCTGTTAGTGCTTCATTAAAATTTGTAGCCACCCTAACCGTTTTTGAGAAATTGAGCATTCAAAAAAATAAGCGTGAAGTTAGCAGTCCACTGAAAGCACCAACGAAAATTCGTCGGCCATCCGTTAGTGCCTCGTTAGTGCCTGTTAGTGCTTCATTAAAATTTGTAGCCACCCTAACCGTTTTTGAGATATTGAGCATTCAAAAAAATAAGCGTGAAGTTAGCAGTCCACTGAAAGCACTAACGAAAATTCGTCGGCCATTCGTTAGTGCTTCGTTAGTGCCTGTTAGTGTTTCATTAAAATTTGTAGCCACCCTAACCGTTTTTGAGAAATTGAGCTTTCAAAAAATCGACCGTGAAGTTAGCAGTCCACTGAAAGCACTGACGAAAAGTCGTCGGCCATCCGTTAATGCCTCGTTAGTGCCTGTTAGTGCTTCATTAAAATTTGTAGCCACCCTAACCGTTTTTGAGATATTGAGCATTCAAAAAAATAAGCGTGAAGTTAGCAGTCCACTGAAAGCACTAACGAAAATTCGTCGGCCATTCGTTAGTGCTTCGTTAGTGCCTGTTAGTGTTTCATTAAAATTTGTAGCCACCCTAACCGTTTTTGAGAAATTGAGCTTTCAAAAAATCGACCGTGAAGTTAGCAGTCCACTGAAAGCACTGACGAAAAGTCGTCGGCCATCCGTTAGTGCCTCGTTAGTGTCTGTTAAAGCTCCATTAAAATTTGTAGCCACCCTAACCGTTTTTGAGAAATTGAGCTTTCAAAAAATCGACCGTGAAGTTAGCAGTCCACTGAAAGCACTAACGAAAATTCGTCAGCCATTCGTTAGTGCCTCGTTAGTGCCTGTTAGTGCTTCATTAAAATTTGTAGCCACCCTAACCGTTTTTGAGATATTGAGCATTCAAAAAAATAAGCGTGAAGTTAGCAGTCCACTGAAAGCACTAACGAAAATTCGTCGGCCATCCGTTAGTGCATCGTTAGTGCCTGTTAGTGCTTCATAAAAAATCGTAGCCACCCTAACCGTTTTCGAAAAAAAAGCAATTCAAAATAGACTGCTAACTTCATGCTTCGTTGAAAGCACTAACGAAAATTCGTCGGCCATCCGTTACTGCCTCGTTAGTGCCTGTTAGTGCTTCATTAAAATTTGTAGCCACCCTAACCGTTTTTGAGAAATTGAGCATTCAAAAAAATAAGTGTGAAGTTAGCAGTCCACTGAAAGCACTAACGAAAATTCGTCGGCCATCCGTTAGTGCTTCGTTAGTGCCTGTTAGTGTTTCATTAAAATTTGTAGCCACCCTAACCGTTTTTGAGAAATTGAGCTTTCAAAAAATCGACCGTGAAGTTAGCAGTCCACTGAAAGCACTAACGAAAATTCGTCAGCCATTCGTTAGTGCCTCGTTAGTGCCTGTTAGTGCTTCATTAAAATTTGTAGCCACCCTAACCGTTTTTGAGAAATTGAGCATTCAAAAAAATAAGCGTGAAGTTAGCAGTCCACTGCAAGCACTAACGAAAATTCGTCGGCCATCCGTTAGTGCCTCGTTAGTGCCTGTTAGCGCTTCATTAAAATTTGTAGCCACCCTAACCGTTTTTGAGAAATTGAGCATTCAAACAAATAAGCGTGAAGTTAGCAGTCCACTGAAAGCACTAACAAAAATTCGTCGGCCATCCGTTAGTGCCTCGTTAGTGCCTGTTAGTGCTTCATTAAAATTTGTAGCCACCCTAACCGTTTTTGAGAAATTGAGCATTCAAAAAAATAAGCGTGAAGTTAGCAGTCCACTGAAAGCACTAACGAAAATTCGTCGGCCATCCGTTAGTGCCTGTTAGTGCTTCATTAAAATTTGTAGCCACCCTAACCGTTTTTGAGAAATTGAGCATTCAAAAAAATAAGCGTGAAGTTAGCAGTCCACTGCAAGCACTAACGAAAATTCGTCGGCCATCCGTTAGTGCCTCGTTAGTGCCTGTTAGCGCTTCATTAAAATTTGTAGCCACCCTAACCGTTTTTGAGAAATTGAGCATTCAAACAAATAAGCGTGAAGTTAGCAGTCCACTGAAAGCACTAACGAAAATTCGTCGGCCATTCGTTAGTGCTTCGTTAGTGCCTGTTAGTGTTTCATTAAAATTTGTAGCCACCCTAACCGTTTTTGAGAAATTGAGCTTTCAAAAAATCGACCGTGAAGTTAGCAGTCCACTGAAAGCACTGACGAAAAGTCGTCGGCCATCCGTTAGTGCCTCGTTAGTGTCTGTTAAAGCTCCATTAAAATTTGTAGCCACCCTAACCGTTTTTGAGAAATTGAGCTTTCAAAAAATCGACCGTGAAGTTAGCAGTCCACTGAAAGCACTAACGAAAATTCGTCAGCCATTCGTTAGTGCCTCGTTAGTGCCTGTTAGTGCTTCATTAAAATTTGTAGCCACCCTAACCGTTTTTGAGATATTGAGCATTCAAAAAAATAAGCGTGAAGTTAGCAGTCCACTGAAAGCACTAACGAAAATTCGTCGGCCATCCGTTAGTGCATCGTTAGTGCCTGTTAGTGCTTCATAAAAAATCGTAGCCACCCTAACCGTTTTCGAAAAAAAAGCAATTCAAAATGGACTGCTAACTTCATGCTTCGTTGGAAGCACTAACGAAAATTCGTCGGCCATCCGTTAGTGCCTCGTTAGTGCCTGTTAGTGCTTCATTAAAATTTGTAGCCACCCTAACCGTTTTTGAGAAATTGAGCATTCAAAAAAATAAGTGTGAAGTTAGCAGTCCACTGAAAGCACTAACGAAAATTCGTCGGCCATCCGTTAGTGCCTCGTTAGTGCCTGTTAGCGCTTCATTAAAATTTGTAGCCACCCTAACCGTTTTTGAGAAATTGAGCATTCAAAAAAATAAGCGTGAAGTTAGCAGTCCACTGAAAGCACTAACGAAAATTCGTCGGCCATCCGTTAGTGCCTCGTTAGTGCCTGTTAGCGCTTCATTAAAATTTGTAGCCACCCTAACCGTTTTTGAGAAATTGAGCATTCAAAAAAATAAGCGTGAAGTTAGCAGCCCACTGAAAGCACTAACAAAAATTCGTCGGCCATCCGTTAGTGCCTAGTTAGTGCCTGTTAGTGCTTCATTAAAATTTGTAGCCACCCTAACCGTTTTTGAGAAATTGAGCATTCAAAAAAATAAGCGTGAAGTTAGCAGTCCACTGAAAGCACCAACGAAAATTCGTCGGCCATCCGTTAGTGCCTCGTTAGTGCCTGTTAGTGCTTCATTAAAATTTGTAGCCACCCTAACCGTTTTTGAGATATTGAGCATTCAAAAAAATAAGCGTGAAGTTAGCAGTCCACTGAAAGCACTAACGAAAATTCGTCGGCCATCCGTTAGTGTCTGTTAGTGCTCCATTAAAATTTGTAGCCACCCTAACCGTTTTTGAGAAATTGAGCTTTCAAAAAATCGACCGTGAAGTTAGCAGTCCACTGAAAGCACTAACGAAAATTCGTCAGCCATTCGTTAGTGCCTCGTTAGTGCCTGTTAGTGCTTCATTAAAATTTGTAGCCACCCTAACCGTTTTTGAGAAATTGAGCATTCAAAAAAATAAGCGTGAAGTTAGCAGTCCACTGAGAGCACTAACGAAAATTCGTCGGCCATCCTTTAGTGCTTCGTTAGTGCCTGTTAGTGCTTCATTAAAATTTGTAGCCACCCTAACCGGTTTTGAGAAATTGAGCTTTCAAAAAATCGACCGTGAAGTTAGCAGTCCACTGAAAGCACTGACGAAAAGTCGTCGGCCATCCGTTAGTGCCTCGTTAGTGCCTGTTAGTGCTTCATTAAAATTTGTAGCCACCCTAACCGTTTTTGAGATATTGAGTATTCAAAAAAATAAGCGTGAAGTTAGCAGTCCACTGAAAGCACTAAAGAAAATTCGTCGGCCATCCGTTAGTGCCTCGTTAGTTCCTGTTAGTGCTTTATTAAAATTTGTAGCCACCCTAACCGTTTTTTAGAAATTGAGCATTAAAAAAAATGAACGTGCAGTTTGCAGGTCATGAAAAGCACTAATGAAAATTCATCGGCCAATCGTTAGTGCCTCAGTAGTACCTGTTTGTGCTTCATTAAAATCGAAATCCACCCTAACGGTTTTTGAGAAATTGAGCATTCAAAAAAATTAACGTGTAGTTTGCAGGTCATGAAAAGCACTAATAAAAATTCATCGGCCAACCGTTAGTGCCTTGGTAGTGCCGGTTTGTGCTTCATTAAAATCGGAATCCACCCTAAGAGTTTTTGAGAAATTGAGCATTCAAAAAAATAAGCATCAAGTTAGATGGTGATTGAAATACTATATTTTTCTATAGATGGGGGTAGATTTATCTAAGATATATTAATTTATTTATTTATTTATTTTACATCGGCCTATTTCTGCAACCAGGCTAATCGCCGATGCCAGGGGCGAACTCCTACACCTGGTTGAGGGGTGAATGATTGTGAAATGAGAGTAATGTATACATATTATTCTCGCCCGAATAATATTACCAACGGAGAATCGAACTACCGATCGCATAATCCAGACTGTTTTCACCAGTCCAAACTGTACGACTTAATGCGCTCGACCACTCCGTTGGCATCTAAGATATGTTAAATCCCAAGATATTTGAGAATAATTTTTACTACAATTTTACGCCTTCACACATATCATTGTATTTTCAACCCTATCTAATTAATGTAGGGCGAACTTGCAAATTAACTTCGATGACAGAATAAGCACCCAGAATTATCTGATAAGTTGAAAAAGGTATGAAAACAACTAATTAATTATATCACAAGTAAAATTAGAAGAAGTCAATAAATATGTAATCTGTGTAAAAAAATCGTCTATATCGTCTAATGTAAATAAGCAATTTTTAAGAAGTGTTGGACTAAATATGACTGACGATTTAGGTATGAGAAATGATAAGCAAAAGATCTAGTGTAATAAAACACAATATTGAAGGAAAGTTTCGATGTTAGTATTTTTTAATATAATCAATATAATAATATACAAATAACAAATCATCAAAACAGTAACCGACGAGTTCATCCAAAATCAATTCATCGAAAATCAACTCATCGAAAATCAATTAATCGAAAATCAATTCATCGAAAATCAATTCATCGAAAATCAACTCATCGAAAATCAATTCATCGAAAATCAATTCATCGAATGATCAATTCATCGAATCGTCAATACATCGAAAAAAAAAATGATGTACATGTTTTTAGGGCGTAAGGACGGAAAAAAGTCGGAAAAAATCTTGCGTGCGGAACTTAAAATCGTTACGACGGCTAAACTATAAGAGATATATCGAAAATATATATGACGGACTTTTCAGGTTCAATATTACTACAAAAATGTCCGGGAGAGCATATATCGCAGGTCAATAGATAACTCACAATTATGATTTATAATTTTCATTTTCGGCGAAAATTATAACGCTGTTTGCTGTGGAATATCATCGTTACCTTTAAAGATTTACAAAGAAAAATTACTTTAACGGCAAGAGTATTTACTAACGAATAAAAATCCCATGACCCATGTACCTATCGTATAAAGGTATTACTTCTGACCTTTATACGATAGGAGATCAGTACCACAGAAAGAAGATCATAGTAAATAAATTAATCTGATGAGTCAGTTTGATCGTTAGGTGGTAGAGCGGGGTGCCGGGTTAACAATACTGCTAGTTCAAAAGTTCTGCTTAGTTGAAGTAAATTTAAAATTGTGTTTTGATGGATTCACGGTAAGTTCATCGAAAATCAATTCATCGAAAATAAATTCATCGAAAATCAATTCATCGAAAATCAATTCATCGAATGATCAATTCATCGAATCGTCAATTCATCGAAAATAAAAATTTTGTAAATATTTGAGAGGAAGGCCGAGGGGATCGGAAAGTCAAAAAAACAGTGGTCAATAAAAGTAGACAGACTAAGAAATAATTGCATAAAATTTTTTATATGGTTTAAAATAAGGTAAATAAAGTGACATAGTGTTTGAATATAAATAAAGAAATATAATAAGAAAACTTATATAATAAAACAAATAAATTTTTTGTTTTTAAGGTTTAATAAGACAGGTTATGGGCAATTGCACGCAAATAATTTTTATATATTCATACACAATGATACGCATTTTAATTGGGCTAATATGGGGGAAAATAAAGTACTATGCATCTAAAAAGAAGGTAATTAGGTCAGGTTAGGTTAGTAAGGGTTTGGTTAGAAGAAGCCGAGCGAAGCGAGCTACTCATCTTCTAGTTTAATGACAAAACACTATCTTAGGTTAGGTTAGGTTAGTAAGGGTTTGGTTAGAAGAAGCCGAGCAAAGCGAGCTACCCATCTTCTAGTTTAATGACAAAGCACTATCTTAGGTTAGGTTAAGTTAGTAAGGGTTTGGTTAGAAGAAGTCGAGCGAAGCGAGCTACCCATCTTCTTGTTTAATGACAAAACAAACTCACACTAACATAATAATGCCACCTGTTTAGAATCACCGTAAATTGAACAAATCATGTGTGGTATGACGCTAGTGGTATGACCTATTCCCTAGTTATACCGAAAATATATATTAATAAGAAAATTTGTTTTTACGAAATAACATAATATTACTAAGCATTTTCGATAAACGTGCCATTCGATAAATTGAGCATTCGATAAATTGATTTTCGATAAATTTGCTTTCGATAAACTTGCTTTCGATAAATTTGCTTTCGATAAATTGATTTTCGATAAATTAATATTCGATAAATTTGTATTCGATAAATTGATTTTCGATAAATTGACCTAGAATCAATTCCGCAGGGTTCTAAATAGTAACTGTGCAAAATTTGGTTTAAATCGGTTACACGGCCTAGGAATGTATAGCGAACAAACAAACAAACAAAAAGACAATTTTCCTCTTTTATATATATAGAGAAGAAGAAGATGTCCAATTATTTTTACTATGCATTTTCTTTCTCGCGTTCAAGACGCGGCACACAAACCTAACGGTCGAAGGAGAAAAGTGCAGGTAGACCATCGAATTGAAAAATAGAGCGGTTTTTGCTGTCAATGAAAGTAAGTATGGCCAAAGATTTAATAGGTAAATATAAAGTTTTGCAGTTTATTTATATTTTTTTATATTTTATATTTTTAATAAATATAAAGCAAGCCGCACACAATTGAGATAGATAAGGTATTATACTCCGCGTCTTTGGTGCTATATATTTTAGTTTGCAATGCAGTTGATGATAGTCGATGGTAATATTCGTTTAGTTCGTTCGTCACAAATATATTTAAAAATTATTATACCCAAAATTATTGTGTTTGTATGCTGTAGCATATAAGTGTAACAGAGATAGATATACATTGATATTCGTGACCCCCCCCCTTTGGGAGGGTCTTTGACCCATGTACCTATCGTTTATAGGTCAGAAGTAATCACAGAAAGAAGATCACAGTAAATAAATTAATCTGATGAGTCTGTTTGATCGTTAGGTGGTAGAGCGGGCTGCCGGCGGATTAACAGTACTGCTGGTTCAAAAGTTCTGTTTAGTTGAAGTAAATTTTAAATTGTGTTTTGATGATTTGTTATTTGTATATTATTATATTGATTATATTAAATACTAACATCGAAACTTTCCTTCAATATTGTGTCTTATTACACTAGATCTTTTGCTTATCATTTCTCATACCTAAATCGTCAGTCATATTTAGTCCAACACTTATTAAAAATTGCTTATTTACATTAGAGGATTTAGACGATTTTTTTACACAGATTATATTGACTTCTTCTAATTTTACTTGTGATAAAATTAATTAGTTGTTTTTCATTTATACGTTTTTCAACTTATCAGATAATTCTGGGTGCTTATTCTGTCATCGAAGTTAATTTGCAAGTTCGCCCTACATTAATTAGATAGGGTTGAAAATGCAATATGTGTGAAAGCGTAAAATTGTAGTAAAAATTATTCTCAAATATCTTGGGATTTAACATATCTTAGATGCCAACGGAGTAGTCGAGCGCATTAAGTCGTGCAGTTTGGACTGGTGAAAACAGTTTGGATTGTGCGGTTGGTAGTTCGATTCTCCGTTGGTGATATTATTCATTTCACAATTATTTACCCCTCATCCAGGTGTAGGAGTTCGCCCCCTGGCATCGGAGATTAGCCTCGTTGCAGAAATAGGCCAAAGTAAAATAAATAAATAATTAAATAAATAAATAAATAAATAAATAAATAAATAAATAAATAAATTAATATATCTAAGATAAATCTACCCCCATCTATAGAAAAATATAGTATTTCAATCACCATCTAACTTCACACTTATTTTTTTGAATGCTCAATTTCTAAAAAACGGGTTGGGTGGATTCCAATTTTAATGAAGCACTAACAGGTACTAACGAGGCACTAATGGATAGCCGACGAATTTTCGTTAGTGCTTTCTATGTCCTGCTAACTTAATGCTTATTTTTTTGAATGCTCAATTTCTCAAAAACACTTAGGGTGGATTTCGATTTTAATGAAGCACAAACAGGCACTACCGAGGCACTAATGGTTGGCCGATGAATTTTCTTTAGTGCTTTTCATGACCTGCAAACTACACGTTAATTTTTTTGAATGCTCAATTTCTCAAAAACGGTAAGGGTGGATTTCGATTTTAATGAAGCACAAACAGGCACTACCGAGGCACTAACGGTTGGCCGATGAATTTTCATTAGTGCTTTTCATGACCTGCATACTGCACGTTATTTTTTTTTAATGCTCAATTTCTCAAAAACGGTTAGGGTGGCTACAAATTTTAATGAAGCACTAACAGGCACTAACGAGGCATTAACGGATGGCCGACGAATTTTCGTTAGTACTTTCAGTGGACTGCTAACTTCACGCTTATTTTTTTGAATGCTCAATTTCTCAAAAACGGTTAGGGTGGCTTCAAATTTTAATGAAGCACTAACAGGCACTAACGAGGCACTAACGGATGGCCGACGAATTTTCGTTAGTGCTTTCAGTGGACTGCTAACTTCACGCTTATTTTTTTGAATGCTCAATTTCTCAAAAACGGTTAGGGTGGCTACAAATTTTAATGTAGCACTAACAGGCACTAACGGATGGCCGACGAATTTTCGTTAGTGCTTTCAGTGGACTGCTAACTTCACGGTCGATTTTTTGAAAGCTCAATTTCTCAAAAACGGTTAGGATGGCTACAAATTTTAATGAAGCACTAACAGGCACTAACGAGGCACTAACGGATGGCCGACGAATTTTCGTTAGTGCTTTCAGTGGACTGCTAACTTCGTGCTTATTTTTTTGAATGCTCAATATCTCAAAAACGGTTAGGGTGGCTACAAATTTTAATGAAGCACTAACAGGCACTAACGAGGCACTAACGGATGGCCGACGAATTTTCGTTAGTGCTTCCAACGAAGCGTGAAGTTAGCAGTCCATTTTGAATTGCTTTTTTTTCGAAAACGGTTAGGGTGGCTACGATTTTTTATGAATCAGTAACAGGCACTAACGCAGCACTAACGGATGGCCGACGAATTTTCGTTAGTGGTTTCAGTGGACTGCTAACTTCACGGAGCCATTAAATACATAGTTGTTTATATTTATCTCGAAATGTGTTTTTTGAACTCTCAGTATTTTTCCTATATGTGGGTTAAAGAGTTGTATAAGCATACCGAATTTCAACTTTTTATGTCAAGCCGGTTGGCTACAATTTCTACCGTACAGACAGACAGAGAGACAGATACATGAGTGACGGTATAAGGGTTTTTTGTTGGCCATACATACAAAACCCTAAAAACAGTGGTCT
Source organism: Liopterus haemorrhoidalis (assembly GCA_963971575.1). Lineage (NCBI taxonomy): Eukaryota > Metazoa > Arthropoda > Insecta > Coleoptera > Dytiscidae > Liopterus > Liopterus haemorrhoidalis. The sequence goes on along the minus strand of OZ020617.1, from coordinate 33,718,186 downwards.
TCTGGAATGAAAGTGCCTTTCTGGAAAAGAAGCTGCCACACTGAAAACAGAGCGTACCTTCTTAAAAAGTGCCCCATTAAAAAAAATATATGTGAATTTTCGCACATTTCAAGGTTTTGTAGGCACATAATTATTGTAAGAAGCCAATAAAATGCTGGATGACTAGGACAATATTTTTTCTATAATCCCATCAGAATCAACAGTTTTTTGATAATTTAACCAATTGATTGTATAAAATTCTATTCAAATTTACATTATTCATTTCTAGGATACAATAATAATTACTGTACCTAATCGATAGTTTATTCATAAATCTTTTCGTCTTCTACATACAGTAACTTTGAAAATTCCATGCATTTTGGAGACATAGTAAAATAGCAATCCACTACTTAATCAAAACAGTGCCATTATAAATTGCTGTCTTAGTAAGTGTATAATTTAGTCTAGTGAACCGGTCTAATAATTTAGTCTGCATTCAATCCGACTTAGAACAAAATTAAATTACTCTCTCAAGTTAATCTTAATCATTCAATGTACTCAAGTATTTCGCATGATTCCTATGAATCATGCTTAAAAATTCTTGGGCCTCGCACTAAAACAATTTTTTCATCACTTCACTTTGATTCAATCATTTTTATGATCCTTGGAACCACAAATTGAAATTTTTACCAATATTTTCTAACTTAAAATATATGAAACTAGCTGAGTACCCGTGCTTCGCTACGGTTTATTGACGGTTTGCCATCATCGTGCAATTATTATAAGTCATGATTCTCTATAGATCACATTGCTGACTCTCTCCTCAGTGGTAGATTCACCCCGTTAGAGATTCATTAGTGTAAAATTCGTAATTTGTTTCTAAACATGTGCAAGGGTAACTTTTATAAGCAAAAACCTAATCAATATCTCATCTGTCCTAAGAGATACAGAGGAATCCGTGAAAAAAAAAAAAAATACTCCTTTTCACCTCATAGGGATCGAAAAATCCTTTCTTAGTGGGTTCTTACGTCATATCGAGAAATGTACTCTTGGAATTTCTTATTTCTAATAAAAAATTCTTTAGGAATGAAATTTTAAAAACTGTTACAACACTATCGAAAGATTTTAAAAAGTCACCTATATGCCAGAAAAGAATGTTATAACTCAAGAAACACAGGATACATTCCATGTATCTAATCAAAAATGTACCTATTTACCCCCTTATAGATAAAAAAAAAAGTTTAAAAGACTTTCTTAAGATTATAAAAAAAATTATATACCAAAAAGGAATATTATAACTCAACAAACAAATAAGTTACGAAACATTATATAAGTCGCCCTGATTTAATGTAGATTCGCCCCGTTAAGTGTTGATTGAAGCAAAATTCTACATTACATTTTTATACATGCGTATGAGTAACTATAGTAAGTAAAAAGCAAGTCGTTATTTCATCAAGAGATATTAAAAAATCCATTTTCACCCCCTGGGGGTTGAATTTCGAGAAATCTCTTCTTAGTGGTTGCTTACGTCATGGAAGAAATATAGTCCCCGAATTTCAATTGTCTACTAAAAAATACCAATGTACCAATGAAATTTAGGGCAATATAAAAAATGCAATTTAGGGGTGAAATATAAAAAAAAACGGTCAAAATGAAATTTTCTTGAAACTAATGATATTAAAATGACACCTAAATGCGAAAAAGTACAACATAGTTATAGTACAACAAAGACAGAAGCTACAAAAGGTTCTATAATTCACCCCGAATCTAGAACCCCTTTAGGGATTGATGATTAGAGCAAAATCCTGAATTTAATTTTTAAACACATATACGGATAACATTGTAAGCAAAATCCAAATCAATATACCATTGGACCTAAGAGATAATGAAGAATCCGAGGAAAAACATTTTATCACTTTTCATCCCCTAGGGGTCGAATTTCGAAAAATTCCATATAACAGGGTGCTTGCGACATGGAGGGAATATATTTCATGAATTTCATATCTCTATGTCAAAGGACGTTCTTTCAAATAAAAAATACCAATTTACCCCTTTAGGGATGAAATATAAAAAAATTTCAAAACGCTTTTTAAATATTTTAAATACAAAATTATGTACCAAAATGGAATGTTATAACTCAGGAAATACAAAGGTTTCTATAATTCACCCCACATGTAGATTTACCACTTTAGGGGTTGATTAGGGCAAAATCCTGAATTATTGTTTCAAAAATTTGTATGGGTAACCTTTGTAATCAAAAACCAAGTTAATATCTCATTGGTCCTAAGGTATATTGAGGAACCCTTCAAACCACATTTCACCCCGTAGGGCTCGAATTTCGAAAAATCTCTTTTTAGTGGGGGCTTACATCACGGAAGGAATATTCCAATTTCATGTCTCTACAGCCAAGGGAAGTTCTATCGAATATAAATACCCATTTATCCCCCCCCCCATTTACATTTAAAGGTGAAATTTTAAAAGACTGTCAAAACTATCTCGAGATATTTAAAAAAGACACCGGTATGCCAAAAATGAATGTTATAACTTAATAAACACAGGAAATACGACGGGTTGTATAATTCACCCCGATTATAGATTTACCCCTTTAGGGGTTGATTAGGAAAGAATCCAGAAATAAAATTTTCGGCATTTGTATGGTTAATCTTTATAAGCAAAAGTCAAGTCGATATCTTATTGGTATTAAGAGATATTAAGGAATCCTTGATATCACATTTCAGCCCTTAGGGGTTGAATTTCGAAAAATACCGTCTTAGTGGGAACTTACGTTATACAGGGAATATACTTTACGAATTTCATGTATCTTGTCCAGAGGACGTTCTGTCGAGTAAAAAATACTCATTTACCCCTTTAGGGGTGAAATTTTGAAAAACCGTCAAAACCATTTCGAGATATTTTAAAAAGACACCGATATGCCTAAAAAAGGATTGTTATAACTCAATAAACACAGGAAATACCAAGGGTTGTATAATTCAACCCGATTGTAGACCCCTATAGGGGATGAATAGGACAACATCCTGAAATAAGGTTTTCGGCATTTGTATGGATAATATTTATAAGCAAAAACGAAGGCGATATATTATTGGACCTGTGAGATATTGAGGAATCCGTGAAAACACATTTTACCCCATTTCACCACTTAGGGGTTGAAATTCAAAAAATCATTACTTAAGGGGTTGTTAAGTCATAAAAGGGATATACTCCCCGAATTTTATGTTTCTCTGTCTAGACGACATTCTATCAAATATAAAATTCCAAGTTACCCCGTTAGGGGTTAAATTTAAAAAAAAGGTCAATACTCTTTTTAAATATTTTAAAAAGACACCTATATGCCTAAAAGAAATGTTATAACACAACAAACACAGAAGATGCGAAGAGTTCCATAATTCACCCTGATTGTAGATTCACCCCTTTAGGGGTTGATAAGTACAAAATCCTGAAAAATAAGTTTTTCAACATTTATGCAGGTAGTCTTTGTAAGCAAAAGCAAGGCGATATATTCTTGACCTAAAAGATACTGAGGAATCCGTGAAAACACATTTCACCCCTTTTCACCCCTGAGAGGTCGAATTTTGAAAAATCATTTCTTAGGGGGTTCTTAAGTCATAAAAGGGATATACTCCCCGAATTTTATGTTTCTTTGTCTAAACGAAATTCTATCGAATAAAAAATACCAATTTACCCCTTTAGGGATGAAATTTAATAAAACGGTCAAAAAACTTTCCAAATATTTTAAAAAGACACCTATATGCCAAAAAGGAATGCTATAACACAATAAACACAGAAGATGCGAAGGGTTCTATAATTGACCCTGATTGTAGATTCACCCCTTTAGGTATCGATAAGAACAAAATCCTGAAATAAGTTTTTTAATATTTACATGAGTAATCTTTGTAAGCAAAAACCAAGTCGATATCTTATTGAATCTAAGAGATATTAAAGAAACCGTGAAGCCACATTTTACCCCTTTTAACCTTCTTTTCACCCACTTAGAGGATGAATTTCGAAAAATCCGTTCTTAGTGGGTGCTTACGTCATGGAAGGAATATACTCGCCGAATTTCATGATTGTACCGTGTAATCACATTTCACCCCTTGTCACCCCTGAGAGGTCGAATTTCGAAAAATCATTTGTTAGGGGGTTCTTAAGTCATAAAAGGGATATACTCCCCGAATTTTATGTTTCTTTGTCTAGACGAAATTCTATCGAATAAAAATTACCAATTTACCCCTTTAGGGGTGAAAATTAAACAAACGGTCAAAACATTTTGTAAATATTTTAAAAAGGCACCTATATGCCAAAAATGAATTTTATAACACAATAAACACAGAAGATGCGAAGGGTTCTATAATTCACCCTGATTGTAGATTCACCCCTTTAGGAGTCGATTAGAACAAAATCCTGAAATAAGTTTTTTAATATTTACATGAGTAATCATTGTGAGCAAAAACCAAGTCGATATCTTATTGGACCTAAGAGATATTAAGAAAACCGTGAAGCCACATTTTACCCCTTTTAACCCTCTTTTCACCCACTTAGAGGATGTGTTTCGAAAAATCCGTTCTTAGTGGGTGCTTACGTCATGGAGGGAATATACTCGCCAAATTTCATGATTGTAGGTTCAGTGGTTTGGGCTGAGCGTTGATTATGAGTAGATAGAGTCTAGAGCTACTAATATAAGACTTAATATAAAAACCCCATAATAATAATAATAATACTTTATTTAAATAGGATGAGCCTAATATACAAACATAAGTAATAAAACATGCATATTACAAACAAATTAAAAACAATTAAAATCAAAATTTAAAAAACATGTAAGCAATATAAAATAGTATAAAATGTGATAAAAACATACATATTTCGTTAAAAATAATGTTACATAAAACGCAAATTGCAAATACATCAAAATAAAAATAAATAAATAAATAAATAAAATAAGATAAAAATACATGATGCATAAAAATTGGTAGAATCAGACATGATAAAATCAGAAAATTCTTAAAAATACGACATAAAACGTAACAAAACAGACCTATCTAAAAATACTTAATTAAAAAATAAAAAATATATATATATACATGATGTACGCTTTATAGCCTTTGTTAAAAATATCAATTAAAACACACAAATCCAAGCACATATAAGCATTTATTACTACGTCTATTTACAATCTCACACATATGTCATTATGTTATGGCTGCTACAAAGGAGGTCCAAGAACTAGTTTTGATCTTAACACGGCCGTCCTGATCTTGCCGCGACCTCGCGGCATCTTGTAAATTTAACTAAAAAAAATAAAACAACTTGCTATTCTAACACGGCCGTCCTGCTTCTGCCACGTCCTCGCGGCATCTTCAGAATTTAATAACTGCAAAATAAAACAGAGGAAACGAAAACATAATGTTAGTTTTGCCCGTCTCTTTGAGGTTCCTGACCATCCAGAGTTTCACTGAACTCCTTGAGGTCCCTGAACATTCAGCGTCGAACAAAACGAACACAACTCTTTGAGGTCCCTGACCATCCAGAGTGAAAGAAAACCACCACAACTCCTTAAGGTCCCTGACCATTCAGAGTTTTCCTGAACTCCTTGAGGTCCCTGACCATCCAGAGTCAAACAACTCATTATGGCTTACACGTGCCATTTCAGCATTGTACAGTGTGTCTTGCGGTACTCAACAAGCTATCAGCTCTCAATTCTTAACTCAACAATCTATCAGTTTATTTCATTACAGGTTGTCTACAGTACCCAACAAGCTCAGTGACTGTCGCTGCTTGATACTCAGTGCCTTATTATCCCACACACAACGTACCTTCTTATTTAATCAAAGCAATAATATGTCTCTTACCACTTTAATCATCGCCACTTTAAATCATCATCATCATCTAACTAGTTACCTTCGTACTATTTATCTGTCAATAGACAAACGCTCGTCCATTCTGACATTTTTTTATTATTATTTCTCTTCAGATCATTACATTTGCCATTTCAGGTAAACTACACCTTGATCTGTTGATATTCAATCGTATTGATAAAATAAGTAAAACTAAGCAGAATCCTACGGTTCCCGCTATTTTATTCCTTGTTGAAGATCTTCAAAGAACAAAGAACACATTTAATGAATTTATCTCCCGGTACTAAAATATGTTCTAAACCTGCAATAACTGTAACAAAAGATCTGCGCAAGCAATGTGCACAGTATTACATCGTTCACATTTAGAATTACATAGCATGTGCTTCAATTGTAAAATCTGTCATTTATATTAGCACTTTCGTTCAATATGTACCATTAGTGCAGACCTAAGAGCAAGACATCTTTGACACCTTACAAGACATTTTTGACACCTTTCGGCTATCAATTTTTGTCTGTGTTTCCACAATTACCACATCAGTTAAAAACTTAACTTAGTAATTTGTATTATTGAACTTGGGAGAACTAAAATTTTTACGTTCATTTTGATTTAAAACATTTTTATTAATTTGCAATTCTGTAAAAGCTAGTTCTCTGAAATTTCAAAATCTTTTCTTTTAAGCATACTCACAATAATAATAAAACTCTTTGAATTACCTTGTTAAGTTTTTATCCAAAATTTCTAAATTACCAAGAACAAATTAGAAATACCATACCTCATTTTTCTCTTATTATTTGGTGTCGAATTTGCATACCTCTTAAGCTTATTCTTTGTTTAACCTTTACAATGTTATCGGAAAATTTATTTGCATCTTGTAGTGTTTCCCAGCCCTTGCTATTAGTTTTAACGTACTTTATCCAAATTCATTCTAGAACATTTCAACTTCAACGCAGGGGCGTACCTAGGGTAAATGGCGCCTCTATCCAAAAATGTGACATCCACTTTTTGAAAATTAAAATTTAAAATAATTTGGCTGGAAATAGATTATATTTACATGCTATTAAATAAATAAATTAAACAAATAATAAAATCAATAAGTTTTAAACATACAATATTTTCTACATATTGAAATATTATATTTTTGTTTAAACATAAATCACAGTTTATTAAAGATCACTTTCACTGAAACGCCTGGTTTTAGACATGTGGCAACATGATTGGAGCCGCACACAGAAAGTTAAGTTGCGACAGATTAAGGGAGACGTTAAACCATGGGGTTCTTCCTGCAGGATTAACCGCAGGGAGGAAACCGCCATCACACGCCTCCGTATAGGTCACTGTTGGTGGATTCGTGGACATCTCCTTCGAGGTGAAGAGTCCCCTATCTGCGAGACGTGTAACACAGATTTGTCTGTGTTACACTTTTTAACTGAGTGTTTACATTTCGAAGATGTCAGGGAGAGGTTAGGCCTGTGCTATGACCTGTCAGTTGCTTTAGGTGACGACAGGGTACTCATGGACAGGTTGATACTCTTTCTGAGAGAATCGAACTTATGTGTGAAGTCTTGCACTTGATTTTAATGTGTTCTTAGTTATTGACTGTGATATTCGATGGCAATTGGCGCCTTTACAGCCTCTTACCATCACCCTGCGTCTGTTCATTTTTTCGAACAGTCTTTTTATATTATTTATTTGTATTTGTCCGTGCAAGATTTCTTTTATTGAGTATGCGTATGTTTAATGATTCTATTTATTTATTTACTGTCTAATTTATTGTTTTTTATATGTAGTGTAGTCCTTTAGATGGGCTGCGTTAGGCGCAAATATCCTTTGTTACTGTGCGCCAAAAATTTAAATTAACTTACTAACTAATAAATCAAATAGATTAAAATAAACTTTCACAGACGAGGTTTCAAGTTCTTTTTTTTATTAGGGTTTAGGGTTTGTTCTCTAAATAACCGAAACATGATGGGACACATTTGTCAACACAAGATTTTACTTTTAATGAATTTTTTTTTCAAAATATTTTTAATTTATTTTTTTTTCTTTTTGTTTTGTTTTCCTTTTTTTATTTTTTTTTGCCATTTTGCGCCCCTTTTCATGTGGCGCCCAGGGCACGTGCCATGCCTGCCATACCCCCAGGTACGCCTCTGCTTCTACGCATCACTGTGGCTCACCATAATATGGGTACGCAACGTTTTGGGGTTAATTTAGTTTTTTACAGTGTAATTATAATATAGCAATTGTGTTTTCCATTTTCAAAACTCTTGTCAGCCAATTTTGACATTTCAATTTATTTCTGCCAATCTTCTGTTATTTTCACTTTTTTTCAATCATTTTCAAAATATTTAATGAATATTTGTTGTAGGTGTGGGCATCCCACTTCTGATGATATACGCTTGATAGCGTTTGTAATAATATCAATTAAAACACACAAATCCAAGCACATATAAGCATTTATTACTACGTCTATTTACAATCGGTCACATATATGTCATTATGTTACGGTTGCTAACGTAACATATTACAAAGGAGGTCCAAGAACTAGTTTTGATCTTGACATACATAAATAAATTACATAAAATAAATAAATAAGTATGTGATATACATCATTTCCTAAAATATGTAATGAGTTTACTCTTAAATAATTTAACACTTGAGCATTTCTTAATATGTAAAGGCAAGTTATTATATTTATTAAAACCTTTATTTAAAATCTGGTTGCAGTTATTTTGCCTCTTTATTAATTTAACTCTTAAATTATGGCATTCACGTATTGGGTACTTATGTACATCATTATTGTATGTTATGTATTTATCGAGATAACTAGGGAGCAGTCCATTGACCAGCTTATATGTATATAAATATCATTGAACAAAATTCAAGACGATCAGCCACAGAAAACCAATTAAGCGATGAATATAATATCTCCCTGGGAGTGAACCTGGGAAGTTAAAGAATTATTCGCAAACCCCTGTTTTGTAGTTCCTGTAACTGATTCACCGAATCTCTGTTCAATGAGTACAACAAACTGGCACAGTAATCAAAATGTGGTTGCACAATAGATTTATATAAATTAACAAGAGTGCCTGACGATACTTTGGTAGAATATCTACTAATTAAATAAAGTTTTTTTGATATATGTTTTATTACATAATCAAAATGGCAATCAAAATTCAAGTGACAATCTATCATAAAACCAAGGTATTTAAATTCTTTAACAATATCTACACGCTGATTATTAATGTTTACATCAATGCTACTAATACCAATATTTCGATATTTATATTTAGAGGATAAAATCATATATTTAGTTTTTAGTACATTAAGTTTCAGTTTATTTTGGCAAAAGTATATATTTAGTTTTTTTAACTATGTTCTTTTTATCAACGGCTACATTAATATTATTATCATATATTGCTACCAAAGTATCATCAGCAAACAAGTTAAGAAAATCGAAATCTACACCGGTAGCAATATCATTGATATAAATCAAAAACAGAATAGGTCCTAAAGAAGTACCTTGAAGGACGCCCCATTTATTAAGTAGTGCCTCTAAGATGACGTCCTCAACTTTCGTACATTGATATCTTTTATCAAAATAACTTTGAAACCATTGTAATATTATGCCCCCGCGCCATATAATTGAACTTTTTTTAATAAAATTCTACGATCAAGTGTTTCAAATGCTCTTTGGAGATCTAAGAAAACCGCAACAATATATTTTCCATCATCAAGTGTATTTTTCCAATCAGAGATAGTAAATTGTAGAGACGTTTCACATGAATGGTTACGCCTAAAACCCGATTGAAGAGTTAATGGCTTTAGCCAGTGCCGTAATTAGGCAGTAGCAACATGTGCACAGACACAGGGCCCAAGATAAAAGGGGGCTCTGTTCAAACTGTGTAGAAGATGTCGATCTGGCTTCCTTTTGTTTATCATCTTGATCCGTTTTCATTTATTTAAAATCTTGCACAGGGCCCATGAAAAGCTAATTACGGTGCTGGCCTTAGTAGTCGAAGCCCCTATGGTTAATTAAAAAAATATGCTCCTGAAAAAATGTTTTATCTTATATTATAGATATCCTTCCACAAAAATATAATAAACTGTTTTAACAATATTTTTATTAACTACTATTTATTTACAGGAAAATGTTATATATACATTTTAACACTTAAAAAAGATAACATATAATCAATAATCAATATATTTTTAAGTCGCACTTAATACAAAAGCTTAATCTAATCAAATCAGATATTGACAGAAATAGTTTTTAAATAATTATCTATGCAAACAAAACAGTTGAAATAGAATTATTAGTACATGGCAAAATCTTTTTTGTTATGAAGTATATTTGAATTGTAGAAGTATGATGAAGTACGTTGACACTCCCGACAGCATCTAGAAATTAATTAATTTTTGTTAATACTGTATACTTTGATTTGTGAATGGTAGTAGTGTTAATGACAAGTTCCATAATACCATTTTCACACTAGATCTTTAATATCGGATGTTTAACTTAGGCTGAATTAAAGTGCGAGTGTGAATACGCGTGACTTCACTTTAATACAGCTTAACTTAAAGATATAGATTTCTGTCATAAAATTAGATCACGTGGTACGCATTACCAACATAATTTCTAATACTGTTTGAATTTGTGCTGTCAATATTTTATATTATCATACATATGAATACTATATAATATCGATGTTATAAGAAGTTTATGCTTATTGTTATACTTAAATTAGTTCTTTAATTAGTTATTTTAATAATGTATTTAATACAATACAGATCAACAATATATAAGGTAAAAATGTATCGAGTTATATGTTAATACAGGTGTAATATATTCTTTATTGTAGAATGGAAACAAATATCAGTATTATTAGTGTTAAATAATAATTCAGAATGTGCGTCTACGTAAACTGTTGAAAACTGGTAACTTCGTGATGTCAAATTAAGAATAAAATTATCACAGAAGATGACAGCACCGGCGATTTAAACATCTCCTGTGAATGTAAACCGGTCTTAAACATCAGTGGACTTGAAGTTCACACATCTTAAAGTACTAGTCAGTGTTACCAGATGTACGATTTAAATCGTACTTGTACGATTATTTTTGATTTTGTACGATGTATGATTTTATGGTGTCCGATGTACGATTTTATTAAAACTTTTATATTTATATATTTTTTTAGTAAGTTATATATTCATATTATATAATGAGATATAATGAATATTTTAGATCAAGGGTTTCAAATCGTCGCGCTTTTAAAAAAATAAGTTGATCTCGCTATGATCGGTAATGCTCGGACATATTCGAATAATCAAATATACAAAGCTAACTTCTCATTGGTTAGTGTACTGTACTACAAACTCAAATCGACCCGGTCTTTTCGTGTTTAATGTGAATGTAGCAAAAATATGTTGAAAAATACCCTTTGTTACGACTGAGATTTATTTTGTTTTGCCATGGATAATGGATACCCATAGTGATAAATACAATACATTTGATAACGAAGAACGTGCTCCAGACCAGTTAAAAATTATAAATATTTAACAGCTCTAATAAGGCAGATGGAAAAATTTATTTGGTTCAATTCAAACAGTTCGAGGAAAAATTATACATTTTTTATATTTTTCTGCTTTTGTGCAAACAAAAATTTATACTTAATAATTTTAAAATTAATTACACAGCATATTATTTTAACGCTCTTAAAAAAACAAAACGATTTGTACGATTTTTTTTTTTTTCGAAAATACAATCATTTTGAAGTGTTTGTACGATTTTTTCTTCTTCGACATCTGGCAACACAGGTACTAGAGTGAAAAGTGTATCAGCTATAATGATACAATACTATACAGTGTGTAAATGAATAACAGTGACAAACAGCTAGAACTTCTAGAGAGGTACTTCAATAGTAGGTATAATATGCAGCACTTATGGAAAATGGATCATTATTAATGAAAACTAAGTTACTAAACCAATTTACTAAAAACATATGAAAAATTATATCCACACAAGTGGTTTGGGAGTGGACCGTGGTTTTGTGAGGGCTTGGGCAAGACAAATTAAAGCCCTTCGAAAGTATCCAGTGATTTAAAGTACACTTTGATAATATTTTTGAGGCATTTCATCACTTGAGGCCTGGCTCTAGTAGCAGAATATTGTTTTACCTTGAATTTAGTGGGCTTTTTGTTACGTTATGGTCCTTTTTGAACAGCCTGTATAATACTTATTAACATGCACTGTTTGTTTAATTATAATGCACTGTTATTTATTAGTTATTATATGTATTTCATTAAAAATTAATTTCTTAATCATGTTTTTATATGGTAGTTTCATATTTCAGTGTTTTTCCAAAAGTATCTAGATGTATCTAGATACAATTCTATATTTGTATTTGTATCTAGATATTTTTTTAAATGTATCTATTACAACACTGTTTGTGAAGTAAGTTGTACTAACATTAACGTATTCTAGTATTTAAACCTCTATGTTCGAAGTTATAATATTATTAAAATTACATAAATCTTTATTAAATAGCACAATTGACTGCATATTCTACTACAGTTTACATAAAAATAGGTGGATGCAAACATTCTAAAAATCATTTCAACCAAGAAGGAAACAGAAATTTAGAAAAAAATATCACTTGTAGATAGAAAGGTAAAACCTAAAAAATAAAATGGGGACAGAGAAGACAAAAATTCTAAAAATCACTTGAAGGAAGAGTAGAAGCACAAAACAAGTCACTTGAGGACGGAGGTAAAAATTCAGAAAAGAAGAAGCTAAAATTTAGTGTAGCCCATTTAAAAATAATATTCAAGCCTGATGCAGGTCTTATGTTGAACACCACTGCTATAAAGTAATAAATATATGACAACAATTATATAAATTAATACAATTATAAATTAGAAGTATATAAATTGAATTTATTTATATATTTTGTATAATAATCATAAATGTAGTATGGAATAACTGGATTGTAAATAAAATAATAAACTGACAGATTGAATTATTTTTAGAAAATACTCTAGATTCGCTAAATGTAAAACATGTGCAAATATCTGCAGAACGTATTACTATTGGCGTGAATTAACAGTGAACAGTTCACTCTGAGATTTAACCAATTTATCATTCGATCGTGCCGGTCACTCTGGTGTAATGGTTAATATACTGGCGTGTTGACTGTTAGACCAGGGTGGGTCAGATTCGAATCCCGGTTATGGCATGGATGTTTGTATTTGTATTTAGTATTAAGGTTTAAAATGTATAGTTGAAAATTAAAAAGTATATATCCTGCTTAATGGCCATAGTTGCTAAGACCAAATAAATAAATTTAAAAAACATTCGATCGTAATTAGGATGAGCATTATTTACCGTCCATGCAACTTAACGCCAGCTTTCAGAACCCTACTGAAACCACGGATAAAAATTGATGTGAAGTGCGAATTTTTACACATTTCAGGGATTTTCAAGTATTTAGTAAGTGAATGATGATTATTTGGGATGCCAAAACAAATTTTATATTAAAATATTTTTTTTGTTAATTTGAATTCGAACGCCTAATACCATTATTTAGTTTTCTAAATATGTGCAGTATTTTTTTTTATATAGCAAGGTTCATTAAGATTTTGAAAATTGCGCCTATGACTTCCATTGGTTGTTATAAGCTCCGCCCCTCTGATTTCGTGTACAATGAAACAGAATTAAATTATAATTTCAACAATTTCCACTGGTTATTAAATTTGCGCTTTTGAAAATATAAAATATAACTAGAATTTTGAAAAAATAATTTAAAAAAAATAAAAATGCAAAAAAAAAACAAAAAATAATATTCTCACAGGGATCGAACTGAGTTAGTTGGGTGAAAGCCAGCGACAAAACCACTACACCAGGATACACCTTCCAATGTGGCGTGTTACAAAGCTATAACTTGTGTACATTATTAGCAAAAAATGCGTTTTTTTCCAAAAACATAATCTGATCAAAAATTCCTGTTGTACTATTCCGGTTTCACCAATGTACATTACTTAGAATTTTTTCAGATTTTTAGTTTAAACCATCTGGCAGACAGGGTGTGGGACAAAAAAATTTTTGCACAATTTTGGCAAAAATCACTTCAAAATAATTTATTTTGCAAAAATAAAAATTTGATCTTTAATCCACGTACCAAGGGCTTTCATTTGATACCCTAATGAGAATTATAAAAAAAATAATTTTTTTTTCGATGAGCACATATTTGTTTATAATTTTAGGGGGATATGTTTTTTAGATATTTTAGTATGTTTCCCACGTGCGGGTCAAAGAGTTGTATAAGCATGCCAAATTTCAATTTTCTAGGTTTAGCCATTTGGTTACAATTTTTACCGTACAGACAGACAGACAGACAGACGACAAAATGACGGTATAAGGGTTTTTTGGTCATACCTACAAAATCCTAAAAATGGGATTTTTGAGAAATAAACAAATCTAAAGAACAACGCTCTAAAACGTAGGACTGTCCTCTTAGACCGGGAGCTCATGACATTTTTGGTCTCCGATTTCATACAGCATGCCTTTTGGGGGAGAGAATATTTACCCTGTGACAACAAAAAAGGGATGGTACTAAACCCCTGCACGCTTTCCGGTCTTAGGGAAAATTGCATTTCCACTTGCACAAAATTTTTGTGTTTTTCTCTGACTTAATATTGCTTGCCCTTTTGTCAAAAGAAAGTTATAACAAATTTAAAGTCTTTTAATTACAGGCATGCTGTATGAAAACGCGGAAAATCATATTTTTTTATTACAAGATCACATGACCGTTTGAGCCCTTTGGGACCCTCCGAATCGCATGCATATATTTAAAAGACTTTAAATTTGTTAAACTTTAAACTTTCTTTTGACAAAAGGGCAAGCAATATTAAATCAGAGAACAGCACAAAAAATTTGTGTTTAAGTGGAAATGCAATTTTCCCTATGACCGGAAAGCGTGCAGGGGTTTAGTACCATCCCTTTTTTGTTGTCACAGGGTAAATATTCTCTCCTCCAAAAGGCATGCTGTATGAAATTGGAGACCAAAAACTGTCATGAGCTCCCGGTCTATCTATAATAAAGGACGTATAGTTACCGTACTTATGGCCCTGATTTCGTATTATGAGAACTAGTTTTGTGCTGAATTAAAACTCGATTTCACTTACTGAGTACAGAAGAGTGAAGTCCAGAGGAAATAACTGGAAAGCAGTAAATTTTAATTTTCTGTGATAAAGGCACAAACTGTGAGTTCTTATCTGGAACAAGAGAATAAAGAATGTTTAATTTTTTGTTAATTTTTATTTCCTAATATATACCTTATCTTCTAATTCTGGATTCCTGTATCGTATTTCGTTTAGCATCATCTCTGTCCTCTGCATCTGTAAAATAATTTAAAATGCTAACAATTTTGCAAATGTTTAACTGATTGGTTATAATTTGTTTTGTCAACTTGTTTCTTAATAGAATTATCACAAAAATCACCTAAATTAGGACCAAATTGTATAAATGGTTCTGAATAAAATAGTTCGAGATAATGTGATGATCATTTAAATTAGAAGTGGGTATATGGAAAACCGTATTCTTTCCACCCATTACATTTGCCCTTATGACCAATATTGGCAAGTTTACATATAACGAAGGACATCGACTGAACGCTATAAAAAAGATTCGCCCGGTCGCACGTTTACTTTTCAATTTCAATTTTTATTTTTAAATATATTACAATTTAATCTATATTTAAATTCGCAATTCCCTTAATCTTATAATTTAAAATAAAATAATTAATTTCTGCCTGTTGGCTTGCAAATAGTGTCTAGATTTCGTCGATTATTTTAGCTTTTTCTTCTTCTGTTTTCAATGTTTTTAAACTTATTTCTTCTTATTATTACATCCTTATTCTATGCATATTATACTCCACTTTCGCTCAGAACCTCCTCTCTTGTTCCCTCCCTGCTTCTTATTTTTCCGCATTCCTCCAGCATGTGCTCAAATGCCTCTCTTGCTTCTCTACACATCTTGCACATTTTTTCTTGTTCCTTCGTCCAAAATGCATTTTGTCTCTTCGTTGCCACACCTGAAGCGTTCAATCACCTCATTTTTATCTCTATTTCCAATTGATATTGCTCCTCACTTTTCTAACCTAAAATTCTGTTCATAAAATTCTAACCTTAAAACCTATGCCTACTTGCAAGTGAATTAACTCAAATTTTAATTGAATATGTATTCATACTGAATTCGATTGGATCAGGTTAACTTGGTGATGCAAACTGGGCGATGGTCAACTTATCGATGAGATCTCAGCGAGAAAAAATATTATTTACTTGTTTATATTATTTGGGAGAACGGTCGTGGCTCAGTTTGTGTACACTACTGAGCCTAACTAACTGAGCGGCGGGCCAGGGTTCATTCCTCGGTACCGGAAAAATCACCTTACATTTTTCCGACCGTTTCTCCCTCGGAAGGCATTGGACAACCACCGAGGTAAAAGCCCTAGTAAAATTTCTACAAAATTGTTGGGAAGTGGTTGTAGAAAAACTGTCGTAGTAATAAATAAATATAGTTTAATTAATATATCTTTTATAAATACAGAATATACAAAATAATAATTATCTGTCAAATATCAAATTATATTATCATGGCAACAACTTCCAGTTGAAAAGCAACCTAGCAACCGATACTATAAAATATTGAGATATATTTTTTTTTAACATTCCCACTTAATGAAAAATAAATTTGGTTTTCATTTTTCATTATTTAATATATCCCCATATTTTTAGTACAAAAACGCTGTTTCTCGGTTGTTACTGCTTTGGTTAGGCTGTCTGCAACCATTTCTTCACTTGAAATATGTTGAATTGATATAGTTTCATCTTCAACACAATCTCGAACATAATGATGACGAACGTCTATATGTTTGGTTCTGGCTCGATATCCGTCAGAATCCGCTAGTTTTATAGCACTATTATTGTCGCATTTAATTTTTAAAGCCGATTTGTTTACAGAATGGTTAAATTCATCTCCAAGCTGTTTCAACCAAATGGCTTCTTGAGTAGTAAATGCTAATGCCATATATTCCGCCTCGGTAGTGGATAAGGCTACTGTTGGTTGCCTTTTTGATGCCCATGATATGGCTCCACCTGACAATTTAAAAACATATCCGGTGCAGGATCGTCTTTTATCGACATCTGAGGCCCAGTCTGCATCACAGTATCCAGTGACTTGTTCAGATTTTGAATAATGTAGTTTGTACTCACTTGTTCCTTTTAAATAGCGACATATGCGCTTAACTGCTGTCCAATGTGCTTCACCATGATTGCTATTGAATCTACTGACATCATTTACAGCGAACGCTATGTCAGGACGAGTACATTGGGCTATATAAAGCAAACTGCCCACTGCTTCTTGGTATGGGACTTTACCCACCAAGTTATTTGTTTGTGCCATTTCAACTGATAACTTTTGATTTGGATCGCTTGGCGTGCTCACTGGCTTACAATCTGACATACCAAATCTTGTTAAAACTTCGTTTATGTACTTTGTTTGGTTCAATGATATCCCATCAGTTTCATAATTGATATTTAAACCAACAACATTTTGAGCAACACCCAAGTCCTTCATTTGAAATGCACTACACAGTTTTTGTTTTAAACTGTTGCGAGATTTTTCATCTTTCCAAAAAATCAGTAGATCATCTACATATATAGCAACAATTAATTTTGGATTTTCACTATAATATATGCATGGATCAACTTTAGATTTCTTTAAACCAAATGACTGTAGCATTTTTGAGAGTTTCAGGTTCCATTGTCTCCCGCTTTGTTTCAACCCATAAATTGCCTTGTTTAGTTTACATACTTTATTGCTACCGTCGTTGAAAACTTCGGGTTGTTCCATATATATTTCTTCTTTTAAGTCACCTTGCAAAAAGGCTGTTACAGCATCCATCTGATCAATTTTTAATTTATTTTTCACGGCTAATGCTATTAAATACCTTATTGACGTGTATCTTACTACAGGAGAATAGGTTTCTGTGTAGTCAATTCCGTATCTCTGCGAGCATCCCTTAGCAACTAACCTTGCCTTATATTTTATTGTTTGGCCGTCTTTATTTGTTTTTTCTTTGAAAACCCACTTGCATTTTACCGACTTTCTGTCTTTCGGTAAATCTACAATGTCCCAAGTATGATTTTCTTGTAAAGATTTTAGTTCCTTCTCAATAGCTGTTTTCCACTGGTTGGAATCATGACGTGAAAGTGCTTCTTCAATGTTTGAAGGATCCCCTTCTCCATGATTCGCTTCTGTAGTGTACAGAAAACCGTCATACCTCATTGGAGGTTTGGATACACGTGAAGATCTTCTTACTTCTGGTGGTACGGTGTCTGCTTCTTTTTCTTCATCTTGTGTTTCAGTTGCATTTCTAAAATCCTCGTAATTTGATGTTTTAGATTTTTCAATTTCATTATGTGAATCTTCATCTTTTCTGTTTTCCATTGAAGTTCCATCTTCTTCGTCTTCATTTTTTCCCACTGAAACTTGATCTGCTTCTTCGTTAAATGTAATGTATTTCCCAATTTCTGGTTCAGGTTCCATAAAGACTACGTCCCTACTAACTACAATTTTCTTTGTTATAGGATCTATACACCTATAACCTTTGGTGTCTTCACTATAACCCACGAAAATCAATTTCTTCGACTTTTTGTCTAATTTTAACCTTTTTTGTTTAGGGATGTGAACCATAATTTCAGACCCAAAAATTCTCATATGGTTTACATTAATCTTTCGTCCAGACCATATACCTTCTGGCGTTTCATCAATTAAGTTGCTACTTATTGATCTATTAATAATATACACAGCAGTATTGACTGCTTCGGCCCAATAAGTTTTGTCCATTTTCGCATCAAACAGCATGCACTTGGCTCTTTCAACAATTGTGCGGTTAGCTCGTTCTGCTATGCCATTTTGCTGTGGGGTATAAACGTTGGATGTCTGATGAATGATCCCAAACTTCTTGCAAAATGTATCGAAATCATTGTTGCAGTATTCTTTGCCATTATCTGTTCGGAAGATTTTAATTTTTCTTCCTGTTTGGGTCTCCACCAGCTCCTTGAATCGCTTGAAAATATCAAGCACTTCCCCCTTGGACCTTAAGAAATATACAAAAAATTTACGTGTATAATCATCAATCAAGGTTAAGAAATACTTAGCTCCTCCAATCGATGTCGTCTCCATTGGACCGCATAAGTCAGAGTGGATTAGATCGAGCATACCATCCGTCTTCGATTTGGAATGTTTGAATGATGCTCGAGCTTGTTTACCCTCTAAGCAAACTTCACATTTTATTTTCTCCATCTCGCCTTGGATATCCATGCCATAGACTACTCCTTTTCCCATCCTTTGAAGGTCAGCATAATTGATATGCCCAAAACGACGATGCCATTTATGTAGAGTATTGCTAGCAGATGCTACCATGCAACTTGCTGATTTATCTTCAATTTTGTATACACCAGATTTACATTTTGTGTGGACTAATAGTTTATTATTTTTATCATAAATGTTACATCCATTTTTATTGAATATTACAGTGTTATTCTTTTCGACAATTTTTGCGATTGATAATAAATTTACAGTTAAATCTGGAACTATTAGTACTTTTTCAACATCAATTTCACAATTGTTTATGCACAACAACGCGTCACCAACACCCGTTACATTTAGTTTTGAGTTATTAGCGACCGTAATGCTTTTAATGTTACAATTTTCTTTATTATTTATCCAGAACGGCACGGACGTCATGTGATGTGTTGCACCACTGTCTATATACCATTCATTGGATTTATTATCTTCTTGCGAAAAATATCCAGTTGTAAACGCGCCTTTACAATTAGCTTCGGTCTTTACCAAATTATTATTTTTAAATTTTTTATCACGGCATTCCGATGCCTTATGATTTTTCCTGCCACAATTGTAACATTTAATAACTTTTTTATTCCACGTGTTGTTGTTATTACTTTTATAATGCTTCTTATTTCCACCTAGGAAAGCAGTATTTGTTTTATTGCTGTACTCTGTTTCCAATAATTTTGACTTTATAGAATCTCCAGTAATTTTAATATTACTGCTTTCGATTCCCATGATTAATTGCTTAAAATCTTCTGTTAGACCAGCTAGTAGGATAGCACCAATCCATTCTTCGGTTATGCTAAACCCGACGCCTTTTAGTTTATTGGCTGTTCCTATGACCATGTTTACATAATCAGACATGCTGTCACAATTTTCCAATCTAACCGTGATTAATTTTCGTAGTAGTCCAATTTGTCTACTTAAGCCTTTATCATCGAATAAATTTTCGAGAGCATTCCATATTTCAGATGCAGTTTGTAGCGTTTGCACATGCACAAATAATGATTCATTTATTGACAAAACGATACGTGCTTTTGCCTTTTTCAACTTGTCTGCATCTACCACTGTACATGGTATTTCGATACACTCATCCAGCCCGTGAAATTCTAACATGGTTTTCATGGCAAATTTCCATGTATGATAGTTTTCACTTCCTTTTAGCTTCTCAACCCAATTATTATCATTAGTTGTCATTTTTGCAACGAATGCCAGTGAACAACAAATGTATCACAACTTAAAAATGTTCTTACAACTTTTTTCTGATTTATAAACGCGACACACGCTTTTTTAAACTTTTATTTTCACTTACAGTTCTCTGCCGTTATCTGGGCCCATAACCTGTTGGGAAGTGGTTGTAGAAAAACTGTCGTAGTAATAAATAAATATAGTTTAATTAATATATCTTTTATAAATACAGAATATACAAAATAATAATTATCTGTCAAATATCAAATTATATTATCATGGCAACAACTTCCAGTTGAAAAGCAACCTAGCAACCGATACTATAAAATATTGAGATATATTTTTTTTTAACAAAAATAATTAGTGGGTCGGGTTCCACGATAGTAAATTGTAGGTCCCATAAGATTGTGTTACACAAGCAACACACACAACACAACTGTATGCGAGGAAATGGCCAACACTCGGAATATACTCAAATCGAACGTGACAGTTCAGAGCATCGGACGTGGCACTCAAAGAAGAGGAGGGCATACTATTTGCGCATACTATACTGCAGTATAGATCCCAATAATAGTCATTACAAAATATATAATAAAAAGATTGTGCAGAAAATGAATATAAAAAATAAAATAAAATAAAAAAACAAATTAACCTACTTAACAATTAAATAATACATACTTATTTATATACATCATTATTAAATTTATCGAGAAATTTATGATGGGAAATCGAGGTTGAGTTTTTAAAAAAAGTTAAATTTAAATGTTGAATAAACTTTGACTTTTTTAAAAAACTCAACCTCGATTTCCGATCATAAATTTGGCGCAGTCGGTAGGATACCCGAAATCGATTACTACGCGATAAATTTATGATCGGAAATCGAGGTTGAGCTTAAAAAAAAAAGTTAATTTTATTCAACAATTAAATTTATATTTTAGAGTATTACATTTAAATGTCTATTCTACAGTCATGAAATCTAACGACTAACAACTATCTAACTAACTATATATACAAGAGTCTGAATTGTGAGGTTGTTAGTTCAAGTCTCCGTTGGTGATATTATTCGGGCGAGAATAATATGTTTACATTTTCGCAATCATTCACCCCTCATCCAGGTGTAGGTGCTTGCCCCCTGGCATCGGCGACTAGCCTCGTCGCAGGAATAGGCCAATGTAAAATAAATAAATAAAAAAAAAAAAACTAACTATAACTATCTATGTAAGTTTATTTTTTACATCTCAACCTCCGTTTTTATAATCATGTAAAATTATGCTGCTGATGCAGTAGGTTGGATCGGGTGTCCTGTTGGTGTTATGCTGCAGTTGAACATAACTGAAGAGACATTTATTTATTTATGTACGAGGGTTACCTTTTATGTTTTTACAAACGACCACTAGATGGCAATATTGAAATGTGTCATTACTATATTCGTAAAATTTGACATTTTTTTATTGTGAAATCAGTGGCAGCTTATAAATTGACCGAGTAGTTTGTTGACAGTGAGCGTTTAAAAAACCGGGTTTGTGATAAAATGGATATTACTCGTGAAAGTTTTCGTTGGATGATTTTTTACGATTTTAAGGCCTAACTCAACAACAGTGCATAGATTTGCTTCGTTCAAATTTTGGTAATGAAGAACCATCAGAAAAGATTGTTTTCAACTGGTTTGCAGAATTTCGTCGTGGTCCTGCGAGAGTGATGAATCTCGTAAAAGTTGACCAAGATCGGTTGTGATTCAAAAAAACATCGATACTGTGCGCCAAATGATTACAGGAGATCGGCATGTGACTTACCGTGAGATAGAGATATCCTTTGGTATATCGCAGACTGTAATACATTCGATTTTGCATGAACATTTAGCTGTGAAGAATCTGTTCCCGATGGATTCCGCATAATTTGACCGAAGCTCAAAAAAGGCTCGTGTTGATTGGTGTAAGGGAATTCTAAAAAAAAATCAACCTAGGCATTGCAAAATCCGTATACAACATCGTTACAGGTGACGAAACTTGATTGTTATACAGCAATTTGTTTGCCAGAATTCATCGACAAAATAAGGAAAAACAACCAAAAGCGTCGCATCATTCTTCATCATGACATTGCAAGCTTCCACACAGCACGTCAAACAACTGATTATTTCAAGGAGAAAAACATCGAATTAATGTCTCATTGCCCGTATTTACCTGATTTATCCCCTAACGACTTTTTTTTGTTTCCCAATGTCAAACAAAAAATGCGTGGACAGCGATTTTTATCACTGTTGAAGTATACAAATCTTAAAGGCGAATATTTTGAAAAGAAATAAAACAGTTTGTCCTAAAAACAAAAAAATGTATTTCTTAGTTTTTGTAAAAACTTAAAAGTTAGCCCTCGTATTCTAGTTATAAAAATGGACTGTGTGAGCTGCAAATAGTCATCATTTCTAATCGCCAAACATTTTAACTAACTAACTAACTTACTAAATAAAAACTTGCAGTGTAAAAAAAAAAACCTTAATTTTTCGGGTGATAAAAAATATATTTACCTCCAATGTTGTGGTTTCACAAGCCGTAATTAGAATAACTACACCATAAACATTACAAAGTCCCCTAAATATAGAAATTAAAATATCTTCAATAAGAATGCTATCAGAGTTCACAAGAATTGCAAAATGAAAAGACATAAAAGCTAACGAACAGAACACCAAAAAAAATCTTACGAGTATACAGATATTAAGTTTAATAATATTATTACAGACACCACATAACTCCAAGTGGATAACCAAAATATTTTTTAAAATTCTCCCTACATTTTTATTACAATGGACTCTATTAATTATCCTTGAATAATACGTAACAGTGTTTAGTAGCATAGTTACAAAAATTTCAAGTAAAACTCCCCAAAAACCAGTTGAAAAATAAAAAAATATCATACAACGGTGTTCGTAGAAATGTTTTAAGTGAAACAAAAAAATTAATGTCCCCACTATTAATCTCCATGTTATCAAAAGTATACATTTCCTTTTTATAATTTCTAAATCAAAATAAATATTATTCAAAAGTAACAATTGTCCAATATCGTTAACTTTAGTCAAAACCTGAAAATATTCATTTCGATTTTTGTAGATCATAACTAAAAGACCTAAAGCCATTATCCAGGTACAAATATAAATTATTAATTCAGGTAATATCTCAACATTAATCTTAAAATTATTGCTTTTGAGCATCCATTTTACTTCAATTAAACTTTTGAAATCAATTGCAAATGCTCCGGAAACTATAATACAACTATACAACACATTTTTCTTAGTTATTTTTAATTTTCTGCCACTTTCTGTTTTCGGGAATTGATACGGAGCCATTCCAAAACATTTACACAAGATTAATAATGGCCGTAGAGCAATGAAAATATCATGAATATCTTCACACATTATAGAAACGAATAAAATAATCGATAGTTTTATTTAAAATATTAATGAAAAGAACAAATATGTCTCTTTTTAATAATTCGGGAGGTTTTGTATTAATTAAATTGCTAGTAATTTGTAAATTAATTGTTCTGTATATACTTATATTGTAATTATACAGAGTGCCCAACAGCGAAAAGATCGAAAAGGAACGCCGCAATTATTTTCTTTAATATCTACATACAGAGTGATTATTTAATGGCGAGACGACGTCGAATTTTACGTGCCTCCTAGCAGAATACTATGACTATAATAACCTTGAAGAAAATTTTATTATGAAGAAACAAAGATTATGCGCATGCGCGCATAATCGCCTCCTACGATGTGTATGAAACGGCAAATTATTAAAACTTCCAGTGACGTCGTCTCGCCATTAAATAATCACTCCGTATATACATATATAAATTCCCTGAGGTGTCTGTAAGATGTCCCTTCCGAAGTTTTTTGCGAAAAATTTGGCATGGGTTTCCTGGGAACATTATTAACATGAGAAAAATCCTAAACCTAGAAAATTCAAAAAGGGGACGAGCCTGCGGCCCAAAAAAGTTCCCATGTTATCTTAATGAGACAAAAAATTAAGTTTGTTCGATTGCGTTGAAATTCAATATCTGGGGGGTGCTCGAGACTCCTAAACACGACCCTGTTATTAGTTTTCCGAAATTTTGATTATATACTCCGAAATCGGTACCCGAATGATAGCTTAAAATTTCAAAATCGTTTTTACTTTTGTTGGGAGGTTTTTTACTGACGAACACAATCCGGTTTTTAGACTTGTGTATGACTATTTGTCTACACCAGTGGTTTTCAACCAGGGTGTCGCCGCACCCTGCCATAAGTATATGACAGGCGAACTCCGTAGAATTAATACGGCTGTCATACAGAGAAATGACAGTAGGGCGCCTTGCATTTTGCATATTTTACATTAGAGTGCCGTCATCTAAAACAGGCTTATATAAGTAAGGCCAAAAGTCAACCTGACTGATAGTGCCCAAATTAGAAAAAGTTGAAGAAGTATCAAATGAAAGATATTGACACGTAGATTAACAAACAAAATTTAGTTTTCGCACAAAAAAAAGTATTTTTACGAAATTTTTGCCCAAAATGTGTCTAAAAACTTTTGTCCCGCATATTATTTCCCAGAATGGTAGGAAAATGGGACAAGAAAATAAAGTTTGTTTGATTACGTTCAATTTCAAATATGGGTGTGTTCAAAACACGACTTTGTTATCAGTTTTACAAAAATTTGTTGTGTCTGCTGAACACAATTCAGATTTTAGGGTTTCGCATGCATGTCTTCCAGCACCAGTGGTTTTTCATCAGTGCCGGATTATTTAATAGGCAGACTGTCTAGGACAGGATATCATTTAAATTCCAGATAAGCTCATCATCAATTCATCAATAGTGACGGCTACATTTGGATGTAGTTTGACTGCCAGCGATGTCCTTAACTATTCCAATACAGCCATCATTTGCCCCCGAAATGAAGATGTGACAAGCATCAACGAATATGATAATAATAATAATAATTTTATATTGTCTATAGGATCATACATATTGTAGAAATTAGACTTGTCAAATACAAAATCAAAAATAAAAAAGTTGTAAAATAGGAATTACATAATATAATTAACTATCAACTCTAGTTTGTTGTGTTCTATAAATTACTGGAGGAACTCGTTTATGGAGTAAAAATAATGGGTTTGGAAAAAGTTTTTGACCTCTTTTTTGAAAGTTTTATATGTAGTTATGTCATGGAAATTATTTGTAAGCTTATTAAATAAAGTTATTGCCATATAATTTGGGCTTCGTTCATATTGCGTACCTCCATGAGTAGGGACCATCATAAGGCGTTTCCCATGGCGTGTGTTATAATTCTGATCTCTCTCTCTCTCTTTTTCCTTTTAGCTCCCACGTGGAGCATAGGGCGCGTAAACGCGTTTCTATAGCCGGTAGAAAAAGTGGTTGGTCGGCTAGACCAACGCACTTCACTTCTTCTTATTTTATTTTTAGTTGGTGTTTCATTCTATTCTCATTTATTTCTTCTCATTTACTTTTTCTTTTTCTTTTCATTTTATTCTCATTTACACATATTTTTTGAACAATCTTTCTCCACTTTTCTCTATCCTTTGCTTTCCTATATTCCAGATAATTGTGATAGTCACCTATTAATTTAAAATCTTGTAGGTTTTTGAAGACAAATAGTAGAGTTTCTAATATGTAAATACAGGGTAGTGGCAAGATTTTTTTGTCTTTAAATAGATTTCCGCATGGATAACGAATTGGTTTTCCACATAGTATTCTTAAAACCTTTTTTTGAAGAACAAATAATCGATTTGTTTCCATTACCATTCTCCAGCATATGGTACAATTCCATATGTGAGAATGGAGTGGAAATTTGAAAAGTAGTAGATCCTACATGTAGTCTTGTTACTAAGTTGTTTAATTTTTTTCATACAAGAACAGAAGAGGTTCTGAACCTTTTGAAGTGCGAGCCTGCAACATATTTTAGCATCGATTCAAACGACTGGGAAGACGTCACAAGAACATAAAACTATCCAATAGAATTTTTGAATAGTCTTACCC
The DNA here is from genome assembly GCA_963971575.1 of Liopterus haemorrhoidalis. NCBI lineage: Eukaryota > Metazoa > Arthropoda > Insecta > Coleoptera > Dytiscidae > Liopterus > Liopterus haemorrhoidalis. The sequence continues at coordinate 33,691,709 of OZ020617.1, read as the reverse complement.
CCTCAGGGGTGTCAACTCACGTATTAAATTTAAAAGTAGGGGCAATAATTATGTTGTAACGAAACCTTAACACAAAAAGGGCCTATGTAGTGGCACACGCCTGGTGGTGACAAAAATATTTAAAAAACTAATAACTGCCACTGTTATAACTGGATATTTCCAAGGAAATCCAGCTTTCATTCCTAGGATTAATTTAGCTCCCACCAATCCCGACTTGACTCCTTAACTTGCAACTGACGTTAAGGTGCAGGGCATAACCAATGTGAGTACTAATGGGAAACTCCTAGAGCAGTCTGAATATTTTTTTACGAAAAATGTAGTTTTTAAAGAAGTTTTGTGGTGTGCATACCAACATTTTTTTTTTTTTTTAATTATTTTTATCAATTTTTTTCTGTAATTATTAAATATGAATAGCCTAAGTTGCTGTTTAACATGAGCAGTAGATCCATATTGATTTTTCTTTCTGCAAAATGTGACGAAGATGGCTTAAATATTCGCTACCCTTTATAATTGTTTTACAGATGTTTAGAGTTTCTTTTTTGAATCAATTTATTTCCTTTGCCTAACTGGGCAGTTACTTGGCAATTTATTATATTTAGAAAGAAAGCTAGGTATATGACTTATCAATAAACGCCACCACTGTTTTAACATTGTACCGAGAGTTTCTTTTTAATTTGGTGATTACTTTTACCCCGTCGAATGGACGGGTTTTTCTCCTAGTTAGAGATGTTGACTGTTAGCTGTTTTTAACACAATCTACCAAATTGATTTATTAATTTTATGTATTGGTATTTAAAATTAAATGCATTATTTTATCTAAAACAGTTCATTATTATTGTGTAGTGAAATAAATAGTAATATTATAGGTTATTCCAAACCTTTAAGCGAAATTAAATTGAATTTCATAAGTTTCATAAATTGTCACTAGCCGGTCGCTATGGCGTAGTGGTCAGCTCATTTGACTGCTAACCGTGGGGACTCGGGTTCGAATCCCGGTCATGGCATGGATGTTTGTATTTGTCATTAAATTAATAAAGTATCCAATATAAAAATAACAGAGTAGCTGGCTAAAGGTCCATATATATTAGGACTAAAGAGCCAAAATCAATAAAAAAATAAATTGTCACTAGTTAACTTATATATTGAAGTTGGCTTTTCTTAAACAAAACGATCACAAGTTTCAATCAACCGTCAAAAGCTACTAGATTTGAAAATCTAGTTCCGCTTAAACCAAAGAAACCGCTTATATATGCCGTTCACTTTTGTGAAAACAAAGTAAGAGAATTTTTTTTATTTCAATAGTTTGCGCATTTGAAACAATATTTTTAGTATTAGATTGAAGAAAATTTTTGGAAAATGCATTAAAATAATTGCATTTTTGGCATATTTATGTCTTCGCGGCTGGCTTTTTCAGTCACCTCCTACGTGCGTGTACACGTGTAGTATGACGAAATATTAGATTTAATTTGTAATTTACTATGCCTTCTTTTAAGAAGATAATTAATTTTTTGAGCTTGGTTTTGTTGGGTCTGTTAACTCTTTGTTGTGTCTGTGGCTCTCTACGGTTGTAAATCGTAGAGAACCAGTCAAGCTTCGCGAGGGCACCCCTAGGGTTGTGAGTCGTATGAACCTGTATGATATTCCGTGGAAGAACTATCATAATCACGCGGCACACCGCAATAAAATCATGATTAAGGTAACGTGTCTCGTTGCATACGTCCTCTGCACGCGTTTTACATAAAATCTTTGCTGAATGTAATCATGACGCTGATAAATCGACGGGATTCCCCTATCCTGTAATAATAGCTGACAATATAGGTGATTGACACCGTAGTATGTTGCAATTGGTAACATGCTATATTGCTATATCCAATATATATTGTCAGCAATTATACAGCATATAGAATAAGACATATGTAACATGTAGCCAGTAATTAGACATAAGTAATTAGTGAAGAGGTTAGAGATGAATAAATAATATTTAAACTCTAATGTATGATTATCATTTCTCGAACCTAACCGGACATTACACCCAGTACTCGATACGCGTTAACTTAAACCACGGGTAAGCCGGCGTGTCTTGCAAAACAGGCCCTAGTCGGCCGCTGTTTTACCTCAAATCTACGCAGGCGTAACCATGATTGAAGGCGGCGCGAAGGAAAGATATGAGTACGCGATACGCATTGAACGAAACCAGGAGTATGCCGGCGTGTTTTGCAAAACAGACCCTAGTTGATCGCTGTTTCACCTCAAATCCACGCAGGCGTAACCATGATTGAAGACGGCGCGAAGTAAATACGTGAGTACGCGATACGCGGTGAACGAAACCACGAGTATGCCAGCATGTATTGCAAAACAGGCCCAAGTCGGTCGCTATTTCAGCTCAAATCCACGCAGATGTAACTATGATAAAAAGCGGGGCAAAGGAAAGACGTGAGTACGCGATAAGCTTTGAACGAAACCAGGGAAATGTCAGCCTGTCTTGTAAAACAGGCCCTAATCGGTCGCTGTTTCACCTCAAATCCACGCAGACGTAACCATAATTGAATGCGGTGTGAAGGCTGGTGCGAATACACGACGTTAGTTCCGCGAGTACGCGACGAGCGAACTACCTACCAATAGTCTATAGTTCAAGACCAACTACCTTCTTATCTTAAAGGCCTCTCTCTCTCCTGTTTCCTGAGCTGTAATCTCAGCCTTATATAACACTCTTAGAAGAGCCCAAATTCTAGACGAAGAACTAGTCTAACTCTTTCTCCAGTTTCCATAAAAACATGTACATAATCCAGATCATAGACATGATTAATAAATTCTCACGACACAGATCTATTAATGACTATTTAACACGTTTAGGTGGTAACACTCACAAAAATAATGGTTTCTTAAAAATTCAAGTTAAACACTAGACAAATTCAAAATAAATATAATATATCAATCGGTGAACAGATTTAAATGTCAACTTTTGACCCAATTTATGAGAACTTATCATGCCTTTTTTGTATACCACTTGAGGAACTCGACCTTGTAACACACTAGCTGGTCACAGGTATAGTGGAATGCATTAAAAGTTAAATATTTCTCTAAATTATTTTTAATGCGAAATGCATTTGAGGTTAAATATTTATCTAAATGATTTTGAATGTGCAATTACTAAATACTATAATTAAAATAAAAATTATATGGGATACCAGTGGCTGTACTATCACAAACTACGAAAAAAAAAAAAAAAAAAAAACTCAAATTATCCTACCTCTAATCTTGTCACCTCAAATTGAATAACAGATAGCACAACACCAAGTGTATTAGACCAACCTCTAAACAAATTGCCGAATATATCAACCATTGTTGCACTATTAGAATTTAGTTTAGAAACAGTATTAAAAGAAATATGCACTACGGATGCAAACCCCATAAAGATTCTCAAAATATAAAAATTATATTGAAAATTAATCTTATAACAAACATCAAGTAATTCATTACGGATATAAATTAGCTTTTTTAAAACATTGGTTGTTCTGTGTTTATAAATATTATTATTAATACGTTGGGTTAGATATTGAACTGCGAAAAACAAAATTGAACAGTGACACTCTAAAAGAACAGCACAGTAACCAGTAGAGAAATAAAAGATAATCACAAATTTATAATTGGAATACTGATATAAATGATATGAAAAGAAAGCCGAAGTCATAATTAACCTACTAATAACAACAAAAAGAGCGTACTTTCTAGTAGAATTAAAACTATATTTAACATTAGTTTTAACCAACAACTGTCCAATATCATTAATTTTTAATAAAATTTGATAAAACCCAATACGTTTCTTATAACTCGCACTAAAAATTATGAATGTCATTACCCAGTTACCAGAGAATAAAATTAATTCTGGTAAAAATTCTATATTAATTTTAAACTCATGTTCATGTAACTTATTAAATAATTGGTAAACTCCGACTAAGTCTAAGCTTAACGCAAAACAAATAATAAATAAATAACAAAAAATATCTTTGTTGGTTACTTTGAGTGTCCAAGTATTTTTTTCGCGCCAAAATGAATAAGGGGCAACCCCAAAAAAACTACTAAACTGTATTACAGGGCTGAAAACCCAGAAAATGTCTTGGTTAAGCATTTTATACAATGCTACTACTGAAAATTAATTAAAGATATTGGTTTTAAAAGGGTTGATTTAATTATTGTAAAATCGATATACATTTGATAAAGTGCTTAATTTAGGTTTCATTCTTCTTTTTATCATTAAATTGTAGAAAAAATAATGTTGATTGCAGTTTGAATATTTAAAATTTAGGATTATTTGAAAGCTTTGGAGCCCTCTTTTTGTCTTTTAATATAATTAAAATGTTTTTTAGATAGAACTATTTTATTACTTGCGGACAGCAACTTTATGGTCGCAAAAGCTACAATCTTTATTTTTGCCGTTTCACTGCTAGCAAGGGTATAGACGTGGGTCCAACTCCTGCCTACGTAAACTACGTCCTGCTCCTGTAAAAACTATTTATATAAATTACAGGTTCTGCGTAAATGTTTGCCACCAGCTATAAACTGTAGGTGCCTTTTTTTGTATACAGATTGAAAGTATGGCCACAACACCTGGAAACAGGATACCTAGGCTCACCTCGAGCTATCGCTCCTATAATGAAGATGGCGGTGATTTTATTGCTAACTTAATGCTAACCATGTATTCCTTGAATTCATCATAAATCTTGGCATACCGTCCAGAAAGTGGCTCACGGACTTCTTTAACGACATCCTTTTTTCTGGCAATATCCCAAACGCCTTTAGAAAGACAAAAGTTCTTGCGATTCTGAAACCAGGTAAACTAGCGGACGATCCTTCCAGCTACAGGCCAATTGTACTACTCAGCGTTTGCTATAAACTACTGGAACGTCTGATTTATAACATAATTGCTCCAACTATCGACGAAATCATTCCAGTGGAGCAGGCAGGTTTCAGAAGTGGAAAAAGTTGCGGTGACCAAGTATTAGCGCTAACTAATTATATTGAGACCGGCTTCCAAAATGGCCTTAAAACTTCACTGGCCTTTGTAGATCTATCTTGTGCATACGACACTGGAAAAAGGGGCTCAAATATAAATTACAACGTATCTTACCTTCTACCAAAGTCACCAACTTGATACATAACATGCTGAGTAACCGCCGAATAAACGTTCACATAAATGACAAGATAAGCCACCCATGAACTCTTGAGAATAGATTGCCGCAGGGTTCAGTACTGGCTCCGCTGCTTTTTAATTTATATCTAAGCGACTTACCAAACACCACGTCTCGTCAGTTTATATATGCTGATGACTTGGCCCTTGCTCATCAACATCAAAATATGGATGAAGCCGCCTCAGTATTAACATCAGACCTTTCCAAACTGCAAAAATACTACCATTTGTGGCACTGAAAACCAAATCCGGGCAAATCTGAGACTTGTACGTTTCATCTAATTAAGTGTACTAAAGCACAATTCGCACCCTACCTACTTAGGCATCACTTTGGACCGAACACCAAGGAACATCTCATAAAGACGTCGCAAAAAGTGAAAACCAGAAATAATTTATTGCACCAGTTATCTGCTTCCACATGGGGGGCAGATGCAGAAACTCTTAGAGCAGCCGCAATTACCTTGGCGTACTCCGCAGCCGAATACTGCACCCCAGTGTGGTATCAAAGCGCACACACCAGTAAAGTAGATATGCAACTCAACCAAACCATGAGGATCGTAACAGGAACTGTCAAATGTACACCAACTGCTTGGCTCCCAGTTCTTGGAAACATTGCTCCCTCGGCATCAGAAGAATACTAGCAACTAAAAATAAATGGGACAAAGCAGTGTCAGCAGTCGCGCATAATATGCCTATTGGGACAGAGATAGACAACTCTCCTAATCTACACCTTCGATCCCGGTTACCAGTCTGGTCCGATCATCGCCTAAAATTTCCTATAAATACAGCTGCAGAGTGGCACACATCATGGGACAAATGTGAAAATATTCAAAATAAATCCTTAATAAAAGATGCCAGTGCGCTCCTGCCTGGTCTCACGCTGCTTAGGGATTTGTGGAAGAAAATAAATCGGATAAGAACTGGTCATGGTAGATGTAATGCATCGCTGTTTAAATGGGGAATGACGGACTCGCCTGTCTGTGACTGTGGAGCCCTTTCATAAACAATCAGCCACATTATTGACGAGTGCCCAAACAGAAAATTTTCCGGTGGTCTAGCTGCATTGAATGACGTAACTCCAGAAGCCTTGGCGTGGCTCCTTCAACTATATATCAATCTTTAACTTATTTTTTAAATTTTATCTTATTTTTGGAAATCTTGCAATTATTGTATTTTCATTTTCTAATCCTACTGTAAAATGATGTATTGATTAAAAATATATGTATAATGCTAACCATTTATACCGTTTGGTGTAAGGCGTTATGAAGTAGAATTACGGCACATCTTCTGGTGGTCTTTTCCAGATTTCTTTCGAGACTTTCGGTTCTAACTAACTTTGACGAGAAAGCTAACTTGCTTACTTTGAGTTTCCAAATTTTGATTGGTCATCCTCTTCTTCTCTTTTCTATTGCTCTTGTCTCATAAGTTGTTTTAGCTATTCTTTCATCCCCCATTCTTTGGATATGCCGTACCTATCTTAGTTGACTTTCTTGTATTAGATGTTCTACTGGTTTCCTCTGTGATTCTTTCCGGAACGTTGCATTACTAATACGATCCACTTTTATCTTTGGCTATCTTTCTCGAAAATCTCATTTCCGTGCTTCTGATCTGCTTTTATTGTTTAATCATGGTAGTTCTCGATTGACTAACATTTGTGATTATTGGCACCGTCACCTTTTTGAAAACTTTAAGCTTTACTTCTGTGAGGATTTGTATATTGTCAAGAAATATATTTCTGATGGCATTAAATAGTCATCTTGTTCTTCCGATTCGTTCCATTACTTCATAATTTAGGTCACCTGTATTTATTGTTGCTTTCAAATATTTGTAGCTGTTCATTTGTTCTAAATTTATGTCATTTATTATTATACAGCATATTTTGTTCTTATCATTTATTATCATGGCCTTTATATTACTTTTGTTTATCACCATATTCTTTTTATTTAATTCTCTGTAGTACACTTCTATGTTATGCTGTAGTTCCTCTTCGTTTTTTGTTATCTGCATAACATAATTCTGTGAATTTTACTTCTTTTATCTTCCAGTATCTACCATGTACGGATTTTTTACATTGTTTTACCACGTTGTCAAGTACTATTGCAGAGGAGAGGAGTGGACTTAGAACGCATCCCTGCCTGAGGTCTATTCTTGAAGTGAATGATTTGGAAGTTTCGTTTCTCGCTCTAACATAGTTTTTTCAACACTGTTCCAGGCTTTTCATGTGGTTGATTGTGTCTCTATCTATACCTCTTTTCATTAGGTTTTGCCACGTTTAAATCGATGAAACAGGTATGTATTTATTTCCCTCTTTGCATTATTTTTTACAGACCTTTGTCATATTGTGAATATGTGGTCCTGGGTCCTTTTGTTTGTTCTGAATTCACATTGAGTATCCTCCATCGTATTTTCCAATTTTTCTTAATTCGTGTTTTTCTCTCTTTGATGACTTTTAATGGACACTTTTGCCTTCTTTGAAACCGGGAAAGCCCGATAAATCCATTGATTGGACTGTTCATTGGTCTCTGGCATATATCCTTTTCTGACTCGATCATGCATGGTCATCAAGCGACCCAAAAAATCCACCGGATTTGTATTAAACCTATCTAAAGCAGCCTGAGAAAGTTGGCATCAAATGAGTTTGTTCCCCATAGAGGGCAAAGGCGGCACCCATCTTGTAGATAGCTTCCGCATATTCAATTCCTCGGATTAAATAGAATGTACGCGTTTCATCGATATGTCAGTTATCTCTGCTACCCCTTTAGTCGTCGGTCATTCAAAATGGCCCAGTAGATTTTGTCAACAATTTCTGGTGTAGTCACTGTTTTTTTGGCGTCCGTTACGATGAGCGTCCTTGATTCTTCCTTTCTTGAACTCATTCTGAAAATGGTTGCATACGAAAGGGCATCTTCAACCAGTGTGTTTACCATATCACCATGAATTTCATTCGTCAAGAACTCTTCTTTCAAAATGTACTTAATGACTGCGCGATAATCAAAATTTTCCATATCTTACACAAAACCTTACTGACTGTTTTTCGCTACTGTTAAAACCAAACTAAATGTCAGAATGGAATAAAATTGGTATAAAATTTGGATAAAGATTTGTTTTAATTATTTAAATAATGTTTGTTATACTAGTGTTACCTTTAAGTCAATACTAAGTGAGATATATCAAGTTTTTTTAGGTAACGTGCCCACGTTTTCGAAGCTCTTTTTCCACTCCGATTGAGGCTTTTTCCACTGCGATTGTCAAATTATGTGGGATCCAACGCGAACAAATCTATTTGACGGCCAAATGTTCATGAAATAGTGAATATATTTTGGTATCAGTAATGCCCAAGGATACCTCAATCTCACGTTAAGTCACATGACGATCTTGCAATATCAGTTCACGCACATCATCAATGTTTTGCGGAACAACAGCTGATTTTGGACGACCTTCACGAAATTCGTCCTTAAGCGAACGACGGCCACGATTGAAGTTGGCAAACCATCGATAAACAGTAGTCCTAGATGGTGCTTCATCGCCAAAAGTCAAATTAAGTTCATCGATGCACTGTTGTTGAGCCACGTCGAAAGTTGTAAAAAATAATCGCTCGAAAATGTTCACGATTAAATTCATTTTTTAGCCGAGATGAATTTTTTCAAGTTACTGTAAACAACACGAATAGCGCTCGAACGTCAAAACGTTCTGAGTACGTACCTATACCGCCAAAAATGTCAATCTTTACGATAGAAGCGTCAGTTGCCAGATGGTAGCACTAGTTTTGCGCAATCCCGAAATATAAGAGGTAACCCTCGTATATTCATCCACAACGTATAGAAACCCAATGAGGAGTCTATTTACAAAAGCAGACGTATCCATGTCATCTCATTTTTCACTAAACTCGATTTTTTGCTCTGACTAAATCACACATTGGAAATAACTGTTTTCTTTTCTAATTAAAATTATGTCATAAGGAGAGAGAATTTATTTATTTATATAAGAGACACAGCAGAAGCCGAGGCTTGTAACGCTGTGTATAAATAACGAAATACAATATTAAACATACATAAAACTCAAAGTAATAATAATAATTATAGCGTAAAAAGAAAAAATTAATATAAAAAATAAATTTGAGAACAGAGAAGACAATCAATAAAAATAAAACAAATAATTCAAAAAAATAATACAAGAAAAAATAAATAAAAAATAATACATTTGGGTAGTAACACACACTGAAAAAAAAAAATTTACATTTTATCAATTACATAGTAAAAATTGATCTAGTCTATTTTTGAATATATTAATACTAGATGCTGACACAACATCACATGAGAGAGAATTCCACCGATCAAAAATTCTATTTGTGAAGAAGTCCATATGAGTGTTGCGAAATGGAGGACTTTTTTTAACTTAAACTGGTGACCACGAAGTCTGGTATCACAATTAATACTGTAGATGTTGGACAAATCGCACTGAAAAGCATCACTCACAACACGTAACATATTAATTAAATGACTACGTTCATGTCGAGCTTTCAGGGTGGTCAACTTTAACTGTCTTAAACGTTCTTCATATGGTAGAAAATCAAAGCCTAGAGGAAGACGAGTAGCGCGTCTTTGAACAGATTCCAGCAACTGACTGTCGCGCACTAATAACGGAGACCACACTGGTATCGCAAACTCAAGATGAGGCCGAATATAGGTCTTGTATAGTTAACATCCTGGGGGTTGACCGGTAGAAAGCTTTCCTTATCAAAAACAACATAGAGTTTTCTAACAGATTTTGTTACTTGTTTCGTCCATCCAAGGTCAGAAGTGATAGTAATACCCAAGTCAACGTGTTCATCAACTGATTTAATATATTGGTTATTGATTAGGTATTGTTTTCGGGGATTTTTGGTGCCAATGTGCAGGACAACAGTTTTGTCCTCATTTAAAGGGATTAGCCAGATTTTTGCCCACTCGTTGATATTATCCAAATCAGCTTGAATCAGATGGTAGTTGCAGATCGGGTCATTGCAAAATTTCCCATCATCAGCAAAAAATAGTTTCGGAGAAGATATAAAGTGAATAAGGTCAATTGTGAGAACTAAGAAAAGAAGAGGACCGAGCACCGAACCTTGTGGAACCCCACTTAACACAGGATATTGTTTCGAAACATGATCGACAATTTTCACTTGAAAGGTTAAGTCAGTTAAAAATGCTCTGATCCATTTCAGCAGTTTTCCACAAACCTGGTAGTGTTCCAGTTTGAGCAGGAGTCTTTTTATAGCTACTTTATCTAATGCCCTACAAAAATCCAGATAAATGACATCAACTGAAACTCCCACATTAATAGATGATATCCAGTCATATGTAGCGTTAAGCAAGTTAGTGGTCACTGATCGGCCAGGAAGGAACCCATGCTGTTCGTTGGGTATTACAGCATTTTCAGAAAGAAACTTTTGAAAAGACGACAATAATGCGTTCTAATATCTTCCTCACATTAGAGCTCACGCTGATAGACCGGTAGTTAGAAACTAGCAATTTGTCTCCTTTCTTGAAGATTGGTGTGACATATACTTGGCGCCACAATGACGGCAAAGTTCCCGTCTCCAAAGAAATTTTACATAAATGGTAATAGGTTCAGCTAATGCATCTTTACATTTGGTTAGCACAACGGACGGTATCATATCAGGTGTCAAATTTGAAGATTCTTTTAAGGAAGCAAGTTCGCTCAAAATGAGAATAGGTGATAACTCAACAGAAGTGATTTCATCGGCAATTCTAGTGGAGGGGTCCAATATTGGAAGAGGCGTGTCAGGTTCTTTTGTATATGCTGATAAAAATTGTTTTGCAAATATCTCGGCAACTATACTTGGTTCACTGCATACCGAGTTATTATCATTCTTAAGTATAGGTGTTGATACTTTAGATACAAGTTTTTTATTTATGTAACTATAAAAGGCTTTAGGTCCTTTGTTATTAAGTTAAGAAGTTTATTTTCATATTCAGTACGAGCAGCTCTAAGTTCAGCAGTTAACTTGTTAGATATTTTACGGTACGATATGTAATCAACAGTACTTAAAGCCTTTTTGTAGCATTTCTATAAAAAAAAAATATAGATTGTTTTCACGTCCTTTTAAGCAGCGGAAATAATCTACTAGGAAACCAAGGTTGATGAAAGGATCTTCTGGTACATGCAGGAGTGTTATGTTTAATTACGTTATTTACTCTGGTAAACATGTCTTGCCATTGTTCTTCAATGCTGTTAAGAAGATTTAAATTAGACCAGTCTAGATCGCACAGTTCGTCAGATATGGCATCAAAAGTAGCTTTCCATATATTAGTTCGAGGAATCTTAATGGACCTATTCTTCATCATCTGTAGCGTAGCAGTTAATTGAGCATGGTCGGAACGTCCAACAGGTGAAAAATATTTAATGTCAGTAAAAAGATTCTTGTCACTACATAGCAATAAGTCTAAAGTTGATGGTCTTTGGTTGACTCTGAATCGTGTAGGTTTATCGATAAGTTGATCTAAATTGGCATAAAAAAAAGTCTACCTGAATAAAGTAGTGGAATTATCGCCACTAAGATTGTCCGATTTAATAAAATCTGGTAAGTTAAAATCGCCAATAATAATAATGTTTGGGTATTTATCTGTCATTTGTAATATGGTTTCGCAAATTATTTTGTCTACATTAAGAGCAGTTTAAGGTTCTCTATAAATACATGACAGTAAAAACATTTCACCATAAAGTGAAATTTTGAGCCAAAGAGATTCAATGTTGGGAATAGAGATGTCTAGCACTTGTATAGTACAAGTCTGAAAAATAGCTGTAGATAGGTAAATGCAGACACCACCTCCCTTCTTAGTCAATCTCTCGTGACGAAATATTGTGTAGCCTGGTAATGAGACAAGTAAATCTGGAATAGATGGGGACAGCCAAGTCTCAGATACCAATATGCAGCAAGGCCGCAATGTGTTGATATATGTAACAAACTCATTAAATTTAGCCATAAGCGAACCCAAATTAGTGTAATAGAATAATAGTCTAGCCAGTTCTAATTATTTTTTTACACATGTTGAGTAACTATTGAAGGAACTCCTTTAATATATTTAATGGTAAGATTATTTTCTCCATTAGAAGTTCTGTATTCCAGTTCCTTTCTTAAGTACTGTAAATACTCAATTTGTTTTGGTGTTCAGTCATCATAGATTTTAATTCTATCAAATTTGGTTCCAATAAGTTTTGTCTTATTTTTTAGTATAGTCTTAGTGTTGATTGCATTAGGTAGAACTACTCTCAAAGTTTAAATTCCTTCCCAGGCGCCTGACTGAATTAGCAACAACATTATTATTGTTAGTAGCAACATTTATTATTGCATTAACTGCAGACACTACTGTATCAGATGTATTGCCTGGATTTTCAGAAACTCCGTAGATACATAATACAGAAAAGGACATTCTTGCATATGTTATGGTTTATAAAAAAATTTAATTCAAAAATTGCCATGTCCAATTTTGTAAGTGAACTCTGGATATGTCCGAGTTTGTCACTGAACATGATGCTAAATGTCCATTTTTGTAACTGACAAAATGAGAAAAGCATTTTAACGAACTCAAATGTATACGGGTTACAAATTATTATATGATACACAATATATTTCTTTATCGACATGGGATTCGTCAGCTAGGCACTAGCATGATTCTTCTTCTCCTCCTTCTTCAGTGGCGTTGTTGTCTTCAATTACCTTCTTATACTACTGAAGAGTTTCCAATAATTTCCAATCGTCACCGAAATGCTTTTGAAGGAGGTTTGCGACATCTATTATTTTGAGCTCTTTTAGTCCTAACCTGATTGGCATTGGATTCACCATTGCTACTAATTTCCCTCTTTTCTCTATCAGCTTAAAAACATCTGCGTCCAGCATGTAAGTTGCTTCCCCTTTAACAAGGATTTTGTTCTTTTTAGATGATTTTGTCAAAATAACTCGTTTTGCTTGACTGATCTGGAAGTGTAATTATGCTGTGGTTTTGATGTAAAATCTGGCTTCCTCTTTCCATTCATGTGGTTCCCAATCAACCCCAATTACTTTCAACAAACGCTTGCGAATAGAACACTTCCACTTTTCAGGGTGTCGTTTCCTTTTCCTGGAAGCTTCCGGGGGAGTTTGTTCAAGATTTTTCTCCATTTTAATTGAAAATAAAGTATAAATTGCACTACACAACAATACACACCGCTAGTTTGACAGATGGTTAGCGGCAAAGTTAGTTATGTATGAAATCCGCGTCACTGATTAGTTAAAGTGGGGAAGACCGATAATGTAAATAATCACGAATGTATATGTCCGTTTTTGTAAAAGCATCTGCTTTTAAAACCTAGTTTTATACGGTTTACGTTCATGCTTGTAGTTAATGCGTTATTCCATCAATGCGCGCCACAATATAGAACAAGAAGCCAATTAAAACTTAAATTGTGTGAAAAATGGAGAGGTTCGCCTTTGTAACTAAACTTCTCAAATATAAGAACGAAAAAATTAATAAGCAGATATATCTTTCAATTTTAGTCTCATAGATGGTCTAACCCTCAGACCAATAATCAAAATGTACACGTTTATTAACATCGAAATATGTCTACAGCATTATGTGTTTACATTATTCTAGAATAAATGAGTTGCTTACAGAATGTTGCCGAAGACACCGGTTTCCCAATAGATTATCTATTGCCAAAATTACCTTCTTTAAATTTTTGTTTATATTTGATTATGCTAAACATTTTTTTTTGTGGTGTTTAAAGTGTTTTTAAACATTTTTGGAGATCGTAAGAATTTAAGAAATAGAACATTTGTATTAAAAATGACACAAAAATCAAAATGTAATGCAAATGACATTTTATAATGATTAACATTAACCTAATTTTTGTTGTTGTAAGTTACTTGAATGCAACATCTTGTTCCGCTTAACGGCTTGGAATAGCCTATAAGTTAAAACGTAATTTTATTGAGGTTATTGTTTATTTTTCGTCCGCAATCTCCACGCCCCCCGTAGGCTAATGTTGGCTACACATTTGGTTTTGTTTCATTCATGGTATGCGCTGTCCATCTTTGTTATTGGTCTGAGGTTTAACTTACCTCTTTGCAAGTATAATCACAAAAGAAAACTAAGACTGCTGTACCAATGTTGGCTGAAGCTGCCCATACAGCATAAGTAAATATTTCCAAAAAAGTAGCATCATCATCATATAGTAGAGTTACAGATACAAAGGCAGAATTTACCATCGAAACTAAACCAATAAATATTCTAATAATTATATAGTAATACATTTTATTTATATCTTTACACAGACCTAAAAGTTCAAAATGAATATGGATAACATTAATAAGAAAAGTACCAAATTCATTTTTATCGTAGTACAATAATTTTTTATTAATGTTTCTTTGAAAAATAATTACAATAAGTAAGATCGTTGTTATTTTACATTCAACAGCTGTTGATAAGAAGCCATTAAAAAAGTAAAAAAAAACAAAAAATTTAAATTTTGGAAACGATGTTATTAAATTTGTTGTAAATTGTACTGTCACTATTACAAATCTCCAAACTAATAAAATTGTACAATATTTTTTTAAAGATATAAAACTAACATGAACATCTATATTTTTTAATAAATTGGTTGTTTTATTAATCCTACACAACATATCAAAAATTTTGTACCTATTATAATAATTAAATACGAAATGGCTTACTGTTAAAATGGTATAAGAAACAAATAATACAATTTCTGGAAGGAAATCTATGATAAAGACGTTTGTAGATAGTTTCAAAAGTAAATTATATAATGTAAAAGCTCCTACAATTATAACTATAAATTGTATTGATATAGTAATTAGAATATCTCTTTTGGTTGTTTTGACGTACTGAAAATTTTTAATTTTTATGAATGTGTATGGGGCTATGCCTAAAAATTTACTTATTGTAACTAGAGGGGTTAGAACACTAAAAATATCTGTATTTGAATTCATTTTTGACACTAAACTCTTATTTATCAAATTATAGAATTAATTTGTTAAGTGTAATCTAATTTATATTGTATTATTTGTGTTTATATAGTGATGTTTACTTTAATTTATTTTAGTTGTTTGCATATAATTTATTAACAAATACAGTATGAAAATGGAAGAACGAAGGAGAATAAATATTTTTAAAAGGGTTTTAACTAAGGCATCCAAAATTACCGAGATTTTCTTTTACCGGTAAACTGTAAATATTTGAAGTAAAAAAGTATTTGAGGTAAATTACCGGTATTTATTTATTTTTTACCAGTAATTGCTATAAAACAATATTTTTATAGAATGTGCAAAACGGCAATTAACAATAACCTATAAATAATTAATAAAAGTTTAATACATTAACAAAAAAATAATAATTATAAACATATATTATTTATTACTTAATAAATAGATAATAATAGTAATTAGCAATAACATTAAATTGTAATAAATTCTTTCAAAGAGATAATGATATCTGTAGTAACACCATGGAGGGCAACGCCATTTTACAACAAATTCTTCAGGAAAAGTTCAACGGTTTTACACAAATTTGGTTCCACGACAATTGAACATACGACAGATTAACATGCGACACTTTAACATGGATAGATTAACATGCGACAGATGAACATACATTTTAACAAACGACAAAGGAACACTGTGACATACTATCATAGCGACACATGAACATAAGTCAATTGAACACACGACATTTGATCTCACATTTCATTATTATTTTTATTTTTTATTTATCCTAGCATATAAGTTCAACGGTTGGTCAATGTTTGGTCATCGGTTGGTCATCGTTTAGTCAGTGATCGGTCAGCGGTTGGTCAGCGGTGGTCAGCGGTTGGTCAGCGACAGAATACAGACTTTCAGATTTATTTATATAGATTTTCAAAATCAAATAATTATGAGAAAAATTATGATTGGTAACTTTTGAGATTTTTTTTTTACATTTTTGTTTTGATCTATGCGATAACTTGTTATATCTTGATCTTTTTGGTCATTTTAAACAATCTTATACTTCGGTATATCTCGATGTCGGTAAGTAAAAAGAAAGATTTCGTTCTAACAAATTTGTTTATTAGTGAAGCGATTATACCGTGTGATCATAATTTCTTGTCAGGTACATAACAGTAAATAATGAGTTTAAAAATATCAAAACTGCGTTCTAATCCACCGCTGAAAATCTCAATTTAACAAAAAACCAATCAGATTACTTCGTTTGCCCTCACCCTAGAAACAACGAAAATATGTGTTCCTAACTTAATACCTGTTGTCAACTTATTGGCAGGTAGAGAAAAATAGTGTTCATTTAATAATCAATTCGTATAAGGTAATAAAAATAGAATGTACGCCTATATGTACATGTCCTTGAAAATAAGTTTGATAACTAAATGTTTCTGTCAAGTATTGCATAACGGACAAGATTTCTTGATCGCTCTGTAGGTACATTGGAACAAAAAAGTCAATAAAATAATGAAAAGCGTTTACATATACACCACATAAAATTATTACAAACATTATTAATAAAAATAAATATGAAATGAAATGGGAGATCAATGTCGTGTGTTCAATTGACTTATGTTCATCTGTCGATATGATAATATGTCACAGTGTTCATTTGTCGTGTGTTAAAATGTGTCTATGTTCATCTGTCGCATGTTAACCTGTCCATGTTAAAGTGTCGCATGTTAATCTGTCGTATGTTCACATGTCAGGACACCCCATATTTATACGGACGAAAGCCAAAACTCACACGAAGCTACTGGCTACGGTATATAGGTACATCCCTGTGTGCAATGTACGAATATCACAAAACAATCAGCTTCCTACAAATCATGAGGGTTGAGTACTATGCTATTCTAAACACTTTAACAATAATTCCTCAACAGAATATTTCGAAAGCATTGATCCTCATCTCTTAGTTTTCTTCAATCAATAAATCGCAGTGTCATTCTTAATCTCGACAAAACCACTCTTATTATCAAAACCTATTTATACTCTCTAAAATTCGCTGGTACAAAAGTTAAACTAGTTTGGATACCAAATCACTGTGGGATAAACGGCAATGAAATAGCAGACCAATTAGCCAGAACAGGCGCGATGATGGAAGGACAACCATATATTAAGCAAATCCCCCTTTAAAGATCTTTTGCCACTAATCAATAACAGGATATTTTTTATTAGTGGCAGTGACTGTCTGTCCGTCCTTCCGTCCATCTGTCTGTCTGTGTACACGTGCAGAACAAATTCGGCTAAAAGGATTTTTTATGAAACTTCATATTTAAGCTTTTGATCAATGGCACAAGTTGGTCAACTTTTGGTAAAAATCCGAGAGATCTTGAATAGAAACAGACACAAGAAAAATGAGGGAATGCTGGGAGGAAAGAGCCAGAGAGGAATAGAAAGGAAGATGGTACGCATGGGGGAGATGAGAAAGAAGTATTACTGGAGATGCGGAGTAGATGCGACAGAGGTGGAAAGGAGAAGAAAAGACGGGATAAGCGTGATTGAGGAGTTGTGGAGGAGGGATAAGGAAGTGCGGGAGCAAGAAAGGACAGTCAGAATAGACAAATCAAGGAGCACAGGTATATATAAGGAGGTCAGAACTATAGGGGTACCAAGGTACTTGATGGGAGAAAGAGGAAGGTCAGGAGTGAGGGTAAGGAGGATTGCGAGGCTAAGGTGCGGGAATGAAGAGAGAGGAAATAGATATTGGAGGAAACAGGAGGATAAGATGTGCAGGATAAGCGGGGAGGAGGATGAAGATATAGAGCACCGCGCGAAGAGGCGTAGAGAGATGACAGTATGGTTGGGAAGCATACTAGACCGGATGCACAAAGATGGAAGGGGGAGAGGTGGGTGAGGGAATTAGAGGCAAGAAGGATTGAGATTGGGGAAGGATAACAGGAAGGGGGTTGAGATTACCTGGAAATTGGGAGGATGGAGGGGAGATAGGAGGAGGGGTGAAGAAATGGTTGGAAGGGTAGAGAATGGAATAAAATAAATTAAAGATGGGCGAGAGAACTGGAAGCAAGAAGGAAGGAGTAGGAGAGGGAAACCAGAATGAAAATAGGAAGAAAGAAAGGGACACTGGAGCAAGAAGAAAGAAATGAGATAAAAATATTGTAAATTGTATTGTTTTGTTCGTTATTTATTTTTGATGGTTTTATTTCTATTTGTAATGGTTAATACCCTGAACGCCGCAAAGCCAAGGGAATAAAGAATATATATAACAACTTTTATTTGAAACATTTTTTGATAAAACACGAAAAAGTTTTCGAAATTTTTCTAAGTATCTGTTTTTCATACTTATATGTAACGTTTCCATGGTCATGATAAATAATATCTCTGTTAGAAAATATTAGACCAAGTTATTTCTACTCTGCTACTAGCATATATTTTATACAAGTACTTTGTGATGGCGGTCGGTCCTGTGGTGGCCACAGCTGATTTTTTTTCAGTTGACCTTGTCTGTACTAAACGGGGACACCACGTACGTGCCTAATACTTGGCGTTTTATTGAATATTTGTTAAAACTAAACCATTGTATAAACTCATATTCTTTTAGTTACGCATAACACAAATACTACGCATAACATTTACGCATAACATAAAACTTAGACTAACACTAAAACTAATGTTAAGACTAAATGTTGACTAAACACATCATCACTCTCTATCTGTATATTCGTCTCTCTTTCAAAATTCTATACACAGTTTTTTTTTTAAGTGAACAAAATCTTAATATTAAAAATAACATACCTCTTTAGGGACCTCATCACAATATAAAATTATCAAAAAAGTTCCAAAAATTCCTGAAGCCCCCCAACAAATATAAGCCAACATTTTAAGGTAACCGATTCTATTCTCATGTATTTCAACTGATAACTTAAAAATGACATAAATAAGAGTACCAAACCCCATTAAGATCCTTATTACTAGATAATTATACAATTTATTAATATCACAAGATATTGTAAAAATTTCAAAATGAATATTCATAATTTTGTTAATAAGAATTATATTTTTTTCTACTTTAATACTGTTATTTAAATGTTTAGATAAAATTTGAACAGTGTGTAACAAAATTACTGCATTACTTTCTGTAGCAATTGTGCCGTAAGCAGCAAATAAAAAATAAAAAACATTAAATATATGCATGCTATAAACGTAGAAATATGCCGCATATAATAAACAAAGAATTATATAACGCGTAACATATAAATAAATAAACATTTTTTTTAACTCCAAGAAAGTGTAGCACACATTTAACTCCCCTAGTAAAAGTCCAGATTTATTAATTCTTAAAAATAAATCTAAAAATTTATAGCGATTTTTGTAATTTATAATATAATTGGCAAAATTTAAAAGCGCGCAACATAACACTAAAATTACCATTGTAATTAAATCGGGGTATAAAAAAATATTTTTTTCATATGTGAAAATAAAAAAATGTGTTCTTAAACCTCCAATAGTGATAACAACAGCGCAGATTATATAAAATGTCAATATACACAGATCTAATTTAGTTGTGGTAACGTAATAATTCCCCGTTTTTTTGAATGTGAACGTTTGTACTCCCAATAATTTATTTACTAAAAAAAGTGAGGTTAAATTATCAAATACGTCGCGGCTTTTGTTTAACATTATTACTATTACGTCGCAGTGACAACTAAGGACAATTTACGGAGTAATTATTAAAATTCCTTATTTTAATTAAAAAATAAGTAAATATTAGTATTTATATAACTAAGTAATGAGTCTTGCATAAAGGGGAAGGCATGAAACTGTGATACACAAAGACGGTGAAAGGCAGGGGCGAGGGCGGCACAGGCCCAGGGCGCCAGCTCTTATGGGCGCCAAAACAAACGCTTAAATATACATATTCTAAGTTTTTATTTTTTTATTTAGATCAAAATTATAAATTTTAATTTCTATATCAATCTCGTACATATTAAATACAAAATTGAATTTAAAGATGTACTACCTCCGTTCCACAATAAGTGAGCTATTTCAATTTTTATTGAAATTTCTTGAACTGTAATAACTTTTTTTTAAATTTTAACTATAAACATATAATATTTCGTACTACACTACGAACATAGTCAGCTGTGTAGTTGTATCAGAATAATTAATTAAAAATGTTTCCATTGTTGAAGTTCTTAAATTTTTTTAATAGCTCACTTATTTTGGAATTTTTAAATAGGTTTAATAGCTCACTTATTGTGGAACGGAGGTAGTACATATTTATTGATTATATAATAATATTCAGTCTTCTTTTAGACTGTAAAATAACAAAGAAAGTCCATGTTTCAATTTTCTGACTTGTTGAAGACTGTTTCCGAGATTTTTAAAATAATTTAACGTAGAAAATGATCGTTCAGCAATACTTTGTTTACTGGCAACGTTACCAATATTTATACCAGCTTTTATAGAAATATATTTTATTAACTTTCTTAAACATCTGAAAACATCTACAACTGATTTTGGTGGCACATTTAGACATACACCTGGACTTACAAACTTAATTTGTTCCTGACCGCGGTTCGTATCTTAAAAAGTATGTATCAAGAAACCCAATTTTCCATTATATCTTATCAGAAATCAATTATTCCGTTCCCAGATTAAAAACTCATAAAAAAAAACAAAAATTTAAAAAATATCTATTCTTATTCTCAACTAAATACAGGAAATGCAAAGAAATGGAGGAGTGAGGAGGAACATTTTTTCACTATAAATATTTATTTTATATACCATTACATATTAAGGTTTTAAGATTAGTATGAAAATCATCCATCATTAAGTTGTAAAAAAATGACAATTTTATTGTGTTTGGTTTTGTTCAGGAGGTTTTGGTTTGTGGTTCAAGAGTTTTAGATTTGTTGCCTGTGGCAGTAGCCTGTTTCTAGAAGTAAGGAAAAAAGTAAAAAAAAAGTATAATGTAAAACAGGGTTTAATTCATTTCAAAAGAAAAACATCACGGTTCGTATCTAGAGGTCGAAATAGAATATGAAAATAGTTTGTACCTCGAAATGTTCGTATTTCAAGAGGTTTGTAAGTCGAGGTACCACTTTATTACTGATTATACTGATTATACTGAAATATACTGTATTAGCATATTTACTTAGTCATAACTAGTATTCTTAAAAATTTTAAATATTTAAATTGCAACCATCTAAATAAAAAGAATGTTTAAAATAAGATTGCAAGGACCTAAACTTCCCTCTTCAGTAGGCCGCTGCATATTCTAACAAAAGAGCGCAGTTTGGTGGGTTTGCCCTGGGCGCCAAATGAGCTAGCGCCGGCTCTGGTGATACATAACGCAACTGTTAACTTTCCAAAGTTCCGGTCGTCAAAGATTTGTCTGTCCAGGCAGTGGCGGATCTAGATTTTTGGGAGCCCAGGGCTTAAAAATGCCGAGGGGCCCTACACATGCTCTTCACTTATGTTGAATATTTTTTATAAGTGAAGAGCAAAAAAAAAAGTTCCTCACCTCCCAAATCTAAGTAAAGAGAAAAAAAAAAGGTCGTCACCTCCCAAATCTAAGTGAAGAGAAAAAACAAAGGTCCTCACCTTCCAAATCTAAGTAAAGAGCAAAAAAGAAAAAGGTCCTTAGCTCCCAAATCTAAGTGAAGAGCAAAAAAAAGGTCCTCACCTCCCAAATCTAAGTGAAGAGCAAAAAAATGGTCCTCATCTCCCAAATCTAAGTAAAGAGCAAAAAAAAGGTCCTCACCTCCCAAACCTAAGCGAAGAGCAAAAAAAAGTCCTCACCTCCCAAATCTAAGTGAAAAGAAAAAAAAAGAAAGTTCCTCACCTCCCAAATCTAAGTGAAGAGCAAAAAAAAATCCTCACCTCCCAAATCCAAAGTAATAGAATATAATATATCTGTCCGAGCGTTGGGGGCCCCTTGCGGATCCGGGGCCCAGGGCTTAAGCCCTATTAGCCCGTATGTAGATCCGCCACTGTGTCCAGGTCCCTCTTTGTTGGTCTCTGTCTCTCAACTGTATGTAATTGTCTCTCAACAATCTGTCTGTAAACAGATAATTCCCGACATTACGAATTAACTGATTCCAAAATTCAATCTTCAAGTGGAGGTTTAATCTATGGAGATTAAGTTCATTTCACGAGTTATCGTCCGTTGATGCTGTAATTGGAATTCATATGACTTGCCTGGTTTCCGGATACAATTTGGTATTACTAATGTTGCTATTAAGTTTTGCGGATAATGAGGAAAGCAACAACATTTGTTTATATAAATATTTTAATTGTTTTTCAAAATATTCATCTTCATGTTCAATGCACTTTTCCATACGGTGGAACCAATCCTCAAAGTATTGGGCGAATCATTCAGGTGTCACCTCAGGAACGAGATTGTCGTAGGTTTAATCGCAGCTTTAGAGCATTAAATATTAACTCACGCATTTTATCGTTTATAAAAGGGAAGTCAGAGAGAGCTAAGTTGGGACTGTAAGGCGAATGAGTCATTTCTTCAACACCTGAAGCGGTCAGGAACTCGGTAGTCCTAGCTGCGATATGTGGTCGTGCATTGGCATTATGCAGAAGGATTCTCCCTTTTGGTTGTTTTGCTCGTATTTTTGGAACACATCCGGGAAATAAATTGTCGTATGCCATTCAACAATATTCTAATGGTACAGTGGCAACATGACCAGTACGTCCGAAGAATAAAGCAACCATTTTCTTGTCAGTGCTCCATGTACGTTTCACTTTGATTGGTTTGTCATAAAAGAGGCCGGTTATTATATAATGAGCAAGACTTACAAACCGATTAACTACATAAAAACATCTCGTATCTCTTTACCAAGTAAACTCGGACCGATAAAAGGAATTAGCCCGCCATAAACCATTAGGGACTGCCATAATCCATTTCCTGTTAAGCCGATCGGCGGTCTGCAAATATGTTTACAAAACATAACCGAAATATAATTAATATTTCTAACAATAAATATATAAATAAGTTGATTGTTGATTCTTTCATTTGTCATTGAACAGAATTCTTTAGAAAACTGAAATTTATGTCGATTACAGTTACCTCGGTTAGGCTCGCTTCGCTGAATACGTTCGGTTACTCAAAAAATTCGATCACAATTTCAATTGAACGGGCAAACAGATAGACGCCTGAGTGATGGCATATGGGTTATACGAGGGTTACCTTTTATATTTTTACAAACGACTATTAGATGGCAATATTGAAATGTGTCATTACTATATTCGTAAACTTTGACATTTGTTATTGTGAAATCAGTGGCAGTGTTGATAGTGAGCGTTTAAAAAAACAAGTTTGTGAAAAAAAAACTCGTGAAGGTTTCTCAAGTTCAAAAAAAGGTTCGTGTTGATTGGTTTTAGGGAATGCTAAAAAAATTCAACCTAGGTACTGCAAAATCCTTATACAACATCATTACAGGTGACGAATTTATTCATATGAACCGAAAACTAAGCAACAATCTACTGTTTGGGTCTTCCAAGATAAACCGAAACCCACAAAAGTTGTTCGTAAACGAAGCACTTACAAGAAAACGATCGCTTGTTTTTTCAGTTGTACTGGACTTGTCGCCACCATTCATTTAGAGGATGGGAGAACAGTTAATACAAATTGTTGCATACCATTATATACAAAAATTTGTTTGCCAGAAGTCATCGACAAAATCAGGAAAAACAACCAAAAACGTCGCATTATTCTTCATCATGACAACTCCCACACAGCACGTCAAACAATTGATTATTTGAAGGAGAAAAATATCGAATTAATGTCTCGTTGCGTGGAAAACGATTATCATCAACTCAAGATGCTATTAAAGCCTTCGAAAACCATGTTTTTGAGATACCAACTTCAGAGTGGAAAAAATGATTCGAGAATTGGTTTCAACGTATGCAAAAGTGTATAAATCTTAAAGGCGAATATTATAAAAATTAATAAAACAGTTTGTTCAAAAAACAATTTTTTTCTTTCTTAGTTTTTGTAAAAACTTAAAAGATATCTCTCGTACCTCAGACCAATAACCAAGATGGACATCATTGTTTATATTATATTATGTCTCCTACATTGTTTGTTTACATTTTTCTAGAATAAATCGTTGCTTCCCGAATATTTACGAAGATTCCCGAAGACCATGCGTTAGTTATTGTCGAAGTTACCATTACATGGTATATGACGAAAAGTGGTATATCGCTTTATAGAATAGTTAAAAAGTAATATTATTGAGGTTGTTTTCCGTCCGTATTCCCCTTGTCCATAGTAGACTAATGTTGGCGACACAACACTTTTATGGACTACATATGGCATGCGCTGTTGATTTTGGTTATTGGTCTCAGACCAATAACCAAAATTGGTCTCAGACCAATAATTATAGGTATGACCCTCAGTTATTTATTTATTACCTTTATTAAATAAGTAAAACACATTACAAAAAAGTTTACAATTTTATATAGGTATTTAGGATCTATACAGTATGTATGGATCTTACACTACTTAGACAGGTCTGTGTGTGGTATCCTGTTACACAATTTAAACTTATCAGTTCGATATAAATATAATGTCGAAATTTTTCTATATTAATAAAGGTTAGTTAACATATTATACTATAAATCACAATACAATTATAATAGTGTAGATTAGTTTTACTTAGGAAATGTACTTGAAAAGAAACGAAAAAATAGTTTGAATCTAAATACTACGTATATACTAAACACATTTATGAACTCGAAAATATGTAATTTAAATCATCAAAGTCGATGTCATTTAAAAATTGTTTTGCTCTTAATTTATAATTATTTCTTTGAAGGGTCAAATCGTTAACATCTAGATATTTTTTAAATTTATTATGAATTTTCGGGGCATAATAGAGAAAATACTTTTGTTCGTTCTTTATGTCTAGTACTGTAATTCTGGTTCGTAAAATTAAGTTCGATTGAATTTTTGTATGTATACTTTAATATTGCATATGAATATAATTGCAAAATGTGTGATATGTTTGCTTCTTGGAATAAGCCACTTGAAGGATAAAAGATACTTTTACGAAGCATTATTTTAACAATTCTTTTCTGCAGTGTAATGACTTTGTTTATGTATATCTTAGCAGCTCCTCCCCATCCAATTAAGCCATAAGTAATTGATGATTGTACAAGACCATGATAAAATAATTTTAATTTGCCGTATGGGATAATGTTGGTTAGCTTTTTAATAAAATAAATAAACTGTCTTAGTTTAGAACACAAATTTTTAATATGAATATCCCACCTCAAGTGCTGATCTATTGTTATTCCTAGATATTTAATAGAATTTACTTTTATTATCCGATCACTGCAGTCACAATTTATTCTGCAACATTTACTTTTATGAACTGTAAATTCATTAAATGTATCCTGAATATTGGAAGTAAAGTGAATAAATTTCGTTTTCTTAATATTTACTGATAATAGATTATTATCAAGCCAACACTTGATTATCTGCATATCTTTTTCAACTAACTTTTTTAAATGGGTCCAAGACTTAGTTTTAAGGAACAAAACAGTATCGTCTGCAAATGACATTAGATGTCCGTGTAAGTTTTGTACAGTGAGAAGATCGTTTATATAGAGAATGAATAAAATAGGTCCCAAGGAAGTTCCTTGACAAACACCACAATTTATGACTTGAGGTGTGCTTTCTTGTTTATCATATAGTGTATGTTGGGTACGATCGCTCAAATACGTTCTAAAAAGGTTTAGGGCAATACCTCTTATTCCCAATCTTTCGAGTTTACTCAATAATATAGCATGATTGACTGTATCAAAAGCTTTTTTCAAATCAAGGAAAACAGCTATATTAGCCTCAGAGTTGTCGACTGCAGAATAAGCTTTTTTTGTAATTTGAGCTATCGCATCTTCCGTACTACGTCCTTCGATAAAACCATATTGAGAAGAAGACAACAATTTACTCTTAATAACGAAACGCATAAGACGTTGTTTTATTAATTTCTCTAATAATTTCGCAATATTAGATGTTAGCGATATCGGCCTGAAATTATTTACATCTACAAAACCCTACAAAACCCTAAAAATTGCCGCAATTTACTTAACGGACTTAAGACTAAAATACCGTAACTGCTAGGTACTGCAATACAGACAGATATAAAATTGCTCTACACATTCTTACCTGTGCAGTTGTTACTTCACAGAAACAAACAGTAATAACTATACCAACACAATTTTCGAATAACTGAAGATAGCCCCAAAGGAGGACAATATTTACATTAAAATTTAGGAAGGTCCGCGTCATAAACACTGAAGCAAAATACACTGTAGAAACAGCCACAGAAAATGTCACCACAATTCTTATAATAATATGGCCATAACATCTATCACTTATCTGACAAATCTCAAACAATTCATCATGAACCCCCATTATGTGTTTCAACTGCTTAACTTTACCATTCAAAAATATTTTGCTCTTAATTTTACAATTAATTTCTTGCAAAACATACTGAACGTAATACAGTATTGTAATGAACTGACATTCGATTATAATCGGTGAAAAAATAATTATTAAATGAAAAATTAAACTAAGCAAATCTTGTTCAAAAATTATCAAATCAACTACTAAAAAAAGAACGCACATCAACACATGTAACCCAAAAGTAATTAGACTAAAATTTTTAATTCTTGTCAAGCTTATTTTTGAATTTAATTGTTCCAAAAACCTGTTTATTTCATTGATTTTATTCACTATGTCAAAAAACATACCACGATTTATGAAACTAAAAATTATATTTGCATGAATCAATGTGTTGAATCCACAAAATAAAATATTGAACAAAAATTGAAATTGTTTTATTTCTGTTCGTGGTACAACTTTAGCCATGTATTCCATTCGATTTCCATAAGAAAAATAAGCTACGGCCCCAAAAAATACTATGGCGAAAATAAGCGATGCAATGTCTTTTTTAGTTAGATATAGACTGTAGTAGTTATTTATTTTTTTGACTGTGAATGGTGCAACTCCAAATATCTTGCTTACAACCCCGATAAACTTTAAACTCTGAATTATATCATCAGACATTTTAAATTTGACTGTTGGTTCCGTTCGCTCAACTCAGCATTTCAATTGATTATTGATTATTTAATAATAGAAGTGAATTTTTATTGTGACATTAGTGACTATTTTCCTTAATTAAATGATTATGTTTCATTAATTGCTCAAAACGTGGACGAAGAGACTATACAGCTTTGTCCAGGATTAGATTTAAGCAGTTAACCTTGTAAGCTTCCTTTGTATTTGCTGTGGCTTCATCAGCTGACTCGTAATTGAATTGTTTCTTTCTTTTTTAATATATATATTTTTTTAATCGCCAGCTCAGTGGTACTAAGACAAAGGTGTAACGAACCGTTAAGACCGCCAAAACAACAATGACCCAACTTTCACAAATCACCCGTCGCGAGAATTTCTTTACAGGGGTTGTCATCGTTTTTTCATGATTTTACAAGGGGTATTTTTTAAGAATTCAGATAATAAAATAAAATTAGAAACCTTTCGTTTCAGCACGTACACTTTAGAAATATATTTTTAAATGGTTCATTGTTCAAGGAGACAATTCAGAGTTATTGCTTAACAACTTTGAACACTAGCATCTTCTTGAACAAAGCTTAAACCCTTTTCCGAGAAATGTCTAGAAATGTTTTATAAAAACTCCTGTCTCTGAAGACAAGATCAGACCGGTGTTCATTCCGGTTAGCATTAACATCTAATTTGTTGAATTCTTAGAGGCACTGTGTCGGCATTCTGGTGGTATATCCGATTCTATTTGTTTCAGTGTTTTTAATTAAATAAGACTTGTAGCAAGTTCAATCGAATCACTTTGGACCTTCTTGCTTAAACTATTTACTTAGCTGACCAAATCATGCCAAAAAACTAATTAAACGGAATACTAATATTCCTTGATCTGTTTGGCTGGTGATTTAGCTTCACTTCTTCCTTGGGCGTTTTACAACCTTTGTGCGGTTTCGGAAAGTGATCATAAAAATGACCAATGAATCCCTTAAAGCCTTCGCATTTTGTATTCGACATTCCCGCTTTTTTCACAAATATTTTACTTATTTTAATTTTATTTTTTCTAAAACGTGCGCGTCCTAGGATGCGTGGGGTTCTATTGTGTCCAATTGGTACCATCGGCATAATGCCGGCGCTGGCTATATACTTTGCTAATAGTGTAGATTCGATGAATAAGCATTAGGAGAACTGTACTCAGAGCCTTAACTTCATATTTTGGGTTCCTTAGTAGGTTTGTCAACTTTGTTTAGAAAGATCAAGCGGACAAACAACAACAAATTAAAGTTAGTTAGAGGCTTAATGAGCTACTAAATGGGGTGCTCCATACATAGCCTCCTTTTAGCTCGATACACGTTTCTCCAAGTTTTTCAAGCCATCCAAAAAGTAAGATTCTGGAAGGCCCTCCAAATAGGCATCTGTTTCGGCGATGACCTCTTTCGATGTGAATCTTTTTCCAGCGAGCCATTTCTTCATGTTCGAAAACGGGAAAAAATCACTGGGGGCCAAATCTGGTAAATACGGTGGATGTGGCAACAATTCGAAGCGTAATTCATGCATTTTCGCTATCGAAACTGCACAAGTGTTTATTCTCCACTGTGAGCAAAGGCGACATCCATCTTGCCGACACTTTCTTTATACCCAATTTTTCGTGCAAAATTCACACCACTGAGCGTCTGAGTTATTGTTGACGTGATATTGTTGATGTGATACATCACTTGTGTATTCATGACCTACATCCAACTCGGCTTTATTTCGATGTTTTGCCTTTCAAATGAAAGTGTTTAATCCCTGCACGAAATTCGTTTTTTTCATTGTTTAAAATAAGAAAAGTTGTTTGCTTCAATCGATTGTAAAAATGAAACCACGCGATGGATATGGCTGAAAATTTGACAGCAGCCTATTGATAGATGATACTTTTCAGAAATAAAATTGTTTTTGTACTACTTGCGCCATCTCTTAAATTTTGTAAGGACTTATTGACCTACCCTCGTATCATAAGCAAACAGTAGGACTTTTTTTTATAAAGAGAATGACATCACAAGTATTGCCTATTATGTTTACATAATAATGAAACGTACTTATTTGAAGTAAATTACAATACAGTATAAATAGTTAACTAGTATATAACACCAGTGGCACTTTAGACACTTAAAGGGCACCAAACACAGTCTAATTTTGAACAGGATGTCTTTGATTGTTCGGTGACGACATTTTCTTTATAAAAATCTGACTATATTTATTGTTGCTGATAACCTTTCCATTCACTCTATAGCTGTTGTTTCTTCACGTGAATAAGTAAGACTTCCTAACTATTGCCTCTTACGATAATAAAGTCTGATACTGTCCATTTTGTGACATCATCAATGCATGTCTAGACGAAGCTATATTTCTAGTAAACATGAAAATAACTAAAATTGTTCGTATATAATAATAATAGTTCAGCACTGTAGGCCTAGGAGGCCCATGGCTTGTTGAACAATTGTTCTCCACTGTTGTCTATTTTTTGTCTTTTTCTCCCACTCACTAACGCCTAACTGTTCCAGGTCCTTTCGCACCGCATCCATCCACCTCCCTTTCGGTCGGCCCCGTCTCTTTTTTGCTACTATTCCGCCCCTTAATATTGTCTTTACCACTCTATCTTCAGAAAGTCTCGACACATGCCCTAACCATCTCACTGTCCTTTAATTACACTCACTATATCTGGCTCTCCGTATAGTTCCATAATTTCTTTATTTGTTCTGCGAAAAAACAGATCTCCCATTTTCTTTCCACCATAGATTTTTCTTAAAACGTTTCTTTCTCACACTCCCAATCGTTTTTGCGTTTCGTTGTTTAAAGTCCACGACTCACTTCCATACAGAACTGTTGGCCTAATAACTGACTTATATACCCTTAGTTTAGCTGATCTAGACACTTTGTTCGATCTTATAAATTTATATAAGGACCCAACACATTTACTACCTTTCGCTAATCTAGATCTGATTTCCAGGTCTTCATTGTTCACGTTTGATATTTTCACACCTAAGTACACAAAACTGTCCACCGCTTCAAATTCATAAAGCCTTCCTGTATCTGTCCTTACACTGAAGCTCCCTTCCGGCTCACTTTGAACTCCTTTAATAAACATATACTTAGTTTTTGCTACTTAGGTTTTGCTAATTTTTAACCCCACTTCACCTGCAGTCTTTTCTAAACTTTTTACAATATGTCTTAGTTCTTCTTTCCTCCTCGCAAATATGGCTATATCATCAGCATAAGCTAAGCATTGATGTTTCAGATGGTAAATAGTTCCTTTGGTATGTATGTGACTTTTTCGTATGACCCATTCCAGAGCTAGGTAAAATAGCATTGGGGCCATCGGGTTCCCTTGTCTAAGCCCTCTTCTAATTTCGAAGCTTTTCGAAGTTTTTCCACCTATTGCTACTTTACCTTTTGTATCTGTGAGCGTCATTTTTATTAATTCCACTAATTTGATAGGTATATTAAAGCTTTTCAGAATCTTGTACAATTTACGATTCTGAATTGAGTCATATGCCTGTTTAAAATCTATGAATAATATATGCAATGGCAAATTATGTTCTTAACTACTTGCTACTATCTGTTTTAAAGTGAAGACTTGATCCATAGTCGACCTGTTCTTCTTGAAGCCTGCCTGGTATTCTCCCAATCTACTGTCTATTACTTCTTTTAACCTATTTCTTAGACAAATTGCAAAGATCTTGTATGCTATATCTAGTAGGGCTATATCTCTATAGTTTTCACAATTTGTTGGTGCTCCTTTCTTGTATATTGGATATATCATAGACTCCTTCCATCTCTCAGGCATCTGTTCAGTCTGCCATACCTCCAGGACCATTCTATGCAACTGTGCATGCAATCGATCTCCACCCTGCTTATATAACTCTGCTCTGATCCCATTCTCTCCAGGGCTTTTGTTGTTTTTCAATCTTTTTGGTATATCATTTATTTCTTCTTTTTGAGGAGGTTGTATAATACAGTCCACCAGTTCTAGTCTTTCAGTCTCCTCCTCTTCTTGTATAATGTCGGTTCATTTTCATTTAGAAGCTCGCTGAAATACTCTGCCCATCGTTCCATTTTTTCTTCCCCTGTAACCAGCTGCTCATTTTTATTTTTAACAAATGTTTGTTTCTGTCCCTGCTTTTGCTTCTTAACTTCCTGACAAAAGTTTTTAATACATTTATTCTTATAATTTTCTTCAATACTTTCTAGCATTTTTTCTATTTCGTTTCGTTTCTTCCTTCTCATAATGTTTTAAATCTGTTATTTTCTTCGTTATATCTTTTTTTTGTTTGTTCATTTCCATTTTGAAGCAGGTGTAACCTCGCTTTATTTTTCTTAACCATTGCTTCCCTGCATTCATCATCAAACCAGTCTTTGTTTTTTCTCTCCTGCGTCGTCTCTAAAGTGTTCTCGGCTATTCTAGTTACATTATATTCTATTTCCTTCCATTTTTCATCTATTGTATCTCCGGGTATAGAATCTTCGAAGGCTTTTTCTATTCCTTCTCTATATTCTTTTTGTGTATTTTCTAAAATTTGAAGTTGCAAATTGTATCGTCTGTATCGGAAATTGTTCGTATATATAAAAGTTAAAACTTTGCTCAACTAGATAACTATAGGCCAAAATAACGTCTACCAATATTTTCTAAAATTTTGGAACGTGTGTTTGCAAACCAGTTTATAAATTTCTTTCAGGAAAAATATTACTTTATGATCAACAATATGGCTTTCGACCGCTCAGAAAATCAACAGATGTACCAAAATGATTAAATCAATTTATCTGTACAGCACTGGAAAATCAGCAAGATTATTCCATTCAGCTATGTTTACTCTTAAGCTTTACTTAATAGTAAAGCTTTCGACTGTGAACCAACAACAACAACATCTTCTGAATAAATTGGAGTATTAAAGTATCAGAGATAGTGCTCTCAAACTCATACAGTCCTATTTAACAAATAGCAAACAGAAAATATGTCACAAAACCTCATTCACTGAACCGATTCAGTTATTGAGGAAGGTGTACCAAAAGGTTCGATCATAGGACCCCTCCTCTTCACAATATGTACAATCGATTTGCCGGACATCTTTCCCTGTTACATTTACGGACGATACAACATTAGGAACTAGTCACAAAGATCCAGAAAGTTTGAAACAGAAAACATTTACTTCTCATTCTGAAGCAGCAATATGATTTTTTTTACTATACGGGGCGATACACCACAAGCAGACAAGATATTTATACTACAAAAAATAAAGGCTGTTAGAGCTATTGTAGCTTCCTCAAGAACTAGCCATTTGATCCTATTTGTAACAAACTGAAGATTCTTATTTTTCATGACCAATTTGTACTAATACAAGCTCTGGAAATTAAGAAACTGTATTCAACTCGAAGTAGTACAGAATAAGCTCATAATCACAAAATATGGTCTAAGAAAATTACAATTCCTAAAGTCAGATTTAAGCCTTCATCACGACTGAACATAGGGATTCGCATATATAATCATCTGCCAGAAAGACAAGAAAGAACCTCTATATTTAAGAAGAAGTTTAAAAACATTCTTGTTGAAAAGACCTACTATTCTTTGCAAGAATTCTTCAATGACAAAATTGAATACACTATTTAATTTATTTTCTATTTAATACTGTTCCATTATTTTCTGTGTATTAATTACATTCTATTGACATATACCTTTTTTAAGTTTAATACAGTTTATTACTATTATTATTATTATTATAATGAAAAAAAAAAAAACAATATAAATAAGGAGTAAAAATAATATCATAGACCCTTACCTCTTTAACGAGAGACTGGCAGAAATACACAATAAATATTACAACATTTGCCATTGAGACAACCCATAAGAACATACAAACAACAGTAATGAGAGTAAAATAATTCTCCCGCATCATTACAACTGTCCAATACGCTGAACAAACACCACACACAAAAGTCATAAAAATTTTCAGAATTACATGATTTAAAACACAATTTAATAAAACACAAATTTCATACAACTTCAAATGTACATCAACACATGTTTTAACAAGATGTAGATTACAATTTTGATCTAAAACTTTGAGGTTAAGTTCTTTACAAAAAGTACACGTCAAGTACAGATAGGTTATGAATTCACATTCGCAAAATATAGGGAAAATTGACGTCATAAGATAGTAAATCAAATTTTTGAATTTGGATACATACCCCATAAAATCACTAATCAAAAACCCACAACTAAAAATCAAGAAATAAATTAAAGTATTTAAAGAAAATAAATGAATACTTTTAAGATTAATATGAATATTTAGTAAATTAAAATTTGATACACAATCATTAAACCGATTCAGAAGTTTACACAATTTATTTCTATTAAAAAATCCAAAAGTAATATAAAAGAAGCCCAAAAAAAAGTTGCCAATATAAATAAAACAAAATTCTAACGTATTTTCTTTGGCAGAAATAACGTCTTTAATAGTTTCAAATCTGTGGTAAATCGCAAAAAGACAAAATACGAATAACAACAAAATTTGAAATATCAGAATTAATATATCTAAGCAAGTGACTTTTAGACTGTATTTGTTATTAATTTTATTTATTGAGAAAGAAGAATAACCACATATTTTATTGATAATTCTTAGATATTTAAAAGAAGAATATATGTCATCGGTCTGAGACATTATAAAGTACCTAAACTAAAAGTTGTTTTTGCATTATTGATTTCTGAAAATTAATTAATATATTTCTTATTGACTAAAGAAATTACGTTAATGCTTTTAATTAAACGAGGCATTATCAAATGATACCGGAATATCGCTGAACTTTATTTATAAAATTCTGTGTGATTAAAAGTATTTATAATTAGAGTAGGCTGTGGTATATGTTATGAAAACGATTTAGTGATCCACAATATCAGAGGATTTATATCACAAAGTTAGTAAAAATCCTGAAAGTCTGTTCAAGATAACTATTAAAAGACACATCAGTTGAGAAATGTGCTCTGTTGCCAGTTAGCATATTTGTTTACAAATGTCAAACAAGTTAATAAAAGTTTCTAAACTAACCCACAATTTCTAAAAAGAGATTGAAAGCCTATATTTCCTAGGGAGTAAAGGGTCTAATGTGAATTATGATACATGATATAAGTAGTGCCTGCAAACTGGTGTACCGTGGCTCACTAATAAAGGTGTTTCGGAATTTATGGTTTAAATTATATATATTGTATCCTAAATCTCCTCGTCGGAGCATAGAGCCATTACAAAGTCACGCCATTGGATTCTAAGAAGAGTAAGCCTCTTCACCTGGCACCAGTTAGTTCCGTAGACGTTCTTTAAACTCAATACACAATAAATATGAGATGACGTCACACGTAATTAATTTAAGTACCAATGTCATGATTTGATTAACCAACATCAATCCATAACTCAGTTAGTACATTTATTTATTTAATGTTGGTAAGGCTTTTACGCGTTGCCAGCTTGAAATTGTATTGTTCAGTCGTTTTTAGTCAGGTTTGACATTTACGTGTTACGTTACATTTTGTGAGGTTAAATTTTATTTTTCATTAAATAAAATATTATTGTAATAAAAATGCCGAAAGCTCTTAGTAGCCGTGCTCAAAGTATAGTTTTGTCTCTTATTAATTATTTTGAAAGAGAGCGAGATAATGGTGGAGTTTTAATAGATTTGAAATGTGTCAGAGATGTGAGTAAATATTACATTCATAGATAAAGAAAGAAATAGATACGAAACTGGCGTTATATTTTTTTAAACCAAATTAGCACTGTAGTTGTTCGGTTATGAAACTAAAAATGGTGGGGGAAGAAAGGGGTGGGGTTTCCCGGGTATTTCAAATGCTTCATTGGATATAGTTGTAAACGTAATTAAATGTTATTATTAAATGAAACAATTGTTATGATTTATTTTATCTATTTTCAATATTAAAACGACATCAATATTAAAAACAGACAAAATAAATCATAACATCTATACATGTGTAAACATATTAAATGTGTGTTCCTCAATTGTGTATAACAAGTGCAAATTTTTGATAATTGTTTTTAACTCGTGATACATCAATCTGTGCGGAAAAGAATTTCCATCATTGTGGTATAATTACTTTTATTGTATCGATTGACTTAATCAAACTATTTGAAAAAAATATTAATTTCATTACATTTGCTAATTTTGTTATCAAATTCGGGTAATTGCAAGTTTGCTTATATAAACAAAACAAGCAGTGAACTCTTTCGTGAATTCCCGACTAATTTCGTTCATTAAGTGATAAAGTGAAACGAAAGAACGAAGTGCATCATGGCTCCAGCTAGTCCTGCCTCCTGCAATATATGCAATAGAAATGTGACTGCCACCAAATACCCAGGTTTGAAATGTAATGGGTCCTGTAATATGTACTATCACGCGGCCTGCGTTGGGTTGGTGAATACCGCATTGCAAGCACTCACTTCCGAATGAGTGTCTTGGAGTTGCCCATCATGTCGCTCTGCCAAAGGTAGCCCCAATAAATCCGTTGTCATCGCCGATACAGAGAAGGAGTTCGAAAATCAGCCAACTCTAGCCGATATTTTTTCTTACGTCAGAGCCATTGATGAAAAATTGAGTGATTACCAAACTTTCATTGATTCGGTAAAATTTTGCACAGATAAGATTACCGACTTCGAGTCCGAATTAAAGGAGTTGAAGTTAAAAATGAAAAGTTTAGAAAAATTGCAAAATGACTATGAAAAACTTAAAATTGAATCGGACAATAATAAAAAAAGATGCGAAGAACTAGAGCAACGTTCGCGGATAGACAATCTGGAAATCGCAGGTGTGCCGGAAACTACCAATGAAGACCTGGGAAATATTCTACAGAAAATTGGAAACAGCATCAACTGCCCAATCAGTAGCTCTGATTACAGCATTGCACATCGAGTTCAACGTGTTGATAATACTAATAAATCTCCACGTAATATTATTATTAAAATGCTTTCTCGCCGAACGAAAATTGCGATCTTAGCAGCCGCCAGACGTGCAAGGCAATCCACAAGTACAGCAGGAAAACCCGGCTTAACAATACAAGGAATACCCGGATCAATCTTCATCAATGAACATTTAACAGGTGAAAATAAACTCTTACATAAGCAGTCCAAAGATGCCGCCAAAACTAAACAAAATAAATTTGTCTGGGTCCGTAACTGTACCATACATGTCAGGAGAAATGAAACTTCACCCGTGAAGATAATTAAAAGTGCGAATGATATTTTAAAAATGTAAGAACTATATTATTAAAATTAATTTCTAAATCCCGGTTTCAAAGATGGCGGTTACAATATTTTATCAAAACGTTCGTGGTTTGCGGACTAAATGCCATCAGTTTTTTAATAACATCTTAAACACGGACTGGGACATAATATGTTTGACGGAAACTGCATTAACTTCTGGAATAAACAACAGTGAATTGTTCGATGACAAATACAATATATACAGACGTGATCGTGAGAGTTCTGCATCTAGTAAAGAAGGTGGTGGGGGAGTGCTCATTGCGGTGTCCAAACAGTTGCAATCACAACAGCAAACAACATGGAACAGTCAAGCCGAAGATATTTGGGTGACAGTGGGCAGCGGCGCACAGCGTTTTCACCTCTCCACAGTATACCTCCCACCCAGAGACTACAGCGCCCTCACTTCGTACATGGAAAGTATCGGTACTCTTATCAATAACACAAATGAACTAGTTGTACTGACCGGTGATTTTAACATGCCAGAAATAACTTGGACTTACAACAGTAACAATATGTATTTATCTCCTATAAATTATGCTGATAAGCGCTCTGTTCAGTTTGTGGATCATTTTGTGACTTAAATCAATATAATGCAGTCCCAAACAGCAACAATCGCATCTTAGATTTGGTATTATTAAATAAAAACTCTCAATTAAAAGTAAATCGCTGCCCCTCTTCTCTTGTTCGAGAAGATAAACATCATCCTTCTTTAGAATTTAGCCTATCTTTTACTTTAAATAGACTGGGCATAATAATTACAATTTTTCACGAGCCAACTATGTACAAATTGATAATGATATGCTGTCCGTCGACTGGGAGACACTATTAAGTAACTCGGACATTGACGTAGATTTAAATATTTTTTATGACGAGGTTAACAAAATTCTTAATAGACAAGTACCACGATTTAAATCTCGCAATAACAACTATCCTAAATGGTTTTCCTCGGGCACAATAAAAGTTATAAAAGAAAAAAGAAAATTGCATACCCGCTGGAAAATTTATAAGGATAATCTAGATTATCTATCATTTAGTCTATTACGTGCGAGATCTAAATTTCTAACCAATTCGGACTATAAAAAATATATGTCAAATGTAGAAAATAATATTTTAAAAGACACAAAATATTTTTGGAATTTTGTTAAAAATAAAAAGAATTGACTTTCCCATTTACCTGGTGTTATGCACTATAATGATAATACATCTTCTGATTCATAGTCCGTGTCCGAGCTATTTTCATTATATTTTCAATCTGTGTATGAACCGTCTTCAGATAATGTCTGTATTAATTTTTCAGGTAACTCTTGTGGCAGAAGTGCTTATGTGGAGAACTTGATAAACAATTGTGGACTATACCGAAGATTGAAAAACCTCAACCCAAACAAAGGAGCGGGCTTAGACAATTTACCACCATCTTTATTTAAGTATTGCTGCGCTGGTTTTACATATCCTTTATGTATTCTATTTATAAAATCCCTAAATATGGGCATCTTCCCATCTCTATGGAAAAAATCAATTATAGTTCCAATACATAAGTCTGGAGATATTTCATCTGTTACTAACTATAGATCCATTTCAAAATTATGTGTTATTCCAAAACTATTTGAAACTTGTTTACGATGAACTATATGCAACAATTAAACAGTCGATTATACCTCAGCAACATGGCTTTGTTAAGAATCGTTCAGTTGACTCTAACTTATTACCTTATATTTCTGACATACTTGAATCTATGGATCACCTACTACAAGTGGACGCTATTTATACCGATTTCTGTAAGGCATTCGATAAGATTTCTCACCACATTTTAATAAATAAACTCCATGATGTAGGTATACATGGTACACTTCTTCGCTGGATTATATCCTATATAAAGAATAGATCTCAAGCAGTCTCCATAAATGGATTTTTATCTAGATTCTTCCTAACAACATAAGGACTACCACAAGGATCCCACCTAGGACCCTTGCTGTTCCTAATATATATCAATGATATAACAAAATGTTTCAAAAATAGTAAATTTCTTCTATTTGCAGATGATATGAAAATATTTAGAAATATTAAGACCATTGAAGATTGTCTATTATTGTAAGCCGACCTTGACCGTTTCCAGGAATATTGTACAATAAATAAACTTTTTTTAAACTATTCTAAATGCAATCACATATCGTTTAGTCGAAATAAGACTATAATAAATTTTGATTATAACTTTTATTTAAATATCTTAACTGAAGTAACGGAAATCAAAGATCTAGGTATATTACTAGATAATAAACTTTCATTTAATGCACATATTGATAGTATTTGCAAGAAAGCTTTCAAGACATTAGGATTTATTATACGAACTTGCAAATATTTTCGGGATACTAAAGTGGGAAACAGAATGCACCGAGTTCTACGACGCGTTGACGCCGTACGTACGGCGCTATCTGTCAGGAGAAAGTTAAACCCAAGCTGTCGTACGCAAATGCACAGAATGAACAACGTCCTCCGGCGTTCGACCGCCGTTGATACTGAATGTTCGTCAACTTCCAACTTTTGACGCCGTTGAACGTTGACGCAGAACACCTAACCTCAGTTTTTACTGAATGGTAAAGTGTTTGTATGTATAAATAACTTGCATACAACATAAATAACATCACACACAAGTCTTCATCTTCCATTATACTTTTAATAAATCAAAGCGCACGTATAAACACAGATATAGGTTGTCAAGTGACACTTGACGGCGTTAAAAATGATTGCATTCTGTGCAGGCGAAAATCTCAACGGCGTTGACGCAACGCTGTCGCAAATGACGCCGCGCTGACGGCGTAGCGCGCTGTGCATTCTGTTCCAGGCTTAAACCACTTATCGCTCTTTACAATGCCTATGTGTTAAGTCAACTGAGCTATTATAGTTCAATTTGGAATCCCCAATATAAAAAACATATAAAACGAATAGAGAAAATTCAAAAAAGGTTTTTTAGGCATCTGTCAATTAGGAGTCCAATCAGTGGTAACTCGTATTTTACTACCTGTTATTATTTTAGAATATTAAGCCTAGAAGACCGGAGAACTATTGCAGACTTAGTAACACTGCATAAAATATTAAACAGTACCACAGATTCACCTAATCTTCTAGAAAGGATATGCATTACTGTGCCCAATAAGAACCTGCGAAATCATAAATTACTACACCAGAACTTTGCTCGAACTAATTCTATGATGAATACACCAATCAACCGTTTGATTGTTTCATACAACACGGCTGAAGCCATTCTTGATCTCGATATATTCCACAATAATGTAAAATTTTTCAAATCTCACTTACATAAGCACTTCTTAAACAAGTACCTTTAAATAATTTATATCACATATATATTTTCTTTTTTTTTCTTTCCTTCTCTTTTTCTTGTATATAAATATTCAAAGTAATTTATATATATTATTATTTTTGTTATTACTTAATATGTTAAATCTGTAACATGCACAAATTATTATGTACAATAGATATGTTTTAATGTCATGTATTTTTTTTAAATTAATTTGTAGTTGTTATTTTTGGGTTCGTCCCGTAAACAAGTCAAACTCAAATAAATAAAATAAAAATAAATAAATAAATAAATAAATAAAATAACAATTGTTTCATTTAATAATAACATTTAATTATGTTTACAATTAAGAACAAGCAGTTAAGAATTATACAAAAATAATAACTCGCAGAAATAATTATTTATTAAGAAGTAGACTAACATATAGCATAATATTTACTAATACTTAATATTTACTATTTAAATTTTATCCATGGACAAGCCACCCAATTTTGGATATCCAATATTCCTCAACGTTTTATATAATTCCGGAGCCTCCGGAGTCTTTATTATTTTAATAAATATTAAATGAATAACTATCAAAATGAGTTTCTAAGTCGTTCCCCGGATCGTTTTTATTTTTTTTTTTTGTTCACTTTATATGCTGTGTTAGGCGCAAATAACAATCGTTGCTGTTCACTGAAAATTTTGACTAACCAACTATCTTTTTTTCCTCATCACTTTATTTAGATTTCTTTGTTTTAAAAATGCTCTCGACCACGGATCGCGTTCGAAAGTGGAAAGAGCATCAAAGCATTGCACAGGTACTGTTTCCACGAAAACCATTTTCAAATAAAATAATTGTTTATAATAAAAATTTTATGAGTTCAGGTATATTTAATAAAACCTGGTATTTTGCATCTTATTTTAATGTGTAGGACTTACCTCATTTGAAGTGGCTTCACAGTAAAATATTATCAAAATAATACCAAACATATTTGAGAATACCCAAAAAAATAATCCAAGTGTCGATAAAAACGTAAACTGATCTTCATGAATTAAAATCACGGCCCAGAAAACAGAACTAACTGCTGAAAAAAAAGCTACCAA
Organism: Liopterus haemorrhoidalis; assembly: GCA_963971575.1. Lineage (NCBI taxonomy): Eukaryota > Metazoa > Arthropoda > Insecta > Coleoptera > Dytiscidae > Liopterus > Liopterus haemorrhoidalis. Next base: position 33,650,756 of record OZ020617.1, on the reverse strand, counting down.
CAATCTTAACAATATATGATTATAGCACTTATTCAACAATAAACCATCTCTATATAACTTAAAGTGATATCTTAAAACAATTTTTAAATTATTAAACCTTCCGATATGGTTATTAATTATTTTGGTGAGGGAATAAGTAATGTAAAGGTTGGTAATAATTTGAGTATCAACCATAACAGGTCCTAAAGAGCCCACTAGAAAATATATTAGATTAGTGTAAGCTCCGAAATAAAATGTCCAGTCACAAGTTAAAAAGCACGCACAAACAAAGTTTAAAAGCGCATAAAGTTGAAGACTAAATTTTCGAAATTTGTGCTGATTTACATATATTCCACAGTTCATTAAAAAACTTATAATTTCATTATGAGTTCTGAAAATTTTAAAATACGGTTTTCGTTTGTAAATTCCAAAAAACACATTTCCAATACTTAACAAAAGTTCACTGAAATATATTAAGCTGTATTCTAATTTGTAGTCGGCAAAGGGGACTGTTTTACCAAATATTTCATTTTCAGAAGTAAATCTTGCAATGTACGCACTTATATTAAATACAGATAGAAATATGATATTTATTATCGTAAGAATTACATCACTTTTTGTAACTTTAAGTTTATAGTTTGAATTGCTATTTTCAATTGTATATATTGATACACCGCAGCATTTACTTAATATAAAAAGGAAGCGAAGACACGTAAAAAGGTTTTCTTCAACCATTTTTAGGGTAGAAAGAATTTCATTATAAAATGAACTTTATTGATTCAAGTATTGGTGATTAAGTTAATTCATTTTTTAAATACACTTATTAACAATAATAATAACATTATTACATTGACGTTAGTAAATTAGGAGTCATGTTTTAAGTGCTGGGTCTGGGGTATAGAAAGACAAAAGGAGGATATATAAGTTGAGTGGGACAAAATTATTAAAAGAATTGACAGTTGGTCAAGGTGACCAACCGTAATAAGTTATTTTATATTGTCAAAAAGAATATTTCTATTTTTTTTTATCGGTCAATAACTTAATAATAGTTATAAAGCAGCAATGGTCCGTATTTTTTATTACATATTTGTAGGTTTCAAATAACTTTTATATTTAGATAGTTGTATATAGAAATATGCATATTGTCGCAAGAATAGCCGCATAGGCCAAGTGGTTTATTTTGTAAATTGCCGACGGTCACTTTTACACTGTCTAGGTCATTTTTATGGATACTGTACTATAGACACTTTCGACAGGATACTGTAAAAAGAAATTTCAAAAAGCTTATAGAATAGACCTTCAGGACTGCGACACCTAGATATTGTGACTACTGTTATTTGATTAAAAAGCTATTTGTCCGCGTGTAAGCAGGCATAACTTAATTACGTAATGCACATTATTTATTATAATTACAATGTAAAGAGCAGAATCTAAAATGCTTGTTATGGTCAAGAGTAAAAATACAATAGTAAATATTTAAATTAATATATAAAATAGGTAGTTTATAAGTTCAATATTGGAGCTATTCGAGCTTTGAAGGAGTTGTGGACGGTGCTGGCACGGCGCTCGGGTAAGGCGTTCTATTGGTCGAACACACGATTAGTCAGGACATTTTGTCGCAATTGCTTTCCATACTTGTCGTGGCTCTGTACATCTGAATGAAGTCACCTCGAGCTCTGCGGACTGCAAGAGAGGGCAGATTTAGCCTCTCAAGCATGACAGAGCTCTGAGACATCTTAGAAGACGGGTGGTGCGTCTCTGGACTCCTTCCAGTAACAGAATGTCGCGTTGAAGGTACGGGGACCAGCTTAAAAAAGAAAACTCCAGGAGGGGGCGGACATAGGATAAGTACATTTGGCGAAATAAGTATGGGGTTAGGTGAGGAAACGATTTTTTAATAATGAAGAGGTAATAACTTGTGTTTGGATTGTGCCGGCCAAGATGTGATACGCAATATTTGGACGTGTTCAGAGGAAGCGACCAATTGTCACATCACTTATCAACTGCATTAAGGTCCTGTTGTAAGAGCAACCAGTTGCCACAACCATTGTATATTTTTAGATCGTCTCCATACATCTGGTGGTTGGAGGTTATACTTGAAATTATATCGGCCAGATGAACGAGAAACAATATAGGCCCAATCACCGTGCCTTGTGGCACTCCGCTTAGAACTTGTTGGGGGTTAGATAGTTCGGATCCTATGCGCACTTGGAATGTATAGTTGCTTAAAAATGCTTCGATCCAATGAAGCAATTTGCCTCTAATTCCATAATTTTTAAGCTAGACAAAAATAAAGTTATGTGACACTCTGACGAAGGCTTTAGAAACCACATGCTGCATTTTCGTAGTAAAGTAATGTTTGTCATGAAAACTTAATAGTGGAACTAGGTTAAACGGAGGTATAAGTAAATGGGTTTCATACGGAAGCCAGGCAGAGGAGCGTAGCCAATTCCTCTATGACGTTCTACTCAACCACGGTGACGATCACAAGTCAGACTCCATATATATGATTACTTCCGGGATTCAAGACAATCCCCGGATAGCACTGAGTAGAGTGGAGCAGGGCCGCCGAGAGGAATTTTGGGGCCCCGGGGAGAAACTTTCTTTGCGGGCCCCGGGTAATGATCAAATCTATACGTGGGGCCATCAAGATCGTGAAAACTAATTCTTCCAACTCGAACTCTGGACAAATGAATCGGGAATTTTTATTATAATACAGGTGAAAATACAACTGATGACCTAAAGAAAACAAGACCCTCACTTCTAAAATACAAGTGATGAGAAAAATGTCCTCACTTCCAATATAGTGCCGGCCACGAGCCGCTGGCACTTGCCCCGATGTCAGGCCGTTCCTACGGCTCTGCCTTGGACCCCGGGGCCCTAAGAACCCCCTGACCCCGGGAATTCCCCCCTCTTGTCGGGCCTGAACTGGAGGTATCCTAAGCTCCCATGGAATATTTCACCAAATATTGTTATTATAACTTATAATTAGCGTTTTTATCAAACCACTTACGTGACAATATAATAGTTCAACATTTTTTTCTGTGAATGCTAGTCCAGAGCCTTTGTAGAGAAATACTGTACTTGATGATAATGGTATGTTACTTGGTATACATGTTCTTTATGAAAATTAAATCATTTTGATCTGCTGCACCTATTTGCGAACCCCGGTAAATTCAAGGTGGCGGTGAAAATATATCGCCAGGTACAATAACTATAAGTAATTTTCTCAATATAACAAAATAGTTACAAGAAATATGTAGAATGAAGAATAAAAATATATATCTCGTATATGTATGTGTATTAATGAAACGCTTATACGAGCCCTGTCCACTATCAGTTGGCCCAGCTACGAAATTTTTACTTATTGGTGTTCAATTAACAGAATGCGAATAGCTATAGGTAATATTTTATTTTCAATTAAACATTTTAGAGATTTACGATTAATATTTACAACTATTAAAGTAAATTAATAAGAAAAAAATAATATTTCCATTGGAGAGCCATTAACTTGGAAACCTATTTCAGAAGTTAGCACTGGGTAACGTCACCTTTCATTTTTATAACGGCAATAATTCTTCTAGACATAGTATCTACAAGGTCTTGGCATTGTCGAGGAGAAAAATTATCCCATATTTCTTGAAGCTTTAGTCTTAATTCTGGAATTGTTCTAGCCGGTGTTATACGCAATCGTTTTTTCATTTCGTGCCAAAGTGTCTCGATGGGGGATAAGTCTGGGCTACTTGAAACCCACTCTAAAAGTGGAATAGAATGATCACGGAACCATTTCAAAGATTTTTTTGACGTATGGCAAGCGGCTCCATCTTGTTGAAAAATAAAATCCTCCCCAGAGATTAATGCATGTTCCATAGTTGGCAACAGCCTCCTCTAAAATACTTAAATATTTGGCTGTGTTACAATGCCATCGATAAAGTGAAGTTTTCCTACACTTCTTGCAGACCTTGAACCCCACACCATGACAGATCCTGGAAATTTCACCTTCCTTTTCAAGCAATCGGGATGATATGCTTCAAGTTTCTAACGAACAACTCTGCTCCGGTTGTCCCCTACACAGACTTAAAACCTAGACTCATCGCTCCATTGCACGCTGTTCCACTTTTCACAATTCCATATTTTATGTTCTCTTGCCCATTTTAACCGGTTTTTCTTTTGCTTGGAAAACAATGTTTTTTCTTGGCCTAAGGAAGTTTTATAAATTTCTGTAAATATACATTTAAGAGTCCGATTAAAAAAATATTACCTTATAGGTTCCAAATCTTAATTTTTTAGCTTCCTTATGACATGTAGACCTTGAAACACGTCTTCCAACAACATCGCTCCACAGTACACTCAATTGACTGTAGTTAGCACGTCTGTTATCCTTAATAATTCTTTTCAATGTACGTTTGTCATTGTCCGTCAGTGTAGTTTTCTTCACGTACTGGGAACCACTGACCCACTTGTTTTATACAATTTTACAATATTTCTAATACTGTATCTTGACAAACCTAATAATTTTCCGACTTCGGAATTGGTTTTTCCTGTTTTTGCTAAGTTGCGCAATGATTAACCGAATTTTTTCATCAATAGCTTTGCCTCTGCACATGTTTTAAAATTATTTAGACTTTTAATACATCACAGTCAATAAACAAACTTTGTTTTCCAACGCCTACTATGCATAGCTACCGCAAAAACCCAGTTATTTTATATACAGTACAAGAATACATGAACTCAAAAAATACGTTTGTTTTCCGAATTTTTTATAATCACAAATTAAATATTACGGAATCAATTTTGACCCCTTTGCTTTTAATATGCTTATATTGTCAAAAAATGTACAAAGTAGCATTTACTTTTACTTATTATTTAATAATTTCTAAAGAAACTGAAAATTTCATAGCTGTTTTTACCACTTTTTACATTTTTTAACAGTCACCATAAACACGAACTTATTCCGTTCCTGGATACTAGGCGCGAAGCGAATTGGTCGTGAACCGAAACAATTTTTTCCGTTGAAATTAATTTAAATACAATTAATCTGTTCCAGACTCTGAAACTTGATATTTTTTAAGTGTCTTTTTAGGGTTTTTCATTAATGCACACTAGTAACAATTTTTCACTAGTGACTAGTAACACTCTTAAATCGTAGATTTAGCCACACCGTATTGTTTCACTAGATAGCTAGATCTGTTGCACGAATAATTCAACAGTAATACACTTAGGCATCTTATTACTGCTATCACTATTCACTTTTTCATTCTTAGAAGCCATCTCTCTTTCTCTCTCTGTTCTTTTAACTCTTGAGTGGAGCATAGGGCGCATATATACGCGTTTCTATAGCCAATAGAAAAGTGGTTGGTTGGCTAGACCATCGCACTTCATATCTTCTTTTTCTTTTCAATTTAGTTAGTGTTCCTATTATCATTTTCACATATTTTTCCACAGTTCCTCTCCACTTTTGTTTATCCTTGGCTTCTCTTTTAATTTCTTCCCAGGTCATTCCAATTTCGGCATGTTCCCTTTTAACGCTTCTTTTCTATGAGTCTATCGGTCTTCCAATTTTCCGTTTCCCCTTTGGGTTATATTCTATAGTTTGTCTTGCCATATTTTCTGTAGGTTTTCTTAGAGTGTGTCCTATCCATTTCCATTTCTTATTTTTTATGGTCTTGCTAACTGGCCCTTGTTCTGTTATTTCCCATAGTTTTTCATTTGTTATTTTTTCAGGCCTAATATTTCCATAATTTTCCTTAAACATTTGTTTATAAATGTTTGTATGCGTTGTATGTCCTTCTTATTTTCTTTCCATGTTTCGGCTCCATATAACTAGATAATTTTTACATTACTTAGAAATCATAATGAAGGCTAAAATAGGCGAAAGTTAAACAAAATGTAAGCAAAAAAATTAAGTTTTTAAAATATTAAGACATACAAATTACTTTGATGATCACACCTTACGCCACTTTTACCTAACAACAACTGACTTATGTGGAGGTTGCCAACTGAACTAGTCAGCAGCCTTGGTCGTAAACCGAGTTATTGTATGCCAACCGAGTCAAAATTTGGTTGCCAAAGCTGGTCGTAAACCGATTTGGACGTAAACAGAGGCGATCGTGAACCGAGGATTCACTGTACAGTTTTTCACAGTCATAGAATAGTCATAGAAAAAATAAATGTATTTCTTGGAAATTCCAATGGGGTGCTATAAACGATATTTGTAGATACAACCTTGGACAAATGTATGGAGCATCCATGCAGTTATTAAATAACATCTAATTTATGTACATTGTAACTTGCATATATTTGACAAAATGTTTTTAAAATATCATTGATACATTCTAAAAGACGTACGTCTAATCAAATAACCAAAAATTTATAGTTATGATAAATCTTGAAATACAAATAATAATAGGATCAGATCTATTACATTTTATTTACAAAAAAACATAAACAACTAGGGCTTGGATCATTATTACACCTGCGTTTGAACTGAACACTATCTTTATCACGTTTTATTGAGTTCAAGTGAATATTTTAAATTATATTATGGCTAAAAAATGTGAACTCACTGTGGCAGAAAGGAGTCAAATTGTATTGCTCCATTCACAAGAACAGTCGCAGGTGAAAATTAAAAAAAAAATGAGTGTTCAAGAAAAGCCGTGCAAATTACCATCAAAAGGTTCCAAGGGACCGATTCTTATGAAAACAGACCAAAAACCGGGAAAAAAAAACGTGCAACCACTTCCAGAGATGATCGTTTTATAAAGAGAAGTGCTCTTGGTAAATGCTCAATTTCGTCAAAAGAGCTGGCTGGTGATTTGTGGGAGCATAGATTAGTTAAAGTTTCTTCTAGAACAATTAGAAGACATCTAGTGGAATCTAATTTGCATGGAAGAAGATCTCGCCGAAAACAACTGTTGACCGAGCGATACAATAAACTTCGCCTTCAGTGGGCCAAAAGACATTTAAATTGGACACCTGATGAATGAGCGAAAATTATTTGATCTGATGAGTCCAATATAGACGTAAGCATTGTAATGGTTTAATGTACTTACGAATTTAACAGAAAAATTATTTTCTAAGCAATTATTGCACTATAAAATTGCACTAATAATAGAAAATTTAATTTACTATAAATTTACGAAATTAAGGTTTGTTTTTTCTTTTGTGGATCAGCTTTTTGGACAACCTCGAGCCATCTATGTACGACGTAGGCCGGATGAAGCTTTTCATCCTGACAGCACCATCCCTACGGTCAAATTTGGTGATGGTAGCATCATGATCTGGAGGTGCATGTCCACCAGTCTTAGGCGAAATATTTTTATGCGAGGGACGCATTATTCTGCTCGTTATATTACCATGCTTAATGTAGTTTTGGAGCCATCAATATTAAAATTATTTGATGAAGACAATCCGGAATACGTTTTTCAACAAAATAATCCCTCTGTCACAAAGCCAAAGCAACAAATGAATGATTTCCTAAAAACAATGTGCCACTTTTTGCATTGCAAATTCTGATAAACAAGGTGTCTCTTACAAATGTAAATCAAAAGAAGAATTGAAGAAAATTATTGTGGACGAATAGTTCAATGTATAATCCGATGTACGTCAAAAACTTGTGGACAGTATGCCTAAAAGGGTACGTGCAGTAATTAAAGCCCAAGGAGATACCACAAAATATTAATAATTTTGATTAAAGTTGTCATAAAAAGCTGTATGTATTATTTTATTTACAATTTTTCCTGTAATAATCCTAAAATTCAATAAAACGTAGGGTGCTCCATACATTTGTCCAAGGCTGTTTATATTGTAGATTAGATTAGATTTAGTTATATTTGACAACTTATTCGAATTATCGATGCGAATAAATTATAGAAACAAAAAATATCGAATACTTAAATTTAAAAAACGTTTTATTGTAGTACGGGTATATTTTGATCTAATGATTTAAAGTGTGAGACTTACCTTATTTGAAGTGGCTTCACAGTAATATATGACCAAAATAATACCCAAAAGATTAGAGAATACCCAAAAAGCCATTCCAAATATCGATAAAAATGTAAACTGATCTTCATGAATTAGAATCACGGACCAAAAAACAGAACAAACTGCCGATAAAAAAGCTAGCAACAGACTTAACAATATATGATTATAGCACTTATTCAACAATAAACCATTACTATATAACTTAAAATGATATCTTAAAACAATTTTAAAATGGTTAAACCTTCCGATATGGATATTAATTAATTTGGTGAAGGAATAAGTTATGTAAAGGTTGGTAATAATTTGAGTATCAACTATTACAGGTCCAAGAGAGGCCACTAAAAATTATATTCAATTAGTGTAAGCTCCGAAAAAAAATATCCAATCACAAACCAAAAAACACACTCAAAATTTAGAAATGCATAAAGCTTAAGACTAAAATTTCGGAATTGATAAAGATCTATATATATATCCTACATTTTGTTAAAAAGCTAATCATTTTATTGTGGTTTTTGAAAATTTTAAAATACTCTTTTCGTCTGTAAATTCCAAACAACACATTTCCCATACCTAACAAAAGATCGCCTAAATATATTAAGCTGTATTTTAATTTGTAGTCGGTAAAGGTGACGGTTTTACCAAGTATTTCACTTTCAGAAGTAAATCTTGCAATGTACGCACTTATATTAAATACAGATATAAATATGATGTGTATTATGGTAAGAGTTACGTCACTTTTTGTTACTTTAACTTTATAGTTTGAATTAATATTTTCAATTGTATATATTGATACACCAAAGTGTTTACTTAATATGAAAAGGAAGCGAAAGCACGTAAAAAGGTTTTGTTCAACCATTCTTAGCTTAGTAAGAATTGCATTATAAAATTAACTTTATTGATTCAAGTATTGGTGATTAATATAATTAATTTTTTAAATAAACTCATTGAAATAATATTAGTATTATTACATTGACGTAAGTAAATTAGGAGTTATGTTTGGAATGCTGGGCTTGGGGTATAGAAAGACAAAAGGAGAATAAATAAGTTGGGAAGCAGAAGATTATTTAAAGAAGGACAGTTGGTCAAGCTGACCAACCGTAATATTTTATGAGATTAGAATAAATTATTTTATATCGTCAAATATGATATTTCTATTTGTAAAAAATTCCCGTTTCAATTCAAAGCACAAAAGTATAAATTGGGCAGTAAACAAACTTTTATATGCAGTTGATTGTGTGCTCTTCCACTCAATAACAGCTGGATTACAGGCTGCACTAGATCTGTTTGCAGTAGCTGCTACAAACTTTGACTTAAGCGTTAATTTAGAGAAAAAAATCACACATTTCAGGGTTTTGTAGGTATTTAATAAGTGTAAGAAGTCAACAGAATGCTGGATGTCTAAGAAAGATTTTTATCTAGCCACATCAAAATCAACACATTTTGAATAATAAATTTTATTGGATATTTGAGTTCGAAGAGCTTCCATTTAATTTGTTTAACTAAATAATTTGCGAATATTACAGGAAAATGCTAATTAAAAGATCCTAGCGATTTTTTCTGCATTTGCTATATACCCAAGTCTTCATTAAATTAATAAGAAATATATTGATAAATGGCTTCTATAGCAGGTTTCTATTAACCGTTAGAGTGCGGAGAAGCGCGATAGCGCTGCATTCGTTCCTTGCGAAAAGTGCGATGCAGCGCTATCGCGCCGTTATGTTTAGTGTGAGTTTGTCCGTTGGCTGGTGTACATGTGTTCTGACTTCCCGCGCTTTTTGTAACGACTGGTGTTTTTTTACAAATCGGAATTATTTTAATTCGATTTTGCACTTTTTTTACATGCCACATACTATGATTTCGGATGTGGATTCTATGCATAGTGACTCGACGGAGAATGAGATGTCGGATACAAGTAGTGATGACAGTAGTGTTATTACTTATCGAAGAAAAATACTAAGAGTAGAAAGTGAGTCTTCTGACTCTTCTGCTTCTTCGGGAATGGAGGAAATGCTGACATTTACCAATATTCCTCCGACAAAACAGTTTTCCAAAGTAACGAATAATTTTTTCGAGACGCCTGGACCTAGGCTCGCTCCTTCTCCTGATTCCAATCCAATATCATATTTTAATTTATATTTTACAATGGCATTACTACAGTCTATTGTTAGAGAAACAAACCGATACGCTACCCAATTTTTGGCTTGATTGGTTGATATTTGTCCAAGATAGAGCATTTTTTGTACACCACTTTGTTTATTTCTGAATTATTCAAAATAGCCATAGCACTTTAGACACAGTTTCTTTAAAAACGCATAGCACTCAAACGGTTAAATATACGTTCTCTATTTAAGAAAATGTATATATATATATAATAATTGTGTTTCTTCTTTAATCGTCAAATAGGTAGGAAAAATAATAAATTAGTTTAATTCATTGGGACGTTTCGCATATATTTTAGTTTTATGCATCTTCAGCCTGTGATATGCAGTTAATCATCAGTGGCTGATGTAATGGACCTACATTATGAAATACGGTGGTCGTTGTAATAAAAACTTAGTGTAAAAATTAAAATTTAAAAATTATAAAAAAATATATAAAAAATCACTATTGTTTGTCAAGTACATAAAAAACCGTAAATAACTGTTTACGTGTCAGTAGTTTAAAATCACTTTATTTTAAAACTAAAACTATCATAATAAAAATCATAAAACTAAAATATATGCGAAACGTCCCAATGAATTAAACTAATTTATTATTTTTCCTACCTATTTGACGATTAAAGAAGAAACACAATTATTATCCTGACTCGTCAAGATCATTTAAATCTTTAGATTTAAATTCATTTTATGTTTCTAAAGATTATTTCATTATCTTTATATTTATTATTCGACCACTCACGAATTACAGAAAATGATAAATATATATTGATTTAAATTTAACAAATAACAATTTTGGATATAAAGTGGTACAGTGTCTGCGAACGCTCAGTGTTAACTGAGCGTTAACTTTTGTCAGTCACATTGGCGGAGGGATACTATTGACGTAGAATTCATCCGCCGCAATATATAGTTCTGGTACACTTCACACTTCGTATTTCGCACTATTAACAATGTGCTGTTTGATTTATAAATATTTCACTGCCATAAACGATTTATTTTTATCTAAATTAGCCATAATAAAGCCATAAATTAAAAAAATAATGAATTTTGTCAAAAACACAAAACTGCAATATTTTCAAAAACCGAAATCTGATAAAAAAAATTCCTCTCATATGTTTCCGGCTCAGATCAATGTACACTACTTATAATTTTTTCAGATTTTAAATTTAACCCCATGGGTAAAAAAGGGCTGAACAACACCATTTTGGCACATTTTTGACTAAAATCGTGTTAAAAGAAACTAATTTTCGTTCCTTATCTACATTTTAAGAGCTCTCTTTTGGTACCACACAATAATTTTTTTTTAAATAATTTTTTTCAACGACACAAAATAATCGATATTTTTCGAAAAACTAATTTAATCAAAAATTCCTGTTGAACTATTCCGGTTCCCATCAATCTACATTATGAAGATTTTTAGATCAACCCCTCTGAAAGATAGGGTTGGGGACAAAAGTTCTTTTGGCGAAAATAACATAAAAAAAAAGATTTTTCAAAAATAAAAATTTGCTTGTCAATCCACGCATTAAGAGCTTCCTATCCCACTCATAATTAAAAAAATGTATTTATTGTTTCATTAATTAAACATTTGTTTATATTTACCTGGTGATGTGTTTTTTTGAACTCTTAGTATTTTTCCTATATGTGGGTCAAACAGTTGTATAAGCATACAAAATTTCAACTTTCTATGTTAAAACGTTTGGCTACAATTTCCACCGTACAGACGGACAGACAGACACACACATGAGTGACGTTATAAGGGTTTTTTGGTGGTTATATCTACAAACCCCTAAAAACTGTCACCCTGTCACATAACAGGCATAGCAACATCCCCCACATTTTCAACATAGATGCAAGACTATGTGCCGAACACAGAAGTTTTGTCTAAAGCTAATACCATCAGTATTGAGACCATGCAGCGCCAAATTCAGTTCTAATTTGTATTTTATTTTTAGTATTGAGTAAATATTTATCATTTTATCATTTTAGTAAGATTTTATCATTTAAGTTTTCAGTATCAAGAGCAAAATCAGTATTCATAACTAAAATTGAATACTATCACGACTATATATTTTTCTAAGTAACAGTTCTAGTTGCAGTAAACAGAAATAGTAACTGAACTAGTGTGCAGTATCGCTCAATAAATACATATAACAAGCAGCTAAAAGTAAGTTAAGTAACAGAAAGTAGAGAAAAATAATCATTTTCAAAGTTTTTCTTTAAATAAAAATTAAAAAAATAAATAAATGGAAAATATAAAAGAAATGCAAAAAAATAATTAATAGACATAGAATCAGTAAATACACAACAAAATAAATTAATAAAAAGGCGATAAAATAAACCATACTATTATCTTAAAACAATATTTAAATCTGTAAATATAAATACATATACATACACATATAGACTGTTTATTTTATTTTTATCGCTATTTATGGAACCCGTTTTTATTAATTTTATATTTATTAATTACATATTTATTTAATATATTTTATTTAATATATATATATATATATATATATATATATATATATATATATATATATATATATAAAATTTCTTTATATAGACTGTGATATTTAGATTTTTGTATTTTTGTGATATTATGTTTAAATTTTTAAATTATCTAGTCATTAGTGTAATGTTTAACACCAGAGGACACTCTTAAATTTTACTTTCCCTTGAAAAAGGTCAAAAAAATTTGACCGAAATATTGTGTCTCAGTAATCGTTGAGTTTACTTACCTCCACCGTTTATCCCAATAACTTCTACATTATATAGTTTTGGAACGAAATAATCTAATATACTTATTATATATATATATATATATATATTAAATAAAATATATTAAATAAATATGTAATTAATAAATATAAAATTAATAAAAACGGGTTCCATAAATAGCGATAAAAATAAAATAAACAGTCCAAAAAATTTGTGGGCTAACTATATGACCCTTCTGGTGGGTTGGACACGTCTTAAGAATGCCAAATACTAGGTTACCCAAAAGTTTATTGTTCTCAGAGTTGGAAGGAGACTGCGGAGGTGTGATAGTTCCAATGCAACGCTACAAAGACAAGCTAAAAAATAACTTCAAATCATATCAGCTGCTCAGCCCAGACTGGGAAGAAAAATCACTTTGTCGAAGTACATGGCGCAATCTAGTGACAAGGCGCTGTTACCTGATTCTACCTATATTCTACCTAATTATTCTACCTTCTACCTAATTATATCTGCGCTATTTGTGGCAAAATGTTCGTATCCAGCATTGGTCTCTTCAGTCATGAATCACTCTTGTCAAAATCTGTGAAATATTTGTATTTTAGTACCGAACTGCTGTCGTCGATTCGACGTAGCCGTAGTCGTTATGTATAGTTGTAAAAAAAAGAGCTTAATAACTTACTAATAGTTATAATCAACTATTGTCTGTATTTTTTTTATAACATTTATAGGTTTCGAATAACTTTTATATTAAGATAGAACATTTTTTTCGATACGATTGCTTATAGTCCAGAACCTTCGTTGGGACATAATGTCTTCATATTCCTTTTTAGGCACTGTCAGTCAGGTTGACTTTTGGCCTCACTCACATAAGTCCATCATCTTGATTTGTTAATTGTCAAATCTTTCCATGTGTCATGAATACCAAGACTTGTTAGATCTTCAGTTAGCTGACCTCTTCATCTCTTCCGAGGTCTTCTCACTAGTCGACGGGTTCAATCTTGATGCGGGGGTAGTTCGGACGCCAACCCCCACTCTCATTCTGGGAGTGGTGGAGGGCTGCAGGGTATATAAGGTGGCCGTTTCGTACCAAACGGCAGATCGTCTTTGACTTTCGCTTGAGAACTTGTTCTTATTTTTACCTGTGTACTTTCTTTCAGTTTTCTCTCTATGTTACGGTAAAGCACCAGAGCCCTGGCCCACAGTAAGCCCTGATTGCCAGCCCGTACAACGATCCCTACATCTAACTCTCTACGAGCGGTAACGTTCCAGAGCCCTGACCCATAGTAAGCTCTGGTTACTAGCCCGCTCAACGAGTCCGGTGTACAGCCAGTACTCCTGCAAGAACCCTCTCGGCGTTCTTGTATGTTGGCCTGGCCCACCAGAAAAATCAGTTCTTTTCAGAATTACATAAGAAAATTACACCCACACACAGTTTCCCATTCTCACTGTCACCTATCCTCATTGTCCTCGCTGTCACCCATCCTAGTTGTCACCTATCCTTCCCGTCACCAATCCAACACCGACGTGCGTTCACCGCGTGGCCAAGCGGTCACCCATCCAGGAGGTCACCGCGCCGAGCGTTACTTAACGCTACTACCGAACTCAAGCGGTCACCGATCCAAGCTGTCACCGCAGCTAGAGCTGCTTAACTCTAGCGATCTGTTGAGGGAGCCCAGTTGTCGCTCTTATCACATATCCTCCTAACTGTTCTGTCCTTCCTCATCCTCATCACGTATTATATCGACTGTAATCTCCTACATCTCAGTTCTGATGTGATTCTTGGCCTTGAGTATTCGGATATCTTTGTTCTTACGAATTCTCCATTCGCAGTTAATTTGCATGAGACCAAAGTTTCGGCGTAATATTTTATTTTCGAAAACAATGAGGTGTTATCGATCCCGCTTTGTTAAGGTCCATGTTTCGGAGCCATACATAAGTATGGGCCATACTATAGCTTGGTTGAACCTCATCTTTATGTTCCTAGACAGGAGTTTAGTTTTAAAAAATTTGATGCATTAGCAGCTTTAATACTGTTCTAAAAATGTTCCGTAAATTCTTGCTGTATCAGATGCCCAACTATTTGAAAATATTAACTCTCTCAAAATTGCTGCCATTCATTTTTAAGATGGTCTTATTTTCATGACTGCGTCTACAATGAGATACACATGAGTCCCACTTTACGAGCTTCGAAATCAATAAATTCAGTTAGGTATATTATGTCTTCAACCATATCTGCATAGCCTAAAATCTTGTGGTATCCAAGATACTATGTGAGCCGAAACAATACACATACTTGAAATTTTTCATTACATTTTCTAAAGATATTACATGGATATAATAAGCTAATGTTTTGACCAAGTTAAATATGGCGGCTTCTTCTGCCGCACTCCGCTACACTTACCTCGTCGATAAACCCTGTTTACGTTATCTCTATATCTCTATGGTAAAGTACAAACCAACAACATTGCACATGCGCGAATACATCCCGTGTTACGGTACATGACCGTACGAACATTTATTTTCAGATAACTATTAAAATGTTACTCTTAATACATTCAAAGTTAATTTAATATCTATTTTATTCAATGCCGATTTTTTTATTGCCAAATAGTTTTGTACTGTCGAAATATTTTATTACTGTTGAAATATTTTTTTTTATTGCCGAAATATTTTTTGTTTGTTAGTGTTCCGTATAATCCCACCAGCACAACTGTTTAGAGAGAAAGCGCAAGCTAGTTAGAATGAGATTTGGCCATGACAAAGAGCCACCCGTTTCTTTCAAAACATGACATTTACGAATAAGTCTTATCTATTCCATACTTTTTATTCAAAACTGAAATATATAAACATTTATTTGATGTGTTAACATTTAGCTCGTATTAACTTATTTAACAAAAAGTTTAATAATGAAATCTTAGTATTTATACGGTTAAATTCACATTTAAATCATTTTAAGGCTCAAATTCCATACACATACCCATTAGGATTCACGGTAAGTTCATCGAAAATCAATTCATCGAATGATCAATTCATCGAATGATCAATTCATCGAAAAAAAATATTTTGTAAATATTTGAGAGGAATGCCGAGGGGATCGGAAAGCCAAAAAAGCAGTGGTCAATAAAAGTTGACAGACTACACTTATTAAATAACTATCATACTTGGTCTATTAATAATTTTTAAATTTTCCATTCCAAAAAAAAGGCCAGGTAAAAGATACCTGTTGGATTATTTTGAAATCGATCAGGGCTCCTTAGATCAGAAAAACCCGGTTAATGGGATCATAAATGTACTTAATACACCCATTCTTAAAGGATTATAAAAATGATATTTCCCCATCTGTTAAGTCTTAAGGGTTTTGTGTTATGTGCATAGTTTTACTATTTATATTTACTATACCACACATGATTTGTTCAATGTACGGTGATTCTAAACAGGTGGCATTGTAATGTTAGTGTGAGTTTGTTTTGTCATTAAACTAGATGATGGGTAGCTCGCTTCGCTCGGCTTCTAACCAAACCCTTACTAACCTAACCTAAGATAGTGTTTTGACATTAAACTAGAAGATGGGTAGCTCGCTTCGCTCGGCTTCTTCTAACAAAATCGTTACTAACCTAACCTAACCTAAAATAGTGCTTTGTCCTTAAACTAGAAGATGGGTAACTCGCTCCGCTCGGTTTTAGACTTTTGCTAACTAAACCTAACCTAGTTACCTTGTTTTTAGGCGCATAGTACTTTATTTTCCCCCATATTAGCCCAATTAAAATGCGTATCATTGTGTATGAATTTATAAAAATTATTTGCGTGCAATTGCTCATAACCTGTCTTATTAAACCTAAAAAACAAAACATTTATTTCTTTTATTATATAAGTTTTCTTATTATATTTCTTTATTTCTATTCAAACATTATGTCACTTTATTTACCTTTTTTTAAACCATATAAAAAAATTTACGCAATTATTTCTTAGTCTGTCTACTTTTATTTACCACTGCTCTTTTGACTTTCCGATCCCCTCGGCATTCCTCTCAAATATTTACATTTTTTTTTTTTCGATGAATTGATCATTCGATGAATTGATCATTCGATGAATTGATTTTCGATGAATTGATTTTCGATTAATTGATTTTCGATGAACTCGTCGGTTACCACCCATTAGAGCTCATAGTGAATGTATGTCATAAATACACAATGATACACAATTTTAATTGGGCAACTGTGGGGGATAATAAAGTAACGTGCACCTACATATAAACTGGATGATTAGGTTAGGTTTAGTTGGCAAAAATTTAGGACAGAAAAAGTTGAAACTTGCTAGACGTATATTAACGGGTACCCATGAGGAAACTTGACTTGTTTTCATTGAGAGTTATAGTATACATATTTTGAAAAACATAAGAGTCACAAACTTCATAAGAGACCCAAAAATATCAGTTATACTCCGACGTATCAAGTTAGAAACGCGTATTTCTTTGCCACCTACAGATGCATGAATGATTGCTTTTGGCTCTAACGTTACAATATACTTTTTTCTAAACACACAGCTTAGTTCTATGCAACATTTACCTTTTATTTACTGCTGAAAATTTTTGTTTCCTTTCCAAATATTTTTTTCCGTTGAATTATTATTTTTTTACTGCCAAATTATATTGCCCCAAAATGTTTTATACTATTGTTGCTATAATTTAATGTGTGAGACTTACCTCATTTGATGTAGCTTCACAGTAAAATATGATCAAAATAATACCAAAAATATTTGAGAATACCCAAAAAGCCATTCCAAATATCGATAAAAAGGTAAATTGATCTTCTTGAATTAGAATCACGGACCAAAAAACAGAACAAACTGCCGATAAAAAAGCTACAAACAATCTTAACAATATATGATTATAGCACTTATTCAACAATAATCCATTACTATATAACTTAAAATGATATCTTAAAATAACTTTGAAATGATTAAACCTTCCGATATGGATATTAATTAATTTGGTAAGGGAATAAGTAATGTAAAGGTTGGTAATAATTTGAGTATCAACTATTAGAGGTCCAAGAGAGGCCACTACAAAATATATTAAATTAGTGTAAGCTCCGAAGTAAAATATCCAATCACAAACCAAAAAACACGCACAAACAAAATTTAGAAATGAATAAACCTTAAGACTAAATTTTCGGAATTGGTAAAGATTTACATGTATCCTATAATTTCTTAAAAACCTAATGGTTGTATTGTGGGTTTTAAAAATTTCAAAGTACTCTTTTCGTCTGTAAATTCCAAACAAAATATTTCCAATACCTAACAAAAGATCACCTAAATATGTTAAGTTGTGTTCTAATTTATAATCGGCGAAGGTGGCTGTTTTACCAAGTATTTCATTTTCAAAAGAAAACCTTGCAATATAAGCACTTATAATCAATATAGTTATAAATATGATATGTATTATCGTAAGAATTATATCACTTTTTGTAACTTTAAGTTTAAAGTTTGAATTATTATTTTCAATTGTATATATTGATACACCATAGTATTTGCTTAATACGAAAAGGAAGCGAAAACACGTAAAAAGGTCGTGTTCAACCATTTTTAGGTTAGAATATATTTCATTATAAAAGTAACTTTATTGATTCCAGTATGGGTGATTAAGATAATTCATTTTGTAAACAAACTCAGTCAAATAATATTAAAATTATTACATGAATTCTAATATTAGTTTTAAACATGCCTTAAAGTTTTAGACAGATTAACCCCTCCCCCACGGCATTCCAAGTGTTAGAGTGTGATTTTCTTCCCCTCGCTCTCCATACAATTCGTTAACTAATTTTTTCTACACCCATGCTTTAATTGATTTATTATGTGAATTTTCACCATTTCAGGGTTTCGCAGGTATTTAGTAAGTGAATGATGATTCTTTGGGATGCCAAAACAAATTTTATGTTAGAATATTTTTTTGTTATTTTTTTTTTTTTCGTTAGGTGATTTTTTACGATTTAAGTAAAGGCCAAACTCGACAACAATGCATAAATTCGCTTAGTTCAACGTTTGGTAATGAAGCACCATCAGAAAAGTCTGTTTACAATTGGTCTGCAGAATTTTGTCGTGGTCGTGCGTTCATTTCATGAAGGTCGACTAAAATCGATTATAATTCAAAAAAACATCGATTCTGTGCGCACAATTATTGAAGAAGAACGGCATGTGACTAACCGTGAGATAGCGGCACCCTTTGGCATACCGCAGACTGCAATACATTTGATTTTGCATGATTATTTAGCTGTGAAAAAGATCTGTTCCCGATGGATTCCGCATAATTTAACCGAAGCTCAAAAAAAGGCTCGTGTGGATTGGTGTAAAGGAATGTTCACTATCACAAGACCTTACCTGTCTCAGTATAGACAGAATAAGATAAAAAATGATTGAAAAGTTATTTACCTCTTTCGTTATAATTTAACAAAAATATAGCACAAGAAATAGAAGAAAATGTTGCTTAACATACAGAAAATAGACGACATCACCATTATATATGTAAGCTTATCTTCGGGTATAAAAATTGTTATAAAAAAGCATGTAATACTTTACAAATAAACGCGAAAACATTTTATGAAAAATATGGTTGAAATAATCTTTTAACATCAAAACAACCTCGCGAATTTCATAGTGAATTTTAATAATTTTATTCAAAAATTTGTTATATGTACATAAAAATTTATTGAGTTCTGATAGGTTAGATATATCAACACGCTACGATGCTACGCATTTTAGTAATTAGATATATCCCGAAGACCAAACATCAAGGCAGATCTAGATCAATATCCACCAAGTA
Source organism: Liopterus haemorrhoidalis (assembly GCA_963971575.1). Lineage (NCBI taxonomy): Eukaryota > Metazoa > Arthropoda > Insecta > Coleoptera > Dytiscidae > Liopterus > Liopterus haemorrhoidalis. Next base: position 33,631,094 of record OZ020617.1, on the reverse strand, counting down.
CTCTCCACTGGGAAACAAATAGCCATCTTATGCGGGATTCATGAAATTGATAAATATTAGGTGTACCGGAATTTTTTTTCGTTTATTTGGTATTATTAAAATAAAAACAAATCGAAAGAAAAAAATGCACTTTATTGAGTAAACTAGTTACCATTGTGATCTATAGCAGCGGTCGCCAAACTTCTTGACCTCACGGACCACTAAATTCATAATTTAAATCCCGCGGACCACTAATAGGATTTTTTAAGTGTTAAATACATTTGTAAAAAAAAATGTGATAAAAAACACATGAAATGTACATAGTTAATAATAATAAAAGATAGTTTAAATATACCAAACTTTTAGCATTATACATTCCTAGTGTGATGGATGTTCCTGCTTGCTTGAAATAAGGTTATGGATATTTGGATCCAATGTTGTTACTGCAAGACGAAGAACTGCATTTATTTCAAGCCGAGATCAGTACCGTGTTTTGATGGCTGTGACAGATGAAAACGCCTTTTCGTATAAATAAGTTGTGGAGAATTGAATTAGAATTTTCATCGCCTGTTCACTATGCAAAGGCTATTCACGTTTTATGGAAAGCCAAAACTGAGGTCTTGATAAGGATGAATAAAATTTAAATTGGAGAGTTTCGTCGGACGATAGGTTGATGAGGATTTCTTTTAGATGTATGCTTAAATTACTATCCTAAATGTTCGCTGCAAAAAGATCAATTATCCACATATTACCATGTCTGGGATCTTCATTCTTTGGGTAATAACGAGCAAAAGATACTGTGAGTGATTCCAAGTGCTTTTTAACTAAGGTTACTACTTACTGGTTAACATCATTCTCCTTCATGTATTCATCAAAATTAGAAAACATTTGCAGATCGTCTTCAACCCACCGCGTTTGCCACAGTAATATTTTCAGTTGAAACGCATCCATTTTACTTCGTAGTGTGAACACGTCCTTAAGTTGTCCTTGCAAGGATATGTTTAATTAATTTAACAGGGGGAAAATATCTGGTATGCAAGCTTTGCTAGCTATTCATTGTCGGACAAGAATTTTTGCAATTTCGGATTATTTTGCTGCTGGAAAAATAATTTGACTTCTTCCTGCAAGACAAGTAGTCGGGTCAATATTTTGCCCCTCGACAGCCATCTCATCTCAGTATGACGAAGAAGATGAGTATACTTGGAACCCGTTTCTTCGCAAAGTGCCTCAAATATTCGAGAATTGAGTGCTTTGCGTCGAATTTCATTTACAATTTCAATTACATTTGATAATACTTCGTATAGTTGTGGGGACATTTTTTTTCGCTGCAAGTTGTTCACGATGTATTATGCAGTGTGTAGATAAAACGGCTGGCTGACCAACATACTTCACCTTTGCAACAATTCCTGAAAGATGTCCAGTTATATTTGCGGCGCCATCTCATATCAGTGCATATCTCAATACATTTTGTCCATTCAATTTCATGATCCAGGAAATAACTATTAAGTGCTTCAAAAATCTCAGAGCTGGTTGTTCAAAGTAGTTCTTCATGTAACTCTCCTTCACACTCAACCCTCACAAAACAAAGAAGGAGTGCTTTGTTTGTAATGTCCGTAGATTCATCAAGTTGTATTGAATAAAATGATGAATTTTTCACCATTTTTATTAACTGATTTTCAATGTTTTCGGCCATATCTTCGATTTTGCACTTGATAATACTAGCAGACATAGAAATTACTTTCAATTTCTGAACAGCCTGCATTCCCAAAATCTGTTCCCAGGCTTTTAACATATTCCACATTTCTATAGCACTCTGCCATTTATCAGGAAGAGAAAATATTCCCGATTTATAAAATTCCTGATTTTTTTAAGGAAAAAATTGTTCAAGGCTCATTTTAACATGGTTCTTATCTCTAAGTGTCTTATTTCTTAAAAAGTGTTCCAGTGACTGAAATAAGTGATAGTCGGAGGGTGAAATGTCTGGTGAGTTGGGTGGGTGTCATCCAAGCATAAATTTCCTGATTTAAATTTTTTAAACCACTGTTGACATGTGCGTACACTTATCACTTTATCACCATAAACAGTGCAAATGTTTTATGTAGCAACTGCAGCAGATTTTTTTATTGTACTCATACAACATTTAACAGCATAAAAAATGTTTTGCTGAAAATTCTTCCGCCTTTTTAAAATGCAAGGGTTTAAAATGAAACGAAAACAATAATTAGGTACTCAAGATTACAGAGTTTAATCAAAAGGCAAAAGACGTCTGTTTAATTCAGCGCATAAGTCGTGACTACGTCGCATACTGCACTAATAATAAAAACGAAAAAACTTTCCGGTACACCTAATATATACTCTCACATGGTTTTCATTGGATATATGAGAAGGAAAAGTAAAGAATAATGGTTCAACACTTGTAATACAACCAACAACAACCACCTCAGAAATATCAAGGAAGACACCAAATCTTGGGTCGATATCGAAAACAGAAAAGACCAGACAGTATTAACCATAATGAGAAAAATTGCACGTTAATATAGCACAAACAGATATTTTTCCGCGAAAAATCCACCAAATGTGATGCATAGTTCACTCAAAGATAACCATGAAACATCTTTTACTAGTTGTTCCAAAATTAGACCAAGATGGAACGAACAGCAAACTATCCCGAATATTGAAGGAAGCTCTATCATACCGATTTGTATAAATTGATTTACTATTAAATAAACCAACCTTCTCCCAATTCTCAAAACATTAGGTCTCCCATTCCCACTATAACAATAAATGGTGAAACTCTTGAAAATGTGGATTTCTTCCAATATCTAGGCAGCCACATCTCCTCTGCACCACATATTGACGAAGAGATTTAACAAAGAATACGCTGCGCTAGTTATGCTTTTTGCAAATTAAGTTTGAGAGTATTCTCTAATCATAATCTTAATAGCGATACGAAATTGCAAGTATATAATGCCGTTATCATACCCACGATTCTTTACGGTTGCGAAACTTGGGTCGAATATAGAAGACACTTGAAAATGCTAGAAAAACATCTTCAAAGGTGTTTGCGACGTATTCTAAAAATAAACTTTGAGGACAGAAGAACCAATAACAGTGTACTTGAACAAGCCAGTTCGTCAAGTATTAAAGCGAAAATTATGAAGATTCAGCTTCGTTGGACAAGTCACTGCATGAGGATGTCTGAGAATCGAATCCCAAAACAGATTCTGTTTTCTCTGTTTAAAACTCTCTACTGATTCGCGAAATGTGGGCACACAAAGGAAAAGATACAAAGAAGTGATAAAAGCACACCTGAAAATGGAAATATTGACTCAATTAATTGGGAGAACCATACCCGCGATCGACCAGCTTGGCGACAAACCATAAAAGAGGCATCCAATAATTTTGAAATCAATCGCCTTGCGCACGAAGTAGGGAAAAGATGAAGAAGAAAAGCCAAACACAACCAGCACATCTCTTTGCCCCAGGGAACTATATGCCCTCTCTGCAATAAAGACTGCCATTCCAAGATTGGTCTCATCAGTCATTTAAGGGTCCACTAAATATAATATCAGTATAGCGGAAAAATTATCTTCGATACGAAGTTTTGCCATCATATTCATCATTAAATAAACCTATGTATATATATATATATGTATCTCTACAACTAATGTATAGTAAAGAGCTAATAGTCATTGTTACTGAAGTACATAATTTAATTTTAAAAAAAAGAAAATCCTATTGCTCTACTATTGTAGTTTTCATTCAATGTGTATAATCAAAATTTTAAACAAACCTTTCTGGGGTTGTTATCTTTAAATTACTGTGTTACTAATGGAGGCTGCACAGCAATCGAAATATATATCTAGTCTTTTTTTAACAAATTGTATTGAAGGAAAAATTCATTGTTTCATTTAGGATTTAAACCTTTGAAACACTCTTCTTTATAACCCTACTTGTGCACTGTTGATTATCTGTCTATACTTGTCACTATATTCAAGTCGAACGACAAGACTTTGATCTTTATCGACAGTTACTGGAAACTAGAACCACTTGTCCGTAGACAAACTTGTGTCACATCAGATGTATTGAAATAACTAAAGTGTTAGTCGGGGACACTGCCTCAAGATCATGTATGCCCAGTATTGAAGGCATAATAATTTTTTTTTTTTAATACACTTATTTGGCCTTGGTTCTATAAGAACTATATAGCCAACCATTAGTACAGGAAATGAGCTCAAAAAATGACAAAACCTCGCAATTTTTTCGTCCAGCATCGATTTGGATAAAAATTTGGAATTAGGCTCATTTCACCCTCTAGTTCATTTTCTACATTGTGCCGTTGTACGCTTTTTTTTGTTTTTTAAGGGTGAAAACTGCCCCTAATTGTAAAAAATTATAAAATAACATTTTAAACCTTAATATGGGTAAAATTTGGTTTGGATTAGCTAAATATGGATCGTTTTATGCTTTAGAATACAATTTCATAATGTTTCAACCCTTAAAAATCAACCCTTGTTGGAGCTTAATGAAAAAAAAGTATTTATCTTAAAAAATGATTTCATCTTGCATCGATTTGTACCAAAATTTGAAATTAGTTTCGTCTCACCCTCTACTTCAAATTTTATATCATGCTCATGGGCACTGTTTATTTTTTAAGGGTGAAAACTACCCGTAATTGTCAAAAATTATAAAATAATGTTGTAAACCTTAAGATGGGTAAAATTTGGTTTGGATTAGTTGAATAATGATTGTTTCATGCTTTGGAATACAATTTCTAATGTTTCAACCCTTAAAAACCCAGCCCTTGTTAGAGCTTGATATAAAAAAAAATTATTTATCCTAAAAAAATGATTTCGTCTTTCATCGATTTGCACAAAAATTTGGGATTAGGCTCATCTCACCCTCTACTTCAAATTTTATATCATGCTCATGGGCACTGTTTATTTTTAGAAGTGAAAACTACTCCTTATTGTCAAAAATTATAAAATAACATTGCAAAACCTTAATATGGGTAAAATTTTGTTTGAATTGGTAAAGTAATGATTGTTTCATGCTTTAGGATATGATATAATACTGGTTATGTAGATTATTACGCTCCAAACCGTGCTATTCGAATGTTTCGAAAAAAAAATTATTGCTTTTTTAAACATAGCTCCTTCATTTTTAGTGATAGAAAGTTTTTTTAAAAATGATTTTGTAGGGCTTTTCAAGATCTATAAGACTGTGTAAATTAAATTCCTTAAGATCCCTTAGATTTTAAATGGGGTGAGTTTGAAGGGGTCGAATAAGGTGGTGTTCGCTTGTAAATAGAACTTTTAAACGGCTATATCTCGCCAAATATTCACTGTACAGAAAATATATGCACAGAGAAATTTAAGTCATTAAAAAAGCTACAATTTAGTGCTCTATCATTTTTGTCGTATCTCCACTAATTTCGGAGATATTTTGAAGAAAATGGTGAAAAATACGAAATCGCAAAAAATCGTTTTTTCTTTAAACTCCAATTTTTCTAAAATTTGGCAGTTTACATTGGTCAAATTTCTCGGGTGTACTGAAAATACATATATGAAGAGAACCACAGAAGGTTGATGATCAATTTTAAGGGGGGTAAATAGGGGTTGTTTTCACTTATTTTTTCGTAGAAAAAAGTAGGTACCGCCCTTATTTTGATCGTAAGTCGCTTAATTTTTATTCTAGAGACTTTTTTTTTTGTTTGAAAGGTCTAATCAAATACTTTAAAAAAGATTCAATGAGTTTTCCTCGAAAAATGCAAATTTTTCCTGTTATTTGACTTTGAATCTTTCAAATTATGCATTTGGCGAAAAAAAGTTAACTATTACATACCGTATCTCGGTTCGTATTCGTCGTAGAAAAATAATTTAAAAAAAAGGATTTTGTTTGTTTTTTTAAAAGATACAATTTTGATTTTCTACAGTTTTCTTGATAAAATGCATATTTTTCGAGTTATACGCAAAAAACTTTTTAAAAACATCGATTTTTTCGTCGAAAAACTGTTACTTTCAACCGCGAATAACTCAAAAAATATTAGTTTTACGAAGAGAACGTAAAGAACATTTTTTTCATAGAATTACTTTTCCCATTGATTCCTATATTTAAATGTAGTAAAAAATTTCCACCCCCGAGATGGGGTGGCAACCACCCCCAAGGTTTTAGCGTACACCGGCATGATGTAGAAAATGATCCTTGGGCCTTCTGTGAAAATTTCACGTAATTCCATGCTGGACGAAAAAATTGCGAGCCAAAATGTATCATTTCCTGTACTACATATTACATTTCAGCTAATTGTTACATTTTAAATTTACAGATTATATTTTTATGTAACACAAAACACAAAATAATTATCATATCATAAACATACTTATAAACATAAATTTGAATCTTTTATAAATCTTATAAATCCTGATAGTATTTTTTTATTCCCAAAAATTTCTGGTATACCAGAGGGTATGGGGATTTTCTGCGCAATAAGATTGTTTTCAAACCGCAGCCTTGGAAAAGAATTATTGAAAAATATCTTACCTCTTTAGTTGTAAGTTCACAAAAAAATACCACAAGAAATATTCCAAAAATGTTGCTACACATCCAGAAAATAGAAGACATCACCGACGTATAAGTAAGATTATCTTCGTGTATAAAAACTGTTACAAAAAACGCATGGAATACTAAACAAATAAACGCGAAAATAATTCTATATAAAATATGGTTGAAATGATCGTTTAACATTAAAGCAATTTCCCGAATTTGGCAGTGGGTTTTGATAATTTCGTTCAAAGCTGTATTATTTATAATTAAAAATTTGTTGAGTTCTGATAAATTATATTTTAAAATAAAAAGTAAGGTAATGAACTGGTTTTCTGCCATAACAGGAGCAGTTGAGGTTATAAATAAATAAAATACAGAAATATAACTGTTACCAAGAAGAAAATAGTTCATTAAAATCGCACCAAGCACGAAAAGTAAAGAAACCCCGAAACAAAACACACTAAACCTATAAATTTTTCTAATATTTACTGATATCTGAATAACCTTTAACAGCCTAATAACCATGTCAATTCTTTCTAATATTTCAAACGACAATTCCCGTTTTTTAAAGCCAAAAAACATGTCTATAATTTGCAGGAAATATAATATAAAATAAATGATACATAGCTCTGGAAAAAACTCATTGTAAAATTTTGTATACAGATCAACTGTAGCGTAAATCAACAAAATTGTTATTAACACAACATTTGTTAAAATAATACAATAATCTGTCTTTTGGACAGAAATTTTATATTTATTTTCATGTTTAATGGTATAACAAGCGTTACCAAAAATTTTATTTATGATATGCAGAAAATTGTACGACTCAAATATGGAACGCATTGTTATAACTAATCATATTAAAGAGTAAACATATTAAGTAAATAATTTACTTTATGCCTTTATAGTAATTGAAATAAATTAGGGCGTGGTTCCATAATAAAATAGTTGTCTACGAAGTACAGGGTCGCGGGTTTAAGGACGCCACGGAATTTTTACCTTAGAATATTGTGTTAATTAACTCATGGGTCGACTTAGCCTCCAGTGTAACTCCAGTTTGGATAAGTTTATAGCAATTTTCATTCAATTTCAAGGAAATTTATTGAGAAAGCATAGCAAAACAATAGTCTTCAATGATTTTTTCCTAACTTTTAGCAATCTTCTACCACTTTTGAGGTAATTTGTGAATTCCTTCATGATAGAATGATTCAGGTTTGGAATCAAAATAGATATTAACAATATATTCGACGTCGCTAAGTCTGAAAACGATGATCAGATAAGAAATTCTGTATTGGCCCTAACCCAGCGATTCCCAAACTGTGCGATGCGGCGCTCTGGGGCGCTTCAGATGGGTTACAGGGACACCGCAAAAATATTAGAATATTCCTCCAACTGCGTTAATTAGACCAGTTTTTACTTGGGGCAGAAAAATTTTGATACATTAAAGGCGCCGAGAACCGAAAATATCCGTAGTTTATTTAGTATAGAAAAAAATTGGGGCTTTAATCATTCAACGCGTTTTGAGATTACAACATTTTTTTAATGGTATTATTTACATTATTTGTGAAAATTGTGAATTAAAAAAAGCACAACTCTAAAACAGTTTGAGACAGCGACCTCCGGTTAAAATTTTTGAATTCTCCGTAGTTTATTTAATTTAGAAAAAATTTGGGGCTTTAATCATTTAACACATTGTGAGATTACGACATTTTTTTAATGGTATAGTTTACATTATTTGTGAAAATTGTGAATTGAAAAAAGGAGAACTCAAAAACAGTTTGAGATAACGATCTTTGGTTGAAATTTTTGGATTCTCCGTAATTTATTTAGTCTGTAAATAATTTAGGGCTTTAATCATTTATTGCGTTTTGAGATTATGACAAATATTTTTAATGCATAATGTTACAACTCAAATACCGGTTAGAGAAAACTAGAAAACTAGGTTTATTTAGACTAGACGGGACTTGGATCTGGCACGACAGCAAAGCAGAGTAAACGAATTAAGGTGGAACAAGACTAATTCTATCTCTGGTTAAAGAAGCACGGTACTAAGAGCTCAGATAATGAGGAGACCAAAAATGAGCGACTAAAATGCACTAAGACAAGAGACGAATGTATATGTATCATACATTCGTGAACATAACCTGAACGGCGGATGCGTACTGGCAGAACTGAGTATAAAAATTAACAAGACACAGATGGTTCGAATGTTATTCTGTGACTAAACTAAAAATAATGTTGGACTGAGAAGCCCCCAGAAATATTAATAAATCGCGCGACTGGCGCGAATACCGGTTATGACTGAAATTTATATTGTATATTAGTCTATAATATGTTGTTATATGTATGTATTTATGTTTACTATCTATTTTTGTTACTTTTCGCCTAATTTCCGGCAATTATATGAATAATAATAATAAACACAAATCATACACAGTAACATATTTAAAAAATAATACAAGTGAATCAACAAATTATCAATGGTTTTTACGTATAAATTTGTTTTATTTTGATCACTTGAATAGCACGAACAAAACAAATTTAAAAAATAATTCAATTGAATCAGCAAATAATCAATTATTATCTGAATAGCATGAACAATTCTTACCTCTTCAACAGTTGATTCACAGAAATAAAATATTAACACAATTCCCATAAAATTGTTCCACATAAAAAATATAGATGCCCCTAAATTGAACGGTGCTAACTTATTTTCCCTGTACAAAACTGTATTCCAAAATATATTTAATACTAAAACTATGAATGATTGGAAAATTCTGGCAAGAACATGGTTGAAATGCTTATTTAACAACAACAAAACTTCATAAATTTCATTGTGAATTTTCATCATTTTACAAAGTAAAATATGTTTTTCCACATAAATTTCATTTCGGTTTAATTGTGAAAAATGCTCGTTAAGTAATATCAAAAAATATCTACATATATATAAGAGGATTACAAACTCATTATCGACAATTATTGGGACTATAGCTATACAAAAATAAAACACCAAACTCAAAAATTTGTGGACATAAATTAAATGTTCAAAAGATATTAAAATAAAGCAAGTGGATAAAAAAATGAACAAAGAAACATGATTAAATCTTCTTATTTTATTAAAATCTATATAAATATACAATGAATTAAAGTAATCTTTTGTTTTATTAACCTTATTAAAAATCTCAACTAAACATTCTCGATTTTGAAAACCACTCGTAATATAAACAACTTGAAGAAGATAAGTCCCTAGATACAAAGCACATAGCTGTGGCATATAATCAGTGGGAGTTATTGGTTTTACTCCTTCTGTACTTTTTTCTATCCTTAAACTAAATCCAATATAATTTATTACAGACATAAATATTAACCAAAATAACAGTATACAATAATCAGTTTTAGTAACTTCTAGTTTGTAAATCCCACCAGTTTCTCGAATGGTAAAACAGGCAGTACCAGTAAATTTGTTAAATTTATATTGAATTTTGTACAGGGTAAATATATTTTGAACAAAACACATTATGAAATAGAACTACCGTACGTTAGAATACTGTTTACTTATTCTAATTGAAGTAATTCTATTCTGCTAGGCTATAGTCAATAATAATATTAAAATTAATTACGAAATTGACGAAGAAAACAGAAAAGCATTGCGGGTTTATTTATGTTCCAGAGGTTAACATATACTGCAAAATGACTCATCGTATTAGCTGAGGACTGTATGGAGAGTATATATAATCCTTTATTTACCCTCGACCTTTCGGTGTTTAGGATATTTACTATAATTACAAAACATATCATATCTCATATCAACCTCCCAACGTCATATTAACCATATGTTACATTACATTACTATTTACTTTATTCCATTCTCTTGCCTTTCAACCATTTCTTCACCCCTCCTCCTATGTCCCTTCCTTCCTCCCCATTTCCAGGTAACCTCAGTCTCCTTCCTTCCTTCCTTTCCCACCTTCTGCTTCCAACCGGGCCTCTCCTTCCTTTCTTTACACCTTCCTGTTTTCCTTCCCCAATCTCAATCCTTCTTGCCTCTAATTACCTTCTCCACCCTCCCCCTTCCATCTTCGTGCAACAGGTCTAATGTGTTCCCTGATCACACTGTCATCTCCCTACACCTTTTCGCGAGGTTCTCTATATCTTCTTCCTCCTCCCCGCACATCCTGCACATCTTATTCTCCTCCAATATCTATTTCCTCTCTCTTCATTCCCGCACCTTAGCCTCGCAATCCTGAATTTTTTCAATTTAATTCAAACATTTATTTCACGAATGAGTAAAATAGCATGAAATGTAACTTTTTTTTAACCCTTTGGGTACATTTGACGACTGAGACTCGTCATCCGTATGTATAGCCAAAGTTACAGTTGACGAGTCTGACTCGTCATTCGACCTTAACAATTTATACGAGGTTATTATCATGTACAGTAGTCGCTCGCACTGTGTCGCATTAAACTGCTCGCATAGTGTCGCTCCTCACCACTCCCCTCCGATTCACGGTAAGTTCATCGAAAATCAATTCATCGAATATCAATTCATCGAAAATCAATTCATCGAAAATCAATTCATCGAAAATCAATTCATCGAAAATCAATTCATCGAAAATCAATTCATCGAAAATCAATTCATCGAATGATCAATTCATCGAATGATCAATTCATCGAAAACAAATATTTTGTAAATATTTGAGAGGAATGCCGAGGGGATCGGCAAGCCAAAAAAGCAGTGGTCAATAAAAGTTGACAGACTACACTTATTAAATAACTATCATACTTGGTCTATTAATAATTTTTAAATTTTCCATTCAGAAAATACGCCAGGTAAAAGATAACTGTTGGATTATTTTGAAATCGAACAGGGCTCTTTAGATCAGTAAAACCCGGTTAATGGGATCATAAATGTACGTAATACACCCATTCTTAAAGAATTATAAAAATGGTATTTCCCCATCTGTTAAGTCTTAAGGGTTTTGTGTTATGTACACAGTTTTATATTCATATTTACTATACCACACATGATTTGTTCAATGTACGGTGATTCTAAACAGGTGGCATTGTTATGTTAGTGTGAGTTTGTTTTGTCATTAAACTAGATGATGGGTAGCTCGCTTCGCTCGGCTTCTTCTAAACAAACCCTTACTAACCTAACCTAATCTAAGATAGTGTTTTGACATTAAACTAGAAGATGGGTAGCTCGCTTCGCTCGGCTTCTTCTAACAAAACCCTTACTAACCTAACCTAACCTAAAATAGTGCTTTGTCCTTAAACTAGAAGATGGGTAACTCACTCCGCTCGGTTTTAGACTTTTACTAACTAAACCTAACCTAATTACCTTGTTTTTAGGCGCATTGTACTTTATTTTCCCCCATATTAGCCCAATTAAAATGCGTATCATTGTGTATGAATTAATAAAAATTATTTGCGTGCATTTGCCCATAACCTGTCTTATTAAACCTTAAAAACAAAACATTTATTTCTTTTATTATATAAGTTTTCTTATTATATTTCTTTATTTATATTCAAACACGATGTCACTTTATTTATCTTTTTTAAACCATATAAAAAAATTTACGCAATTATTTCTTAGTTTGTCTACTTTTATTGACCACTGCTCTTTTGACTTTCCGATCCCCTCGGCATTCCTCTCAAATATTTACAAAATATTTTTTTTCGATGAATTGATCATTCGATGAATTGATCATTCGATGAATTGATTTTTGATGAATTGATTTTCGATGAATTGATTTTCGATGAATTGATTTTCGATGAATTGATTTTCGATGAATTGATATTCGATGAATTGATTTTCGATGAACTCGTCGGTTACCCTCCCCTCCACTCCCCTCCTCATCCCTCATCCATTGTTGAGTTGGATCAAATAAATCGGTACTCAAAGGGTTAAAACCAAAATAAACTATATTGGAACCCTACATAACTTAATATTCTTTAACAACTGTTGACGAATGCAAAGATGTCCCGCAAGATAATACCGAAAATAAAATATATTAATTAGCGAAATAGATACACTCGAAAAATATAATATCTAGAGACCTGCGCGGATACGTTTTTCTGTATCCGCATTCGATCCTGAGTACTGAGATTATATAGATTAAAAAATAAGGATGTAAACTGCAATTATTCGACTCTTTAAACAGCAATATCTCAGAAACTTAATTTTTTAAGATATCTCACTATTGTTTTAGAGCAGCGATATTTAGAAATAATTAAACAGATTAATTTACCACATTTATAACCAATATATAACAAGGAAAGACCTATAAGATCAGCAAATTAAAAAAAAAGATCTTAACTAAAACTAAATTCTTAAATTCATCCCATTATTAAAAGATGAAAGTTGTATGATGATTTAAAGAATTTTAAGATATATTTATTATTTTAAATTTGATATGAGCTTCATATGTTTTTAAATGTCAAAAATTTCAACTTCAGTAACAATGATGTTAACAAATTATTCAATGATTTCTTTGATACTTTCACAGAATGCATGCGGAAATCTTTCAAACCCAGAATGGTACCAAAAACCCTGAAAAATGTAAATTGGTTCAACAATGACTTAAAAATACATAGAGAAAGGCTGGCCTTAATGTGTGATCTCCAACAGGTTACTGGTTCCGTCGCATTATCACATATTATTAAAAAATCCAAAAAAAGCCTATAAGAAAAAATAAAACGAGCAAAAATCACAGCCAATAACTTATACGTTATAAACAGCGATAATAAACCTCGGGCTATGTGGAATATTGTTAAATCCGAATCTAACATTAGCGCTGAGGACTTTAATTCTTTTTTCTCTAACATAGCCGCATCATTGAGTTCAAAAATCGCAACCGGACACTCTAGTTTTCTGGCCCATGTACCCGCTGTACTGACACCATATTCCTGCACCCAACGAACTATAGCTAGGTCAAAGGGACCATTACGTCTCTATCTGGGAGTCGCACACAAGATGTGTATGGTGTGAATAGCGATATACTAAAATCAATTGTCGATATTATGTCACCTATATTCTCTAATATTATTAATGCCTGTTTCTAAACAGGTACCTTTCCTGATAAATTGAAAATTACGAAACTACCAAAATACCAGTATACAAAAGCGGAGATATAAACAATGCATCAAACTATAGGCCGATAGCCATAATTCCAATTTTATCAAAAGTTATCGAGAAGATTCTTAAAAATAGATTAATAGACTTTTTCACGAAAAAAAAAAAAAAAAATACTTGTTAAAAACCAGTTCGGCTTAAACGTAGACATTTAACGTGGCATTTAACGTAGACCCAACATGTCTACGTTAAATGCCATTACGGATCTCGTTAACTATGTAACTGATAGCCTTGGAAACCATACGAAATTACAAGCCACATTATGTACCCTTTCTAAGGCTTTCGATTGCGTCCCTCACAAAATCCTGCTGGATAAGCTTGAATGTTATGGCATACGAGCTCCTCAAATCTTATTTTTCTAACAGGTCACAATTTGTCTCGTTTAACAACACTGAATCATCAAAGAGAAATGTTGATTACGGAGTTTGTCAGGGCGGAATATTAGGACCTCTTTTCTTCATCATTGTTATTAACGACCATCCGAATATCTTTTTCGATAACTCTGCGAATGTAATACTTTATGCGGCGAAACCACAATATTAACAAGTCATACATCAGTAAAAGAGTTACTCGACATTTCGAAAACTGCCCTAGGGAAAGTAAAAAACTGGTTTACTACAAACAAATTGACTCTTAATGCCAGAAAAACCCAGCAAACTAACTTTTCCCTAAACCGCAACACCGACGAAGTCTTTGAGTATGGCGATCCTATTAAATTCCTAAAAATATATATAGTCGGTCAACTCAGTTGGCACCACCACATTAGCAATTTGGCCTTTTCCCTGAAAAAAACTATCTACGCTTTTGTCAGGCTCAAAACTTCGGTTTCTTTTGAAACTTTACGTATTTTTTATTTATATTTATATTCTGCGTTCCAATCTCGTATGTCTTACGGCAGTGCTTCTCAACCTTTTATGGCCTGGGACCCCCCAAATTATATAAATATTGTCTGCGGCCCCTCTATATATGTGTGTGTATATATATATATAGTTAGGATGTTGTTCTTTACAACAAAAATTGTTGTACAAGAATTTTTATTTTCCTTCTTATATATATATATATATATATATATATATATATACATACGAAAAGGCGACGTTGCTCAAACGTCACTCACACGTCAAAAATTTTGAACTAAAATTTATCCACAAAATTGAATGGTAGTATTGAAATTTTCCGGAAAAAAACAGAATTACAGGACATCAAGGACAATTTCGAATTTTTAAATAGGAACGTATGTCATATTGGATATCTTTGGATAGAGCTTTTCAACAACTTTTCCTTAAACATTTTTTTAATATCTTTTACGGTTGACAAAAAACTGTGATATTTTTAAATGACAATTATAGTCCCTATAACGACTTGAAAGTAAAGTATTTTTATTTACAAATGTTCAAAGTGCCTTCCATTTTAATTTAAACACATTCGCATCCTTACTCTTGAGTTACCTGTAGTTCGGAGAGCAATTAAAAAAATATATAATAACAAATATTGCACTTTCAAATCGTACCTACTTCAAAGAACAACTTAAAAATACTTGAAGTGCCTCCAACGCGAACCCATTACCGACACATACAATTTATTTGACCTTTATATAGTCTACTTATAGTCTGTTTCTTTTGTTAAAGCGGAACTAGATTTTCAAATCTAGAAATTTTTATCGATTAAATTAAGCTTTTGATCATATTGTTTAGTAAAAGCCCATTTACTCATTATAAAGTTAGCTAGTGACAACTTAAACATTTGAAATAGCCTATAGTTTAAATTAGTTGTCAAAATAAGTATATTAAGTATAAAAATAAATGGAATATTTATTTTATTTATGTTGTGAAAGGTATATTTTTATGAATATCAATATAAGATACTCGTATTTATAAATATGAATCAAATTTATATCTTGCAAGATTGAGTGCATTTTTATTATAATTTCATGTTTCGATCTTGTATGACTTCGCGGCCCCCCGACGAAGCCTTAACGGCCCCCCGGTTGAGAAACGCTGTCTTACGGTATAGTCCATTGGGGAGTAAGCTCATCGATCACCGGCATTTTCATAATCCACAAAAGAGCCCTTAGAATTATACTTTTTAAAAAATGTAGAATTATGTCAGTGTACAGCCTAGTCATTCTTATAATGTTCGCTCAAAAGACAATATTCGTCTCCCTAAAATAAGACTTGAAAAGTCAAAAAACGGTCTTTACTCGGCTGTATGTTTCTTCAATTGTTTGCCTTCTGCTTTTAGAAATGTTAATAACAGGACCTACAGGAAAAAACTAAGAGAGGTCCTTCTTGAAAACTGTCTGTACAGCACTGATAAGTACTACAGCATTGATTTCAGCAAATACTAAACATTTTTACTTTCTCTTTTTGAGTACCCCATCTGGCAATTGTATTAATTTTATAATTTATATTTTAAATTTACATTTCTAAAAATTATGTATGATACTCATTGACTGGTATAAATGTGTAAAACTGTATAAGCACTAAATAAAATTATAATTATTATTATTATTGAGCTTTGAGCCCTGCGAATCAATAGACAATAGAATATAGGATAAAATAATTAATCCTGTTCAGTTTATTTCTTTCACATGTTTATAGTATTGTCTTCTGTTCTTATTACGAGTATGTATGTAGTAAGTTTTAAAAAAAGTAAGTTTCAATAATAACGATTGTCCTCGAACGAAACCGGGCGGGGCAGTAGATGTATACATATATGAATGTAAATTGTAAATATGTATTTTTTTCTGTCTGGGCACACTTCTAACCATTGGGCAAGTGTCCTTAATTATAATTAAGAACACTAATTATAATAGTGGCGTCCACACCGTTCCGGTATAAATGAGAAATGGTGCCAAACGTCAACAAGGTCAACGAAAAGATTCGTGTGACCACCCCGCACGATACGGGAAAAAAAGTCTGTAAAGGAGGCGTAGACGGTCAACCTCAGACTAATTAGTGAGTAGGCTAAAATAAGGCGAGTTACTCTAGTGCAGATCGCGAACCCAAAATAAAAAGAGACATGTAGATAAAGACGTACTTCACTTCGGGGGGTTGTTCCCAAAGACTGAGACAATTTGGAAGGTTTACCCTAGGAACATAGGTTGAAATGGACTAATGGACTTAAAATGTGACTAAGGCGGATTGAGTAACCACTTATTTCTCCTTTTGAGTCTCTAAACAAACGTGGAACCGGCGGACTGCACTTGAGTAACACGAGAAATTATTGTAAATAATGTTGATACCAAACACAAATTGATGGTGGAAATTGTTGAGTAGAATATAGCCAGTCTCACTAGATAATTGCATAAGGGGCTTGGTAGATAATATAAATTAGCAGAAAATAATAGGTCACCCAGTAGACGGGGGATGTAAACACTTCAAACCTAAATGTACAAATTGTAGGCGAAGGCACACATTATATTCTCAAAATATTTGTTTCTCCCCAACACAACCAAAATACATTGGGGTGTGAAACTATATACCACAAATATATACCACAATTATGTAATGAATTTAAGTACATGGTTTAACAGAACTATGCACTTAAAACTCGATTTTTTAGGGAACCAACAGTCTATAAATGCAGTGAAATGAATAACAATTAATTCTCAACAATTTAAACTCAAATAAACAACAAATGCAACAATATACAAACTGTTGACTAGCTGATGCCAAGAATGGCATGTGAAACAAATAAATTAACCGCTAATTGCAGATACCACAATAAAATACAATGTGGTCAGGTTAACCGATGATTTTAACAACTTTTTTGCTCAAGCTGCCGAAAATTGTTGGAACCAGTTATAAAATATGAACGTAACTGCCTTGGACTTGTTAAAAGCTAAATCAGAACCTGTGAGTAATAGTCCATTTCTTGAACCTACAGATACTAGGGAAATAAAGGAAATAATAGCGATTCTCAAAAACTCTAAAAGTACCGATCATTACGGGTTAACTACCAACCTAATTTAATTATCGATTGATCATATAACCGAGCCTTTAGTAAATATAACTAACCACAATTTTTGTGCTGTGCTAATAAGCCGTCAAATTTCAAACCTATAAGCCTTACGCCTATCATCTCAAAGATTATGGAAAATATTCTCTATAACCGAATTTTCAAGTTTGCTAATCGCCAAAATAGCTTTTCCCCGTCCATATTTAGTTTTCGACCCAGTTTATTTAAAACAAAGGCTGCAGTGGATCTCATTAATGAGGTCATTACATTTCTCGAGGAAGGAGAATTCGTAACTGCTTCGCTATGTGATCTGTCCAAGGCCTTTGACTGCGTTTATCATCCTGTATTAGAGGAAAAACTAGCCCACTACGGTCTAAGAAGTAATGTACTTCAACTGTTAATGAGCTATCTTAAAGATCGCAAACAAATAGTATTATTTAACAAGATTAAATCACATAGCATTGTTATTAATTCGGGCGTACCCCAAGGGTCTATTTTGGGTCTAGATGCTTGGAGAATAATATTAGATAAGCCCAAGATTGGTTCCGTGCTAATAAACTAAGTTTGAATGCCAGTAAAACAATTAACATACCATTCTCATTAAATCCGAGAATAAATATAACAACAGATTATAGCTCGGAAGCAAGATTTTTGGGGTTCCAACTAGATACCAAAATTAATTGGAAGGCTCATATTGAGTCAGTAGCTGCGAAAATAAATAAATTCAATTTAGATCTTTTACAATTGATCAAGGTTTCGATTGCAGAAACGATTTATTCGAAACTTAAGCAAAGTTAAGTGGAGTACCTCGTGCAGGGAGCTTTTCATACATCATGGGATATTGACATTCCTATCGCATATTTTAGAAAGAAACATGATATAAAGGTGCCATTTACTAAATATAACTTTAGAAATCAAATAAGCATAGTAAGAATAAAATTATTTAACAAGTTGCCTGAGGAAATTAAATGCCTAATCAATGCAAAATTAAAATCTACGTTAAAAAATATCCTAATAAAAAAGACATACTATAATATTGAAGAGTTTGAGAAGGATTTAAATATAAATATATGTATATAATAGCCCAAAATGGAAAATTAAAAGTATATTAGATATACAAAAGTATCAATAGATTTTTCGTCCAGTTCCCAAATAGGGACAATATGTTCTGTGTTAATATCTTTGCTTCATTTATCTTAGGATTAAGTTAATTTATGCGACGCTATGATAAATGTACTATATTTCACAAATAAATATGTATTATTATTAACTGAACGTAAACAATTAGTAAAAATTATCTTAAAGAAGATAATTACGTAGGACGCCACTGGAGTTTACATATTTTCGCAGTGGGTAAAATTGGCTAGTCTATAGGCGACTATAACACATAAATTAACAATGATAATATGATATGATAATATAGGCAAGCAGCGTAAATGTTTAACAAATATTTATTATTTAAACAATTGATTATATGAATGTAACATACATTTACAAGCATCAAATGCATTTTTACGGCAGTATATTACTGCCGTAAAAACGGGCAATCGGTAGAATGTATCAGACACACACACACTCTGATAATTTAGGGGTTGTAAGATCCTAAATCGTAAATGAAAACTAACAATTGTTCCAAACACGTGGTTTTGGAAACAAAGGAAGTTATGTAATAAGTCACAAAAAATGTAAATTTCTACTTACAAATTAATCTTATATACAGTAAAGTGGGGTGACTTGATAAAAATTTACACGAATTCAAGGTTGCACCGCACAGACAAGATTCATTATGCCCAAACCAAAAATATTTTGGATCACTTTGGCCTATGGGCAGGGCCGGAAAACAGCCGATTGGACCGATTGCGGCTAATCGGGCCCCGCGCTTTAGGGGGCCCCGCAGAAAGGACCCAATCTCTATTCTAAATTTTTAGTGTCTTTGGTTTTTTGGTATGAATTTCTTTTCCAAGTAAATTTTGTAAGCAAGGAACTTCAAAGTAATTCAGTAGACATATCAACAGCACTTTGCTCATTTGAAAAACTTTTAAACTGGTTGACCCAATACAGAAATACTGGATTTGAACAAATTTTAGTTCAGGCAAAAACACTAGCAGAAGAGTTAGAAATATCTCCAGAGTTTCATAATAAAAGACTCCGGAAAATAAACAAACATTTCATAATTGAAATGTTTGGATGATGATCCTATGATCATAATGGAAATGAGGGCGATGATGAACCTATTGTAGATCCATTGAACGCATTCAAGATATCTTTTTTTGAATATAATTTTAGATAGAGTTAAAGAATCATTAGAAGATCGTTTTGAACAATTAAAAAAACATAACGATTTATTTGGTTTTTTGGGAAAGTTTCCAAATATGAAAAAAGAAGAACTGCGAAAGCATGCAGCAGATTTGGAAATCGCTTTGACAGATTTAAAAATTTTGCAAAATGATAAATCTTGTGATATTGGGAAGGAAGCAGACGTAGAGGGTAATATATTAGTCGAAGAAATAGAAGTTCCCCATTCTTTCTCATTCTTTCAACTGAAGATTTCCAAAGTCCATTTTAAATTTTTAAATTTTTATCTGAAACAGAGTTACGGCATTTCCAAATTTATTTGTTGCCATTCCAATATATTTAACAATTCCAGTGAGCGTTGCATCTGGGGAAAGGTCGTTTTCTAGATTAAAACTAATAAAAAATTATTTAAGATCGACAATTTTTCAGAATCGATTAAACAATTTAGCGATAATGTCGGTTGAAAGAAGGAAGACAATTGGATTTTTATAAAATTTTAAAAGATTTTTCAGAAAAAAAACTTATAAAACATTTTCAGTCATATATTCATTAATAGGTATATTAATATTCATTGTTATAATTTATTAATAAGAATATATAATAGGATCTCATGTTTGGTATAGATTTTTTTAATGTACAAATATACTTACGCTAGGTCTGTATTACACTATCCCATTCTTTGGCAAAGAGTTTTATAAAACACAAAGTTACTAATATTATTATATGAAAATTTTTATAAAACATTTTACAACTTTGTAAAATAACGTTGACAGTGTAATACCAACCTTATGGTTTTTTTACCTTTGATTTTTATAATTTTTATTGAATTTTGCTTTCAATAAATAATTAAAATCTTGAAAATTATATATGAATTCTAATTAATTTATTTATTCTAACTAATTTTGTTAGTTGTTATAGCTTAGTTGGTATAACTATTAATTATAACAATTAATAATAAATAATTAACAAAATTAATTAATTAATAATTAACAATTATATTTATTATTAATTGTTATAATTAATAGTTATACCAACTAAGTTTGAAGGGCCCCGCAAAAAAATTCCAGTCGGGCCCCGCACTCCTCAGATCCGGCCCTGCCTATGGGAAACACAACCCACTATAGCCAAAAAATGTGTGTCCTCAAAATTAAGAGAGAAAAAAATATAATAGGGTTGGTTTCATCTCGCCCCACGATGGGGTTACTTGAAAACACCCTGAATTTGTACGCAATTTTCAATTACAGTCTCAATGGAGGCGACTTGAAATAGAAATATTCTAAAATATAGTTATTTTACACCTGAAACGGGCACAGTAGACTAATTTGATTTAATGAAACATCAGTATATGAGGATACAAAATTTATTTAAAATAAAATTAACAAACATTTGAAACTAATTATAAAAAAATCTTGAAATCTTAAAAATTAAGTAAACCAAAGTAGGACTCAAAATAGGAACAAATCTACCATAAAATCAAGACTTAATTAATTAACTTAACTTTATGTGTCCCCGTCTTAATAATTCCACTTTTGAATGCTTTCTACAAATTTCTTCTTTTTGTATGACTCATATATCCTCTACTTGTGGATACATATAAACTCCGGGCAGTAGCAGATCTTCTGCATCACAGGGAAATCCCCAGTCAGCAGCAATAGAAATTGCTCTCTCGCGATCCTTTTCTTCTTGATCTGTTAAGACTGGCTTGCCCCCAGGTGGTTTCTTATGCAAGCCTTTTATTTTCCTGTACAAGGTCACATATGGAATACCATGTTCCTCAATAAGAGTTCGTAAATTTCCTCTTTAGTACCGAGCCACAGCCTCATTTAGTTTCACTTCGTCATATTATCGATAGTTCCGACTACCGGGTCTCCTTTTATAATTACGCACCATTTTCAAGTCGCCCCTAAAAATTGGTACCCCATTAACGTAAGGTGCTTTAATATTTAAATTTGTGGTTAGGTATCTTTAGCCGAATAACTAAAGAACTAGAAAAAAAAAAATACTACTTTGTTTTATCAGTAGCCAGGCTTGCTACACATTATAAAGTATATAGGTGAAAAAAATTAAGCCGTATTTACCTTAAATTTCAATATTTTGTCACTGTTCCCTGCTGCGTTTAAGCGCGTAACCATTCACCATACTGCACAAAGTAAACCCTACTAAACTATCTATTGCGTTTGAATGCCTAAAACTTCACCCGCCAAACGGTAGTATCAATATTACAGGTGACTGAATTTTTCAATTCGCCCTGTATTTTCAAGTCACCCCACTTCACATTACAAATAAGATTAAAATGGATACTTAGGCGACCGCAGGGGATTCAGGTATGCCCTTGAAACGCTTGGATCCTGGAAGAATCTGTAACTCGTCCGAAATTCTTCTGGTTCGCTGGCAGGCAGCTAAATAATCGCTTGGATTATTAAGAAGTTAGATATTCGCAAATCTTCTGGCTTGATTGGCGCTAATGGCCCACAACGTTCGAATGTCGAACGGAAAAATCGCGATAACAAAACTTGTACGTTTACACTATAAAGTTTGCTGCAATAATGATGAATTTGTGGGACAATTCGCTGCATTGAATGGTGACCGACCGGTCTAAACTTACAATTTAGACGGAAATGTTCAGATTCAAATAAGGTAAAATTTATATACCGGTCTCTGGAAAATAGCGCACAATATTTTCCATTAAGGTAATAATATTTTTTGTTTGCGCTCAACGCGCGTAACAATAATTAAGAATTTAAGCATAATAAATTAAACATTTCTTACCTCATTTTTGATAGCTTCACAAAAGTAAATAATTACCACAATTCCTAAATAAACATTAATATACCAGGACAACGCATAAAAAGACCAAAACTTAAAGAATCTAGGAGTGGTTTTGAATTCTTCGATTTCATGTATTAAGACAACTGACCAAAAAGCGTCGATTACAAAATATAAAAACGTTGCAAGAATTCTTATCAGTATATGGTTGAAATATTTGTTTGTTGATTTTGAAATTTCATAGATTTTGTAATGTATTTCTATTAATTTTTTCATTAAATTATTACTATCTATTGTAATGGTTCCATTTAAGTTCGAAAATTCCAAATTAATTTTTTCGTAATAATGTTTCAAAATGTACAGAATGAAAAACAATTCATGTTCGACAGTAACAGGCGCTAATACGCAAAATGCATAATTTATGTAGGTGATGTAATTACTTGTTTTTATAAAAATATTCATAAATATAGAAACAGTAGGAGAGGTTAAAATAATTAATAAAGAGTAATAAGTAAAATTTTTCAATGCCACCATATTCATATTTTCAAAATCTTGTAACTCAGTAATTCCTTTTAAAATTTTCAACATTAAATTTCGATTTTTTAAACCAAAAATTGAATTAGAATAATGAAGAATTAAAAAAGATGTATGAACGACCAACAGTTCTCGAAAAAATTCATAAATATGTTCCTCATCGTCAGTTAAGTAAAATTTGTTATATATTTCTAAGCAACCACATAGAGTGCGTACTAAAATATTTAGAATTAAATAAATAATATCAAACTTTGTAACTGAGATTTTAATTTCCTGATTTTTTAGTGTGACTGTGTAACAAGAACACCCTGATAATTTGTAGATGAAATGCAAAGAAATATAAAATGATATTATTTTGTTTTGAATCATTTTTGTTAAAGACACTTTGAGCAACTCTATACATTCAATTGATCAATGATATTAATTCATTTAGTGGTGTTTATTAATTAAAAATAAGTAAATGATCAACAAATTACTTTTTTAATTACACTTATTATTTAAATTATTTTCAGTGTATTTCACATCATTTTCTTCTATTTAAATATTTAATGTAAAACGTAATAATCTTTGTTACCGTTTTTATAACAGATTGAAGTAATAATATTTTATTAATTATTTATTAACATATCACAAGTTTATAAGAGAAAACACAACTGGTGTGGATCTGGTTCTCAAATCTGACACACAATATGCAGTGGCGGCTGAAACAGGGTGGCGCTGAGACAGTGACCTAAAATTTTTTAATAAAAAAACTAAATTAAAATATTATTTGTACTTTAAAATTGCATTAAACTTGTTAAATATACTTGCATATATTTATTTTTATTATTTTTAATTCAAAGATTTTAAAAATTCTAGAAAACAATTCTCAAGTGAACACTTTTCATAGCGTCCTAATCCACAGTGTTGCCACATGCGATTTCTAATGTATTTATCTACGCAAGTAATAAAATTGAATTGGAAAGGGCAACAGCGAAGTGTAGTGTGTATGTATTAGTGAATTTGGTTCCGCGCGCACTCGCCAACCTCCGTCGAGTTGTCTTCGCCATGAGTGATCTCTACGTGGACCAGCTGTAAATACATAGACCATTACAGGCTTGTTTTGCACGCCATGTTAAAATTAATCACATTCCACGCGCCCTTGCGAACCTCCGTTGGGTTGTCTTTGCCGTGAGTGATCTCTACGTGGACCAGCTGTGAATACATAGACTATTACGGGCTTGTTTTGCACGCCAGATTGAAATTACTCGCGTTCCGCGCGCCTTCGCGAACTTCCGTCGGGTTGTCTTCGCCGTGAGTGATCTCTTCATGGACCAGATGTGAATACATAGACCATTACGGGCTGGTTTTGCACGCCACGTTGAAATTACTCGCGTTCCACACCACTCGCGAACCTCCGGCTGGTTGTCTTCGCCGTGAGTGATCTTTTCGTGGACCAGCTGTGAATACATAGACCATTACGGGCTTGTTTTGCACGCCACGTTGATTTTATTCGAGTTCCGCGCGCCCTCGCGAACTTCCGTCGGTTTGTCTTCGCCGTGAGTGATCTCTTCGTAAACCAGCTGTGAATACATAGACAATTACGGGCTTGTTTTGTACGCCACATTAAAATTACTCGCGTTCCGCGCGCCCTCGCGAACCTCCGTCGGGTTGTCTTCACCGTGAGTGATCTCTACGTGGACCAGCTGTGAATACATAGACCATTACGGGCTTGTTTTGCACGCCACGTTGAAATTAATCGTGTTCCATGCGAACTCGCGAACCTCCGTCGGGTTGTCTTCGCCGTGAGTGATCTCTTCGTGGACCATCTGTGAATGCATAGACCATTACGGGCTTGTTTTGCACGCCACGTTGAATTAATCATAAATTCGTTTACTGCGGTGTCGGGAAATGATGATCACCCTTCCACGAAATATTATTCAGGTCCCTACGCCTCGCAACCATAGGGGTATTCCCGCGAAGCTTGACCGGTTCTCTACGATTCACAGCCGTAGAAAGCCACAAAACATCAAAGGGTTGACAGACCTAACAAAACTGTAATCGCGGGTAGCAGATCCGTTCGTCAAAAATCACCGAATACACCGTCATGCACAGAAAGCAGCGGTTAGGCGTACAAACTATATCTACACGAGTAATAAACCCGTGTTGGATAGAACAGCAACTCATTATTGATTGCAAATAATGAGGTATAAGATCCTAGTCAACGCTAGTGATCTTAACAATGATATATGGTATGATATGGACCGCATGCCTAGTTTGGAAGTGTAGATTTGATAGTAATATTGGAGTAAAAACTTACGTTATCACTATAAATCTGAATTTACCTTACAGCCTTCACAATCAGACGCATTAATAAACATGTTTGTACTATTTCTGAAGACAAGACCGTTAATAAACTATTTGTTTTAAATGTATCCCAGCGTTTCTTTGTAGACATAGCCTCCCGCTCCAAGAACGAATCGACTTAATAATCCAAAAAAACACAACGTAGGGTAAGACGAATAAAATGACCAGTACATAAAACCCCTACCGTCACAAACTGGTCATTAAATTTACGCTCTTAAAAATTACATGCAACATTTGCCAAAATATAATAAGAATTTTGACAAAATAATTTAAACAAAATAAAAATGAAAAAAAAAACAAAAAATAAAATTGAGTCCTTTGCCTGGGAGAGCCCAGTTTGTTGGGTAGCAAGCGAGCAAGATAACCATTAGACTAGGATACGCCTTCTATTATATAGTATGTTACATAACTATAACTTTTGTACATCCTCAACCAAAAAGCACAAAAAATGCGTTATTTTCCGAAAACATAACTGATCAAAAATTCCTGTTGTACTATTCCAGTTCACACCAATGTACACTACTTACATTTTTTTCAGATTTTTAGTTTATATCATCTGAGCAATTTTGGCAAAAATCGAATCAAAATAATTTATTTTGCAAAAATAAATTTTGATGGTTAATCCGCGTACTATATATATATTCTTTATTTCCTTAGGCCTTGCGGCGTTCAGGGTATTAGCCATTACAAAAATAAAACCAAATAAAATCAATCCAAAAATACATAAAAAAAAACAATCCACTACAATTTACAATTTACAATGTTTTTCCCTTTTCTATCTTATTGCTCCAATGTCCCTCTCCTTCTTCCTGTTCTCCTTCCTTCTTGCTTCCTGTTCTCTCGCCCATCTTTGCTTTATTTTATTTTATTTTATTTCATTCTCTTCCCTTCCAATCATTTCTTCGCCCCTCCTCTTATCTCTCTTCCTTCCTCCTCATTTCTAGGTAACCTCATCCCCCTTCCTTCCTTCCATTTCTCCCCTTCTGCTCCCCACCGGGTCTCCTCTTTCTTTCCTTTACCCCTTCCTGTTATCCTTCCCCAATCTCCATCCTTCTTGCCTCTAATTCCCTCGCCCACCTATCCCCCCTTCCATCTTCGTGCAGCAGGTCTAATGTGCTCCCCGACCATACTGTCATCTCTCTACACCTCTTCGCGAGGTGCTCTATATCTTCCTCCTCCTCCCCGCACATCCTGCACATCTTTTCCTCCTGTTTCCTCCAATATCTATTTCCTCTCTCTTCATTCCCGCACCTTAGCCTCGCAATCCTCCTAACTATCTCTCCTGACCTTCCTCTTTCTCCCTTTAAGTATCTTGGTACCCCTATAGTTCTGACCTCCTTATATCTCCCTGCGCTCCTTGATTTGTCTATGCTGACTGTCCTTTCTTGCTCCCCCACTTCCTTATCCCTCCTTCACAACTCCTCAATCAGGCTTATCCCGTATTTTCTTCTCCTTTCCACCTCTGTCGCATCCACTCCGCATCTCCAGTAATACTCCTTTCTCATCTCTCCCCATGCGTACCATCTTCCTTTCTGTTCCTCTTTGACTCTTTCCTCCCAGCATTCCCTCATTATTCTTTTGTCTGTTTCTATTCTAACTTTCTCCTCGTACTTAACCGCCCTCCTTCCTGTACCCACTTTAATCTTATCCCTTTTCAGTTCCTCTCTTACAATATACCCTGGTGTTGTTCTATCTACCCCTAAGATCCATCTCAAATACCTCTCCTGTACTCGTTCTACCTTCTCCCATTCCTTCCATCTCCAAATTTCCACCCCATATAGCAGGATGTTTTTCACCACGGCGTCAAACAACCTCAATCTCCATCTAATATCGTCGCTAAACTTCCTCTCTCCTATACTCCACAGCTTCCCCATGACTATCCTTGCCTTCTTTACTCTTTCCCTTATGTGTTGTTCAGCCCCGTTGTTCCTCGTTAGTACATAACCTAGGTATTTTATACTCTTCACCACTTCTATTTCTCTGCCACCCCATTTCCATTTTATCTTCCTTCTTCTTCCTCCTTCTTTACCAAATACCATTACCTTAGTCTTATCCCTGTTTACTTCTAGTTTTTTCCTTTTGAAATATTTATCCGCCCTTTCAATCATTCTCTTAAGCTCCTGTTCCCCCTCTGCCATCAATACAATATCGTCCGCGTACCCCAATGTCCACAACTTCATCTTGATCCCAGGCCCATCGCCCCCCCCCCACCCCTTGGCTGCGTTACTGGTTGTGGTTAACAAATTTTATCTTCAACTCTCCGAGCAGCGCCGTGTAATCTGCTGGTCCTAAGAGGGGCCCAGGCCCGCCGCCCCCCCTTGACTGCGCCACTGGTTGTGGTTAACAAATTTTATCTCCAACTCTCCGAGCAGCGCAGTGTAATCTGCTGGTCCTGGGAGGGGTCCAGGCCCGTGCCCTCCCCTTGACTGCGCCACTGGTTGTGTTTAATAAATTTTATCTTAAACTCCCCGAGCAGCGCCGTGTACTCTGTTGGTCCTGGGAGGGGCCCGGACCCGTCGCCCCCCCCCCCTTGGCTGTGCCACTGGTTGTGGATAACAAATTTTATCTTCAACTCTCCAAGCAGCGCCGTGTAATCTGCTAGTCCTGGGAGGGGCCCAGACCCGTCGGCCCGCCCCTTGGCTGCGCCACTGATAGTAATAATTTAGAATGGGCACCCAAAGCTACAATTTTATGAACCACCGATATTTGTGCTATCTGTAGTTCGGAGCATAATAAAATATATATAATAAAAAATATTTCACTTTCAAGTCGTACTTGAAAGTATGAATTGAAAACGAAATATTTTTAATTATTTTTATTTTCATTATGGTCAACTTTGGTCATCAAATTTTTTACCAGCTTACACATCGCGTTTTCGAGAAAAATCGTATTCCCTCTACCTTGATACATTGTGTATATCAATTCTAAATCACAGGCCAGATTGAGTTGGATTGGGGGCCAGATATTAAAAAATCACAGAAGACGGGTGTGAGAAATTTTAAAAATCATTTGAGAACGTACTAAATATTCTCGTGTTTTAGTATATTGTGACGCAAGCTGGAACACACGTGGTGAAGGACAGTCTACAACTGGATACATTTATAATTTGAATGATGGCGATATACTTTGGAAGTCAATAAACCAGCCAACAATTAGTTTATCGACACGTGAATCAAAGTATATATCTATTTTTGAAACTATACGAGATGGTAAGTGGATTATAAATTTCTTAGAAGAATGCAAACTCAAAGATGTATACGTCAAGAATAGAAAAATTGTCATCACGTGCGACAATCAAGCTGCAATTTGCATAAAGTGGGTTTTACACGATTCAATTTGTTGATCAATTAATTGAAAAAGTTGGCCTTCAATTAATTGATGTGTGTAAAGTGTAAAAATTTCGTCAATTAATTGATCAATTAATTGACAAAAATTTGATCAATTTATTTTGAAAATAGAACAAGTTCTATTTCTCGTCAATTTTTAATCAATATTTTATGGAATTCTAGGTATATTTTTATCTGTTAAGATATTGCCAACTGTTTAGTTGTAGCATAACCTCGAAATATATTATTTGTGTTTCGTTTTCAAATCTAACATAACCTCAAACGTTCTAATTTATCATCATCTAGTTTATTTCTTTTGTTTTTGTTCACAGCTCGTAATTTTGTGAAGATTTTTTCAATATTTTCATTTTGATAAATATATCAACATGTTTTACAGTTCGTAATGTAAACATTTTCAAAAAAATTGATAAATAAATTGATGCGTGTAAAGTGATGTTTTTTTTCCAAGGTTACCAAAAAGGTTCAATTAATTGAATTAATTGAAATTTTTTTTGGTAACCTTGGAAAAAAAAACATCACTTTACACGCATCAATTTATTTATCAATTTTTTTGAAAATGTGTAAAACCAACTTAACAAAAAATTCAAATAACACGAAAAGAACAAAACCTATAAGTTTGAAGTATTTATATATTCGCGAAGAAGTAGAAAATGAGCATTCGAACTGGAATATATACCCACTGAAGATAATGTAGCAGATATTTTAACCAAACCTGTACCTCAAGAAAAGCTTGGGAAACATCTATCCAAAATAGGAATAAATTAAATTATGTTCAAAATATTTTATATTTTATTGAGTGTGTGAGCTTGTTGATGCTGCATTTAAAATACTACTATAAAATATTCTCCATGATCTGGTTGTCATAGATAACATATGTATTTGACAGTTGTAAAATAAATAAATATAAAAAGTACATCGTGTCAAAAGTACTCCTTAATCCATTTTACAAGGTTGATTATTAAAATTACTATTAAACATTACTTTAAAAAACAATTTTAAAGTAATGATTACGAAAAAACAAGTGGCAGAAATTTCATGCGAGTCTTTTGAAACTTATTGTTGGGCCGGTGCGGCCCGAGGGCCGTAGGTTGGACACCGTTGCAATATATAAATCAAAAAGTGTTCCCCCAAATATTTTACTCACCAGTCGCTACTGATCCTTAATAATAATAAAGGACACTAATTATAATTAAGGATTTAAGCATAATAAACTAAATAATTCCTTACCTCATTTTTGATAGCTTCACAGAAGTAAATAATTACCACAATTCCTAAATAAATATTAACATACCAAGAAAACGCATAAATGAACCAAAACTTCAAGAAACTAGGAATAGTGAGGAATTCTTTGATTTCACAAATTATGACAACTGACCAAAAAGCGTCGATTACAAAATACAAAAATGTTGCGAGAATTCTTATCAATATATGTTTGAAATATTTATTGGTTAATTTTGAAATTTCATAGATTTTGTAATGTATTTCTATCAATTTTTTCATTAAATTATTACCACCTCTTGTGATGGTTCCACTTAAGTTCGAAAATTCAAAATTAATTTTTTCGTAATAATTTTTCAAAATGTACAGAATCAAAAATAGCTCATGTTCAGCAGTAACAGGCACAAATACACAAAATGCAGAATTTATATAGGTGATGTAGTTACTAGTTTTTGAAAAAAAGCCCAAAAATATTGCAATAGTAGGAGAGGTTAAAATAACTAATAAAGAATAATAAGTAAAATTTTTCAATGCCACCATATCCATATTTTCAAAATCTTGTAACTCAGTAATTCCTTTTAAAATTTTTAACATTATATTTCGATTTTTCATTCCAAAAATTGAATTAGAATAATGAAGAATTAGAAAAGATATATGAATAACGAACAGTTCTCGAAAAAAATCATGAAAATGTTCCTCATTGTCAGGTAAGTAGAATTTGTTATATAATTCTAAGAAACAAGATACAGTGTGTGCTAAAATATTTAGAATTAAATAAATTATATCAAACTTTGTAACTGAGATTTTAATTTCTTGGTTTTTTAGTGTGATTGTGTAACCAGAACACCCTGATAATTTGTAGATGAAATGCAAAGAAATATAAAATGATATTATTTGGTTTTGAATCATTTTTGCTGACGACACTTTGAACAACTCTATACATTCAATTGATCAATTATATTAATTCATTTAGTGGTGTTTATTAATTAAATATAAGTAAATAATCAACAAATTACTTTCTTAAATACACTTATTATTGAAATTATTTTCAGTGTATTTTCACATAATTTTCTTCTACATCAATATTTTATATAATAAGTAATAAACTTTGTTACCATTTATAATAACGGATTAATGTAAATATATTTTATTAATTATATATTTACACTAGCTGAAAACCCGTGCTTCGCTACGGTATATTGATGGTCTCATTGGCATAAAATGCGCAGTTTGTTTTTAAACTTGTGTATGGGTAACCTTTGTAACAAAAAATCTAGTCGATATCTCATCTGTCCTAAGAGATATTGAGGAATCCGTGAAAAAACATTTTATTCCTTTTCACCAGATAGGGGTCGAACTTGAAAAAATCCTTTCTTAGTGGGTTCTTACGTCATACTGAAAAATATACTCTCCGAATTTATTATTTCTAACAAAAAAATACTAATTTACCCTTTAGGAGTGAAAGAAAACGGTCAAAACACATATATGCCAAAATGGAATGTTATAACTCAACAACCGCTGGAAATACAAAGGGTTCTATAATTCACCCCAAATGTAGATTCACCCCTTTAGGAGTTAATTAAGGTAAAATCCTGAAATTTATTTTTCGGCATTTGTATGGGTAATCTTTATAAGCAAAAACCAAGTCTATATCTTATTGATACTAGAAGATATTAAGGCGTCCTTGAAATCACAATTCTCTCTTTTCACCCTTAAGTTTAGTTATATATATATATATATATATATATATATATATATATATATATATATATATATATATATAGAAATTAAATATCAAAATACTGCCTCACCGGGAATCGAACCCGTCAATGATTCCGACAAAACAAAAAGGCAATAATTGAATGCGAGCCGTTTAAAACTTTTTGTTGGGTCGTAGGCTGGACACCATTGTAGTATATGGATCAAAAAGTGTCGCCCCAAGTACAAGGTGTCTCAAAAGAAATTTTATATTTAGTGGATCGATTAAAAAAAAAGT
Source organism: Liopterus haemorrhoidalis (assembly GCA_963971575.1). Lineage (NCBI taxonomy): Eukaryota > Metazoa > Arthropoda > Insecta > Coleoptera > Dytiscidae > Liopterus > Liopterus haemorrhoidalis. The sequence goes on along the minus strand of OZ020617.1, from coordinate 33,598,975 downwards.
AAGCCGTATATAGAAAAAATGTTTATTAATTATTAAAATACACTTTTTGTGGATTTATTTCTTAAAAATAATATCGTCTAAATGTAGACCCTCGCGTTCTCGGCACTCATTTAATCGAACAGTAAAATTACTTATGACGTCTCGGCAGGTGGACTCAGGGATGGCTGCCATTTCGTGACGGATATTTTCTTTCAAATGCGCCAGTGAAGTCGGTTTATTGGCGTAAACTTTAGATTTAAGATAACCCCATAGGAAAAAGTCCATAGGGGTTAAATCTGGACTGCGTGGAGGCCAATTTATGTCACCTCTCCGGGAGATCAATTTGCCTGAGAAAATTTCACGAACACGTGGCAGAGACATATTGGGTGTGTGTGAAGTTGCTCCGTCCTGTTGGAACCATGTTCTTTGGTTATAGCCAGGAAAGTTTTGCAGTTCAGGTACCAAGAGGTTATCTAACATCTCCACATAACGCTCTGAATTCACTGTAACTGCACGCCCCCTTTCGTCTTCAAAAAAGTAAGGGCCGATAATTCCTCGCGCCGATATCGCAGCCCATACGGTCACTTTAGGCGAATGTAGGGGTTTCTGATGTTTGCGTTTCGGATTCGTTGCACTCGAGTAGCGGCAGTTCTGCTTATTTACGTGGCCATTAAGATGAAAATGAGCTTCATCCGAAAACAAAATGTTGGTAAACGTTGAAAATTGCTCAATCACCTGATTTACGAAATTAAGCCTCTGACTGGCATCTTGGGGCTTTAATTCTTGCACCAATTGAATTTTGTAGGGGTGCAGCTTTAGGTCTTTGTGCATAATGCGATGTAATGATGATCTATGCACATTTAAAGCACTTGCGCGCTTCCGAATTGAAAGGTTCGGGTCGTCACGAACAGACTGAAAACGTGGAGAATGTTATCCACGTTTTCTACCGTTCTTGATGACCTAGGTCGCCCGGATTTTGATTTATCCAGCGTTGTACCAGTCTCTTCAAACTTTTTAAGCCAATGTCGAATGAGAGGAATGCTTGGCGCATCATTTAAGTGGCGAAAACCTCGAATACTGCAGAATTGTCTGCGCGCTACAATCGCCGAATCACCGTTTTTGTAAAACTCTCGCACGCATAACGCGCGGTCTGCTCCCGAGAAACGCTCAACTCTTTCAACTCTTTCAACTCTTTAATGGCCGGTTAATAAAGAACTAGTTAAGTGTTTTAAATCAAGTTATGACTAACTCGAGTCAAAACTACGTACAAAAACATGTAGTTTTTAATTAAGTTAGGGATAACTCGAGTTAACCGCTTAACGCTCAACGACGTATTTAGACGCGCTCTGTTCACTAGTAGAAATGCTCAGCGACGTGATAGGACACGCATGTCGTGTTTATACTTACAGAATTTTTCAGCAACGTGTGATAGGACACGTTTCATTTATTCACATACTAACGCTGATTGAATCTACATTTACTAAACAAGTTTCTAAACAAACTGATTTGTATGGAACTTTACGCTCAAATAGGAAGGATTTGCCGCCTGAAATTGCAAAGAAAAAAATTAAAAAGGGAGAATCTATAGCTTACAGACGACGTAAAGTAATGGTCATGAAATAGCATGATAAAAAATATGCTTATTTACTGTCAACAGTGCAGAACCCAGAAATGACAGAAACTAATAAAAAAGACAAAGAGGGTAAGTTTATAAAAAAAAAAAACGAAATTACTAGTTGATTATAATAATACCATGGGTGGTGTCGATCCTTTGGATCAACAATTACACGATTACGAGATTACTAGAAAACGAGGGAAAAAAAGTTATATATATTTTTTTATGCATTTACTAGATCTAACAGTATTCAACACTTTTATTTATAAAAAAAAAAATGGTGGTGCTATGGATAATTTAGAATTCAATATACAATTAGTAGAACAGATTATTCAAAAATATCATTCAAGAGCATTTACCAAAAAGGCAGGACGTCCAAAGAAACCTGGGCCACTAAGGTCGACGAAAAGACATTTTCCTGACTTCAACCCCCCTACAAAAAGTTATAAAATCCCATATAAACGCTGTGTGGTATATTCCTCAAAAAAAAAAGATAAGATGGGGAAAAGGTTACCAAAAGAAACAAAATATTGTTGTAAAGAGTTGTTCTTTGGCCTGCTCCTTGTTTCAAAATATATCATACGGAAAAAAATAATTAGAAAATATGGCATTTTTATAAATAAAATAAGTTTGATTTTTAATATTTGTCATTTTTTTTACTAAATCAGTTTTAAAAATTTGTATTTTTTGATAAGAATGTTAATCTGTCTTATATGCACGTAGTATACAATATACGTAAATAAAATATTAAATTAAACGTTTTTGTTATTATAATTCATTTTAATGCGTTTAAAAAAGTATATACTTCAAATTTCAGGAATAAAAAACATTGTTTTTTTACCATAAAACACTCAAAAAATTGGGCGTTAATCGGTTGATATATATTTGCAAATTCTATATGGTATTTGCAATAATTTGAAAACCCAATATCGACGTAACAAACAGACAACCGTTCATAGCACATAGATTTTTAACAAAAAAAAGCTTACCTGTCTATACACCTCTTCACAGTAATATATAATCAAAACTACACTAAGCAGAATATTTGTACACCAAGAAACCATCATTGCAGCCCAGTAACTCGTAAGTTTTGCGCCATCAAAAACCCCATCGTGAATAAAGGTATTAAAATGAAACAATTCTTGCGCTATGCACAAAAATGCATAAAATATTTTAATGAAATAATGATTGTAATGTATCTTTATTAATTGGACAATTGTTATTAATTTATCATGAATTTTTAGTAAAACCTTAATACTATAACCGTGTTTAGAACTCAAAAGCTTGTTATTTAATTCTTGAAAATAACATTTTAAAATGTAAAGTAAAGTTAGAAATTGATGTTCCATGATTTTTGGAAAAATTAGAATTATAGCAAAAAATATAAGAGATCCTACATCATTAGTTGTTGCAAAAAGTTCTAGAAATATACCAACAAAACCCACAGTTAATAAAATTATCAAAATGACTTTAAAAAATATTTTTATATCCTTAAAGTTTTTCTCATTTAAACAGCATTTAATCTCTTCAAATGTTATCAAAATATTCAATAAATCATTGCGATTTTTAATCCCAAATAAAACATTGACAACTTGTACTGATAACATTGTAAAATTTCCGATAAATAAAGTATGTAAATTATCATTGGTCAATTCTTCATCATCGGGAACATTCATTCTATGAACAATGTTATGAACACAAAAATAAGTAGCGAGAACAATATTTAAGAACAAAAGAATTAAATCAAATTTTAGAACCACTATTTTATAACTGTTTTCAAACTGAATTGTGTAACAGGCATTACCAGATATTTTATTTAAAATGTGCATAGGTTTGTAAAACTTAAAGATATTTTGTAACATTTTTTAATAGTTTAACACTGAATAAAACTAAACAGTACTAAAATTGATTATCGAAGATTATGTAGAAATTATTGCTATTTTGTTTACTTTTAATCTAATATATTAATGAAACAATTGTTTTGAAAATTAATGTTTATTAAATATTAATTTATCAGATATAAATAAGTACACTTAATTTATTTAATAGGACGCACTTTTTTAAGCCTTTAATTTACTATTTAACTACCGACAAACTAAATCGCGTTTGTTGCATGCTTTAAGCTCACTGTACACACAAACCAATCCTCATAGACGTGACATCAATAAGTTCATACCTATACACATTGGGGGCTCTTATTAAAAAATTTCTTGATATTTTGGCTTTGGTAGCTTAAATATGGTTAGCTTTGACCATTTTAAGAATTTTTGTCTGTCTGTTGTTGTTCTCCAAGCAAAACTCAAAAACTACGGTCGGATGTAATTTTGTATATATGGTTATAATATAGCCACTTCTATGATAGGATATTGTATACGGGTGTACCTGGGTTAACCAATTCCCGGTTTAACGTACTATTTTATGAATCTGCTCTTAAACAAACAATATCCACCTATATTTCCGTCAGTAGGTTTCTCTCTTATGCAAGACCCAGTCGGAGTTACCACGGTTAACGATTTCCCGCTTTAACGAAATATTTTGTAGATCTGCATTTAAACAAAGAATATTAATATTTATGTCCATCAGTGTGTTCCTCTCCTATGTAATACCCAAAAGAGTGTACTTTTTCGAGTGTACCCCGCTTGACGAATTCATATTGTACATGTGAAAGTCTGTCTGCCTATAAGAGCAGTCTGTCTGCCTATCCCACTAAAATTGGACTAAAATTCATGACATTTCCAACATATATTAAGGTCAATCTGAGCAGATTATGGGTTATGTTTCACATCATCAAATTCAGTTTGATCATTATCGAGAGAAGGTCAAAAGAAATAGTTCTTTAGTTTTGTTACAAATTTTAAAGTTAAAAATCATCAGTTTTTTGTTTAGTTAACACACAGTTATACATACAATTTTCAGTGGTATATGGTATATCAAAAGTGAATGTGAACATTTTAAATAGTTAATATATATATATATATATATATATATATATATATATATATATATATATATATATATATATATATAAGGTGGTATTGGTTTAGGTCTTAAACCAGCCTCCGCTAGGTACACCCCTATATATATATATATATATATATATATATATAGGGGTGATGAAACGGTTGGAAGGGAAGAGAATGGAATAAAATAAATTAAAGATGGGCGAGAGAACTGGAAGCAAGAAGGAAGAAATGAGAGAAAATGTAATATATTGTAAATTAAATTGTATGTTATGTAATTTGGATTGTTTTGTATTGTTTTGGTTATTTTATTTATTTTATTTCTATTTGTAATGGCAAATGCGCTGAACGCCGCAAGGCCTAGGGAGAAATAAAGAATATATATATATATATATATATATATATATATATATATATTAGAGGTCTGCACGGGCTCGGGCTTGGCCCGTGGGCTTAGGCCGGGTTCGGGCCGACTGACATGTATTATATTCGGGCTCGGGCCGGGCCGGGCCGGAGAAGAACAATAATACCTTTAAATAATATATTTTTAAACCTTCGTTAAAAAATATATATTTTTTTTTTATTTCTAGTTTTATAATTATTACAAATTGTAAGCAATTTTTGTATCAGAATATTTTTTTAACAAGGTTTATTCGGGTCAAATTTAAAATTTTGTCGGGTTCGGGCCGGGTAGATGCAATAATTGTATTAATATTTTCGGGCTCGGGCCGGGCCGGACTGGAAACATAACGGGCCGGGCCGGGTAAAGGTGGTCCAAAATAGGCCCGTGCAGACCTCTAATATATATATATATATATATATATATATATATAATCCTTTATTTCCCCTCGACCTTTCGGTGTTTAGGGTATTTACTACAATTACAAAACATATCATATCTCATATCAACATCCCAACGTCCTATTAAAGATACATCACATTACATTACTTTACATTACAATTTATTTTACTCCATTCTCTTCCCTTCCAACCATTTCTTCACCCCTCCTCCTATATCCCTGCCTTCCTCTCCATTTCCAGGTAACCTCAGCCCCCTTCCTTCCTTCCTTTTCCCCCCTTCTGCTTCCCACCGGGCTTCTTCCTTCCTTCCTTTACCCCTTCTTGTTACCCCAATCTCAATCCTTCTTGCCTCTAATTCCCTCGTCCACCTCTCGCCCCTTCCATCTTCGTTCAACAGGTCTAATGTGCTCCCTGACCACACTGTTATCTCCCTACATCTCTTCGCGAGGTGCTCTATATCTTCTTCCTCCTCCCCACACATCCTGCACATCTTATCCTTCTGTTTCCTCCAATATCTATTTCTTCTCTCATCATTCCCGCACCTTAGCCTCGCAATTCTCCTAAAACTCACTCTTGACCTTCCTCTTTCTCCCTTCAAGTAACTTGGTACCCCTATGGCTCTGACCTCCTTATATCACCTTGCGCTCCTTGATTTGTCTATTCTGACTGTCATTTCTTGCTCCCCCACTTCCTTATCCGTCCTCCACACCTCCTCAATCACGGTTATCCCTTCGTTTCTCCTCCTTTCCACCTCTGTCGCATCCACTCCGCATCTCCAGTAATACTCCTTTCTTATGTCCCCCCATGCGTACCATGTTCCTTACTTTTCCTTTCTGGCTTTTTCCTCCTAACATTCCCTCACTATTCTTTTGTCTGTTTCTCTTCTAACTTTCTCCTCCTGCATAATCGTCCTCCTTCCTGTACCAACTTTCATCTTATTCCTTTACAGTTCCTCTCTTACAATATACCCTGGTGTTGTTCTATCTGCCACCAAGATCCATCTCAAATACTTCTCCTGTACTCGTTCTACCTTCTCCCATTCCTTCCATCTCCATATTTCCACCCCATATAGCAGGATGTTTTTTAAATAGTTAATAATAAATCAGTATATTTAACTCTATATTACATAAAATCAGGTACATGTGAAAGTCTGTCTGTCTGTAAGGTTATCCCACTAAAATTGTACTTAAATTCATGAGATTTTCAACATATCTTAAAGTCAGTCAGAGCAGATTATGGGTTATGTTTCATATCAGAATTTTAATTTTAGGGGTGAGTTACTAAACCAACTTCGTTTTTTATATTTTTTATTTATTTTTTTTTTATTTATGAGGAACTTAAGAATCTGAAGAAAAGCTAGACGCCTAGGCCTCCTATTTCCAGGTTTCATGACTATGTTTTCAGTCAATATTCATTCAGGAGTAATAGTGTCCGTATTACGTCCATCTTTTAGCGTACACAGAAAGGCACCTTGTTACCGCGGATTGCACGCGTGCCGGTGCTCGCACCGCGCGCTCTTTCATATCATTAAGACCACATGAGTCGTGCCGACACCTGAAAATCGCTAATTACCTTAACCCGCGCATTTTTTAGCAGGTATTGCCAAAAATGACCCAATCAATGGGCAGAGTTAAACCCTTATTGGCTGAAATCCGTTAATTCCCCAAATGACGCAGTTAATTTTGTAACCGTACAAAATGGCTAGGACCCTTTTTAAAATAATTTACGTTGTGTATGTATAAAATGTGTAACCCAAAATCGACCACTGGATGGTGAGTAGTTGTAAGACAGGAAATAAGAAAACGTTCTTAATTTAAACCAAAAATATATTTATTATAATCTCTGTTTAGAAATACAACGTACTGCCTATTAGGTAGAATTTCTTTATTTAAATAAGTTTTGGTACTCCCAAAATAAGTTTATTCATACACACGCTCGTCAGCATATTCTATTTTATGTATAAAATCTACAGAGAGTAAAGTCTATCTCAAATAAGACTGCAGCCACCCGAAGGTAGTACGAATAATGCCAATCCCGTTACAACTCCCCCCCCCCTCATTCGTAACTTTTGTTAGACTGCCATCACTTGACCAAACGTATTGTGCGACATACGGTGTTATGAACACATGAAGTTACCACCTTGTATAAGTTAGGTCGGGCCTTGCAGGTAGGGTCCGCTGGCCGACGGTACCCTCCTCGGACGTCTGGCTCTTCTGGCCGTGTTACGTCACCCCTCGTAGTCAAGGCACAAGTAATATGCAACAAGGGGTCGTCAAGGCCACGTACCGAGAAGGCTTATTACTTTTGATTCAAGTGATTTTGGTCAAACAAAATCATAGCCCTGCGCGAAACGTAGGTGAGAGGTGTAAAGCACGGTGTCCTTGTGGAGCGAGTATATAGAGGAGTTTTGGCGCAAAGTAGCGCGGCGCACAGCAGCCGTGAAGGAAGTTTAGGCATAGCCTAGTGGAGCGGTTATGAGGAGGAGTTTTGGCGCAAAGCAGCCCGGCGCACAGCAGCCGTGAAGGAAGTTTAGGCATAGCCTAGTGGAGCGGTTATGAGGAGGAGTTTTGGCGCAAAGCAGCCCGGCGCACAGCAGCCGTGAAGGAAGTCTAGGCATAGCCTAGTGGAGCGGTTATGAGGAGGAGTTTTGGCGCAAAGCAGCCCGGCGCACAGCAGCCGTGGAGGAAGTCTAGGCATAGCCTAGTGGAGCGGTTATGAGGAGGAGTTTTGGCGCAAAGCAGCCCGGCGCACAGCAGCCGTGATGGAAGTTTAGGCATAGCCTAGTGGAGCGGTTATGAGGAGGAGTTTTGGCGCAAAGCAGTCCGGCGCACAGCAGCCGTGATGGAAGTTTAGGCATAGCCTAGTGGAGCGGTTATGAGGAGGAGTTTTGGCGCAAAGCAGCCCGGCGCACAGCAGCCGTGAAGGAAGTCTAGGCATAGCCTAGTGGAGCGATTATGAGGAGGAGTTTTAGCGCAAATCAGCCCGGCGCACAGCAGCCGTGATGGGAGGCTAGGAACAGCCTAGAGGACTGCGGTATGGTGAAGGTAGGGACCAGAGTGTGGATGTGGGAGCTCTGGTGTCGATTCATTCCAAACGTTGCCTTATAAACCCTACAAAAATGAGACAACAAACAAATTTGCTGTAAGATAGACAGAGTAAAATAGTGACGCCATCGGAACTCATAAATAAGAATATAACATAACAAAAAATGTGTACAAAAAATTAACATTATACAGCTTTCAAAATATAAACCATTCCGTCATAAAATGTCAACAGACTCCTCATTCTTTCTAAAATTTGTAAATAACATTTGTGAATTATGCTCAGACCCTAAGCCCTTTAATATTGACCGACAGCAGATACAGAGTTCTTGACCCTGACATAAACCAGATTTATTTATAATATATTTTTAACAAATTTTACATAGAAACAATTTAACAACAACTGAAATAATGTTATAATATTGCAAACGATATGATTAAATAAAAAAAATAAAAATAGCAATAATATAATACAATATAAAGTAAAGTAGGCTAAGTAGTTAAACAAAATGAATAAGTATGGCAGAGTCGTACTGCCACAATTTGTATAAATAGTAGCTCCAAATCTAGGACCGCTACCAGTTCATCCTGGTCAGTATAGCTCGCTTTACGCTTGGGCTACAACAACAACGCGCTTTACGCTGCGTTTGCATCCTCGCTTTACGCGGGTTTGCACCACGGTCCGCTTTACGCGGGACCGCCACAAAAGCGCTTTACGCTGCGTTCGACGCGACGACTTGCTTTATGCGCAGTCGCAATAATTCGATTTACGCGGAGTTCGACGCGACGACTCGCTTTACGCGCAGTCGCGTTCGCTTTACGCGGACTCCAACCTAGCTAACCCCCTTCCCGTTAGTTCCTGCACCAGGCACCACCGCCTCCAGCAATGACGATGGGGAAGAACGTCTCGATGGAAGCCCAACGTTCCTAGAGAAGAAAGACCCGAGAGCCCGGTACTCTGCACCACTAACATCATTGGAAGCGGCACCCCATAGTTAGACCGCGCCCGGGGCCGATCACCCTCTCGAAAGTGGCGCCCCATATTTTTTCGCGCCCGTGGCAAAATATCGACAGCCAGCTATAACCACTCGGGACAACGACACCATTCCAGTGCCGCTAACCGCTGCTCCCACACGGCTCCCAAGACCGAGATACGCCTTTGTCTGGGCACAAAACCGTGTGGATACTCGGAAGTACCACAGCGCGGACTGGAATCCATGACCAAATCAGCCTTCAGCTTTTCTGTCCTCAATACTCCATTGGCCTTCTTGCATGAAGCGCCACCCCAAGCATCCTAACCTACAGTCACCCATCGCTCTAGATGAGCATTGGAACGAAGGACTGCACAGGATCAGCGCATCGTACATTCCGTCACCGTCACCTCACCAAGATTTTCGGCGCGACGGACCACAACGCCTGCTCTGGTGTTGCTCGCCATGGAACCTTCAGGGCGCTCTCATCACAACGTCTGCTCTGCCGCTGCCGCCATTGAGCCTGCTGGCGCTGCCACCAAAGGACACTAGTTCGTCCAATTACGTCCACCATGGACCCAACCACGACGCTCGCCGTCCATCGTATATTGACGCCGCGACGCCCATCACCATGTTGGATGCTCGCCGCCTACAACGACGCTCACCGTCCCTTTACAATCTCTAACCACAATCCTAGTCCTCAACTTTGTATTGTTGTTTTATATTGTTAATATGTTTAGTTTAATACATCGTTTGTAACGTTTATTTATACCTTTGTTAAATAAATATGTAAATTCAATTGTTGTTTCATTTAGGGCACCCCTAAAGGGTCACCCAACCTCAATTTCAGACGCTTTAGCAAGACAAGGTTCTTCAAGCTCAGGCGACATACTAGAAACCCTGCTCGTGAGCTTAGCCTGGGTACCTTGTTCTGGATAGTCATCTTAGGGACCTCTCCTGGGGTACTACCTTCTGCAATAACCTACAGTTTATAGCCGGTTACGAACGGTTAAGCAGAACCTGTAATTTATATAAAAAAAATTACACAAATTATTTGACATAAGCAGGAATAGAACACTCACGTCCGTGCCCTTGCTCAGCAGTAACATAGCAGGTACAGACGATTTAACGTTTGCAGCTACAGGCTTGCCTAGACTTACAGAATATTTAACTAACTATTCAAGTTTTTGAAAAAAATTATCTGAATTTTGTCAATGCTAGAAAGGGTAGAGAAATCTTTTCCCCAGTAATTTGTATCGTATTTAAAAACTATAGAAACGTCCTCTCTGATCATGATTGAATAAACCGAAATATACCTACTTACTTAACACCCACCACAGTCCATTATCTTACCAATTATTAGACCTTATTCCGTCCAAAAAATAATAGGATTAATTATTTATTGTTTTTTAAGTTTAACTATTTTTTTCCAATTTTTAATGCTAGCAACTTAGTTTCTTAAGTTTAGCTATAAGTTTGGTACGATTTTTGTTTGAACTTCCGTTCTCACCCATCACAGGTTGACGCTATCTGATTTGATTTAATATTTTATTATATTTACTCACCTATTTAATTTACTATTACTGTATAAATTTCTTTTCTAAGTTGTTATAATTCAGACCTTTTGTTAAAATTTACCCGGAAACAAATAACATATGCTTTTTGGACATGCGCAATAGAACGGGCGCTAAGCAACAATGCAACAGTTAAATGTGTATTCACTTAATGCTGATGAAAAGTGCATTGCAGATCGACATATTACATCCAGTATTATTATAAGTGCACTATTAAACTGAAGGAAAGAGTCATTATTTAATTAGAAATTAATGTTCTATTATTTTTGGCAAAAAAAGAAATATAACAAAAAATATTAGAGATCCTACATCACTAGTTATTGCAAAAAGTTCTAAAAATATACTAACAAAATTTAAGTTTAAGAATTTATCAAAATGACTTGCATAATAAAATAAACATACATAAACATATCCTTAAATTATTAAAAACATATCTTTATTTATTTTTTTTTTTTTTCTCGTTCAAACAATATTTAATCTCTTCAAACATTCTCAAAAACATTTAATAAAATATTGAGACTTTTAACCCCACGTAAAAAATTGACAACTTGTACTGAAAAAAACATTAAATTACCGATAGAAAGAAGGAGTAAATTATCATTGGCCATTTCCTCGTCTTCGTTTTTGTGTACCTTCATTCTATGAACAATGGCATGAAGGTACACAAAAATAAGTAGCGTAAACAATGTTTAAGAACAAAAGAATATAATCAAATGTTAGAACCACTATTTTATACTTATTGTAAAATTGAATTATATAGCAAGCAGTAGGTATTACCAGTTATTTTATTTAAAATGTGTACAGGTTTGTAAAAATTAAAGATATCTTCTAGCATTTTGTAGTATTTTAACACTGTATAATACATAAAAAATACTCAATGTTATACACTATGTGTATATGGTACGGAAACCTAAAATACAAATAAAATTTAATAGTACAAAATCAGGACGTAAGAAACAGGAAAGAGCTTCATGAAACTTGGATTTTTAAGATAAAACTTACCTCTCTGTGCACTTCCTCACAGTAATATATAATCAATACAACACCAAGTAGAACATTTGTGCACCCAGAAACCATCATTGCAGCCCAGTAACTCGTAAGTTTTGCGCCATCGAAAACCCCATCGTGAATAAAGGTACTAAAATGAAACAATTGTTGCGCTATGCAAATAAATGCATAAAATATTTTAATTAAATAATGGTTGTAATGTATATTTATTAATTGGAAAATTTTAATTAATTTATTATGACTTTTGAGTAAAACCTTAACATTATAATCGCTTTTAGAATTCAAAAGATTGTTATTTAATTCTTGAAAATAACATTTTAAAATGTAAAGTAAAGTTAGAAATTGATGTTCCATTATTTTAGGAAAAAATACAATTATAGCAAAAAATATAATAGATCTTACATCATTAGTTGTTGCAAAAAGTTCTAGAAACATAACAACAAAACCCACAGTTAAGAAAATTATCAAAATGACTTTCAAAAATATTTTTATATCCTTAAAGTTTTTATCATTCAAACAGCATTTAGTCTCTTCAAATGTTCTCAAAATATTCAATAAAACATTACGATTTTTAATCCCAAATAAAACATTGACAACTTGTACTGATAACATTGTAAAATATCCGATAAATAAACAATGTAAATTATCATTGGTCATTTCTTCATCATCGAGAACATTCATTCTATGAACAATGTCATGTACACATAAATAAGTAGCGAAAACAATGTTTAAGAACAAAAGAATTAAGTCAAATTTTAGAACCACCATTTTATAACTATTATCAAACTGAATTGTATAGCAGGCATTACCAGATATTTTATTTAAAATGTGTATAGGTTTGTAAAAATTAAAGATATTTTGTAACATTTTTTAATATTTTAACACGGAATAAAACTAAACAGTACTAAAATTGATTATCGAAGATTATATAGAAATTATTGCTATTTTATTTACTTTTAATCTAATATAGTAATGAAACAATTGTTTTGAAAATTAATATTTGTTAAATATCAATTTATTAGATATAAATTAGTACACTTAATTTATTTAGAGGAGGCATTTTTTAAGTCTTTAATTTACTATTTAATTAAGGACGAACTTAATCGCGTTTGGCGCATGTTTTAAGCTCACTGTACACAAAGTCAATCATCATAGACGTGACGTCAATAAGTTCATATTTGTATACATAAAGTTGGGGCCTCTGTTTGTACATTAAAAATTTCCTTAATATTTTGGCCTTGGTTGCTTAAATATGGTTAACTTTGGACATTTTAAGAATTTTCATCTGTCTGTGTGTCTGTTTGTCCAAGCAAAACTAAAAACTACGCACGGATTTTGTTGCAGATGTATTTATTAGCTATAAAGTAATCTACAGAACTGAAGAAATGTACAGTGATAACGGAAAATAATTAACTGTCAAACTTGACATCTATGCACACTACAACATATGTAACCCTAACAACAAGGGTAATTGTTTATAACACACATACAGGGGCGTGCCACTTAATTTCTTACTAATAGATTTTGATGAAATTTTGTGTATGTATATGGTTATAATATTGCCACTTCCATGTTAGGACACTGTTTACGGGTATACCTGGGTATACTTGCATAATCATCATTGGCGCGACAGCCCGAGGTGAGCCTAGACCTCCTGTTTCCAGGTTTCATGGCTATGTTTTCAATCAATGTTCATTTAGGAGTAATATGGTCAGTATTACATACGTCCATTTTTTAGCGTACACAGAAAGGCATCTACAGTTTATAGCCGGTTGCGAACGACTAAGCAGAACCTGTAATTTGTATAAATAATTTTTACACAAATTATTTGACATAAGGAGGAATTGAACTCACATCCGTGCCCTTGCTCAGCGGTCACATAGCAGGTACAGACGGTTTAACGTTTGCAGCTACAGGCATGCCTAGACTTACATAATATTTCTAACTATTCTAGTTTTTGAAAAACAAAAATATCTGAATTTTGTCAGTGATAGAAAGGGTATAGAAATCTTTTCCGCAGTAATTTGTATATAAAAACTACATAAATGTATTCTCTGATCATGATTGAATAAAACTGTCATATATCATATGTGCAGATTGTTGTTATAACTTGTCCTGTAACAATTCCATTTAGTTTTCAATAAACGACTGCACTCCAGTCTCTTACCAACTACCAACTGACTATCATTAACGAACCTTAACATAAAACATTACATGGCGCAGCCGGTAGTGGAAGTTGGTATAAAATATAAATTACAGTAAAAATTACTAAAGCGTTGATTATTAAAGTAAAATAAATATAAATAAATAAAAAATTCAACATGACGGATCGCGAACGTGCGTTGGCGTCAATGGATCTAAATGGCAATCTAAAAGAAAATTGGCGAAAGTGGCGTCAGTGTTATGAAATCTATATCATCGCAAGTGAGACGGACAAAAAACCGGAAAAAGTGCAGAGTGCAATACTTCTACATTATATCGGTGAGCAGTGCATAGACATTTATAATACTTTTACGTTTCCCTACAATTCGGATCGTAAAGTATCAGAAATTTTGCAAAAATTTGAGGATTATTTTATTCCTAAAGCTAATCAGACATTCGAGAGATATAAATTTTTCACACGTGTACAAATAAATATCGAAAGTGTGGACCAGTATGTTACACAATTAAAATCGCTGGCAAGTAATTGTGAATTCGGTGACCTAAAAGACAGTTTGGTGCGAGATAGACTAATTTGTGGCATGAAAGATGCAAAAGTTCGGGAAAATTTTTGCAAAATCAAAAATTAACTCTCGAGAAAGCAGTGGAAATTTGCCGTACCGCCGAAATTTCCAGTGAGCAGTCCAGGCAAATCGCAACAGGCTCCAGCAATGGAATTCCCAAGGCCTCGGAAATAGGCATGGTCAAAAGAAGACGAGGTCAACAAACGTCACAGGCACCGTTGTCCAGAACGAGCATGAGCAGAACTGTGCAACAGAGCGCAGATGCAACAAAATGGCGCGACAACAACAGAAAGGTGTGTAGAAAGTGCGGGAAAAAACACGAGTTCAAACAATGTCCTGCATATGGGCATAAGTGTTTTAAATGTAAAATGATGAATCACTTTAAGAATTGTTGTGTAAATAGAAACATAAATTCAATTGATTGCGAAACTGATGTAAATTATGATATTTTTGTTGGTTCTATTTCTAAAAAAAAGGATAGTGATGATTGGAATGTTGATTTGAAAATTAATAATACTAAAATTAAATTTAAATTAGACACGGGAGCACAAGTTAATTGTTTACCACTTCATATTTTTCAGAAATTGAATATTAAAAATCAATTGATTACTAATGTAAATAAAAATCTAATAACATATTCAGGAGACAAGTTAGAAACAATTGGAACTTGTTTTTTGAAATGTATTTGTAACAATGTTCAATATGTTTTAGAATTTTATATAGTAAATACCAGGTCAATGCCTGTACTTGGGATTGAATCTTGAAAAACTTTAAATTTAATTAAAAGAATCTCGACCATACACAAGAATTTAAATACTAATACGGAAGTTGGAAATATTATAGAAAAATTCAAAAGTTGTTTTGATGGTGTAGGTTTATTAAAAATTAAACCAACTAAAATTACAGTAAATAATAATGCTCAACCAGTTGTGCATGCACCACGTAAAATTCCTTATGCAATACAAGACGAATTAAAATTTGAACTTAAAAAATTAGAAGAATTAAAAATTATTAAAAAAGTTACTGAGCCTACAGATTGGGTAAATTCTCTTGTAGTGGTGAGAAAAAGTAATGGTAAATTACGGATATGTATAGATCCGAAAGATTTAAATAAAAATATAGAAAGAGAATATTTCCAAATTCCGACAATAGATGATATTTTGTCAAAAATTAACAATGCAAAATTTTTTAGTGCGTTAGATGCTAGTAACGGATTTTGGCAAATGCCTTTAGACCAAAAAAGCTCTAAATTATGTACTTTTAATACACTCTTTGGTCGCTATAGTTTTTTACGTATGGCCTTTTGGTATTTCTTGTGCAACTGAAATTTTTCATAGACAAATAAAACAAATTATAGACGACATTGAAGGTACAGACGCCTATATTGATAATATTTTAATTTTTGGCGAAACGTTGGAAGAACATAATAGCAGATTAGAGCAGGTGTTAAATCGTTTAAAACAATATAATTTGAAATTGAACAAAAGCAAATCTAAATTTTGTGTTTCAGAGATTAAATATCTAGGGCATATAATTTCAAGTAGCGGCATTAGACCTGATACTGATAAAGTGCAAGCGATTGTCTCGATGCAACAGCCAACAGATAAAAAAGCTGTTGAACGATTTCTGGGTATGGTGACATATTTAGGTAGATATATTGGTAATTTATCTGAAAAAACTGCTCCGTTAAGAGAGTTATTAAAAAAGGATACGGCTTGGGTATGGGACCATACTCAAGAAAATGCATTTAGACAATTGAAAGATGATATTAGTAATAGTCCTGTTCTTAAATATTATAATGTTTCAAAAGAAACTACGTTATCAGTAGACGCATCTCAAAAAGGCGTAGGTGCGGTACTGTTGCAAGAGGGCTCACCAATTGCGTATGCATCAAAAGCTTTATCAAGCACACAAAATCATTGGGCACAAATAGAAAAAGAATTATATGCTATTTGTTATGGTTGTGAACGTTTTAGACAATACATTAAAGGTAAAATAGTTACAGTACAAACAGATCACAAGCCATTAGTTCCTATTTTTTCAAAAAAATTAGTTGATTGTCCCTTAAGGTTGCAAAGAATGTTGCTAAGGCTACAACATTATACAATAAATTTAAAATATGTGCCAGGACGTGACCTTAAGATTGCTGACACTTTGTCAAGAGCTTATGTGACGGACTCCAACGAAAGTGACAATCTTGATAAAGAAGTTGACGCTCACGTATACATGTTAGTAAAAAATATAAACATTTCAGACGAACAATTAGTAAAATTTCAAAATGAAAGTAGCTTAGATTTGGAAATAAAATTTTTTAAAAAGTACGTACGCAATGGGTGGCCTGAAAATAAAAATAATTTAGAAGAAAATGTAAAATATTATTTTAATTTTAAAGAAGAAATAAATTAATTTGCGGGATTGATTTTTAAAAATAAATCAATAGCAGTTCCTAAAAATCTTAGAAACGAAATGTTAAATAAAATTCATTACAATCACTTAGGAATAAATAAATGTATTTACAGAGCGAGACAATGTCTCTATTGGCCTGGGATGTCAAATGACATAAAAAATATAGTAAAACAGTGTACTGCATGTAGAACTTTTCAAAAGACTCAACATAAAGAACCAATTAAAAACCATGAAATTCCTGGACAACCCTGGACAAAATTAGGTCTTGATGTTTTTTATTTTGATAACCACCACTATTTATTAATAATTGACTACTATAGTAAATATGTTGAAATTTCACTTTTACAAAATCTTTCAACTAAAGAACTAATTAAACATTGCAAACATATATTTGCAAGATTAGGCATACCTGAAATAGTGGTATCAGATAACGGCACAAATTTCAGTAGTCAGAAATTTCACGAATTTGCAAAAAATTGGAAATTTAAAATTGTAACTTCAAGCCCTCGCTATGCCCAATCCAATGGCATGGTAGAAAGATATATTCAAACATTAAAAAATATGCTAAAAAAGGGTAAATTCTGTAATCAGGATTTATATTTAGTTTTATTAGAATATAGAAATAACCCAATTGATGGAAAATTTTCTCCGGCAGAACTTTTATTAGGCAGGAAATTAAAAGGATTATTACCAAATAAAATACAAAAAATAGATCATAATAAATTTAAAAATTATATTAAAAATAAACAAAATAGAGAAAAATATTATTATAATAAAAATGTTAGGCCTTTAAAAGATCTACATGCAGGGGAAAATGTTTATGTACAAAAGGAAAATAAAAAATGGGAACAAGGAAAAAAATAATTGATAAATGTGAAAGACCTAGATCGTATAAAATTCGTTTAAACGAAGGCAATGTAATAGAAAGAAATAGAAAATTTATCTCATTGAATCCTATCAAAACCCCTTTTGGTAACAATAACACTGGGTCGGACTTTATCTATATATATAAAATCGTAACTAAGCTACCTACTCGTAATCAACGCCCAGCCCAAACCACTGAACCTATAATCATGAAATTCGGCGAGTGCTTACGTCATGGAGGGAATCATGACGTAAGCACCCACTAAGAACGGATTTTTCGAAACTCATCCTCTAAGTGGGTGAAAAGGGGGTTAAAAGGGGTAAAATGTGGCTTCACGGTTTTCTTAATATCTTTTAGGTCCAATAAGATATCGACTTGGCTTTTACTTATAATGATTAACATTCCTTTCTGACATATAGGTGACTTTTTTAAATTTTTCGATAGTGTTCTAACAGTTTTTTAAATTTCATTCCTGAAGAATTTTTTATTAAGAAAGAAATAAGAAATTCCAAGAGTAAATTTCTCGATATAACGTAAGAACGCACTAAGAAAGGATTTTTCGACCCATATGAGGTGAAAAGGAGTATTTTTTTTTTTTTTTTTTTTCACTGATTACTCAGTATCTCTTAGGACAGATGAGATATCGACTAGGTTCTTGCTTATAAAAGTTACCCGTGCACATGTTTAGAAACAAACTACGAATTTTATTTGTCATTAGTATGAACCTCTAACGGGGTGAATCTACACCTGAGGAGAGAAACAACAATGTGATCTATAAAGAACTATGACTTATTATAATTGCACGATGATGGCAAACCGTCAATAAACCGTAGCGAAGCACGGGTACTCAGCTAGTTAATAATAGACTATCGCAACAATTCGAAAGAAAATTAAACTTAAACGAGAGCAGTGCTATTGAAATCAAAAATGAGATTAGCAATAATAATTCTGAAAATAAGGGTGAAGATGGAATGGTGACTAGGTCTGGACTTCGACTAAAGAGATATTAATTGTTTGTATTTATTAATTTACTGTATAATTTGTTTCTCTGTAATAAAATAATAATAACAGTGGTTATATTAATTTATTACTTAATATTTAATTAAATGTGCAATTTAACATTGTACCTGTATATATTTTGTAAATATTGTGTGTAAGTAAATTTGGGTAAATTTATTGGTATTTCAAATTAATATGTATTGTTATTAAATAAGGGAGGTGTCATATATCATATGTGCAGATTGTTGTTATAACTTGTCCTGTAACAATTCCATTTAGTTTTCAATAAACGACTGCACTCCAGTCTCTTACCAACTACCAACTGACTATCATTAACGAACCTTAACATAAAACATTACAAAAACGAAACATACTTACTTAACACCCACCTCAGCCCATTATCTTACCAATTATTAGACCTTATTCCGTCCAAAAATTAATAGGATTATTAATTATTTATTGATTTTCAAGTTTAACTAAGTTTTACCAACTTTTCTTGCTAGCAACTTAGTTTTTTAAGTTTAGCTATGATAAGTTTGATATGATTTTTGTTTGAACTTCCGTTCTAAACCACCACAGGTTGACGCTATTTGATTTCACTTAATATTTTATTATATTTATTCACGTTGTAGCATTTTATTGCCAAAAATATATTTATTAAAATTTTATTAAAAAGGGTAGAACAAACTACATAATTAATTACACCACACTATCCACGATATATAGTAACAACTTTGTTAATTTAAATTAATTATAATATAATATAAAAGCTAAATAGTTTTGTATTTTATTTTGACGTTTTAACACTCAACGCACAATCAACAACCTCGTAACCATAGCATCCCTCATCCCTTCGCACTTACAAAACTGGACACAGTGGCGTCCCGTTACGACGTATTATATTTAACCATTTATTTAATTTACTATTACTATATAAATTTTCTTTTCTACGTTGGTATAATTAAGACCTTTTGTTCAGATTTACCCGGAAACAATTAACATTTGCTCTTTAGATATGCCCAATAGAATAGCGCTTAAGCAACAATGCAACAGTTAAATATATATTCACTTAATGCTGATGAGGAGTGCATTGCAGATCGAAATGTTACATCCAATATTATTATAAATGCACTATTAAATTGGAGGAAAGAGTAATTATTTAATTACAAATTGATGTTCCATTATTTTTGTCAAAAACAGAAATATAACAAAAAATTTCAGAGATCCTACGTCATGAGTTATTACAAAAATGAAAATATACTAACAAAGCTCAAGATTAAGAAATTTATCAAAATAACTCACATAATAAAATAAACAATTGTTAATATTTTCTCATTCAAACGGTATTTAATCTCCTCAAACATTCTCAAAAATTTTATTAAAATATTGCGACTTTTAACCCCAAGTAATACATTGACAACTTGTACTGAAAATATTGAAAAATTACTGATAAAAAGAATGTGTAAATTATCATTGGTCATTTTTTCGTCTTCGTTTTTGTGTACCTTAATTCTATGAACAATGGCATGAAGGTACCAGGGGCGTATTTACCCACTCGGAAGTCCAAGGCTCAACTTCTCTGAGAGCCCCCCCTGGAGGGCCCTAGTAGGGCCCCAAGGAAGTAGGTCTCCAGCATGCGCCTCATGCGCCTAGTGGGAATTACGCCCCTGGAAGGTACACAAAAATAAGTAGCGAAAACAATTTTTAAGAACAAAGGAATATTATCAAATATTAGAACCACTTTTTTATACTTATTTTAAAATTGAATTATATAGCAAGTAGTAGGTATTACCAGTTATTATATTTAAACTGTGTACAGATTTGTAAAAATTAAAGATATTTTCTACCATTTTGCAGTATTTTAACACTGTATAAAACACAAAAAATACTAAATGTTATACACATAGTGTATAACATTTAGGTAACATAAGGTACGGAACCCTAAAATGCAAATAAAATTTAATAGTATAAAATCAGGACGCAACAAACAGGGAAGAGATTCATGGAACTTGGATTTTTAAGATAAAACTTACCTCTCTATACACTTCTTCACAGTAATATATAATCAAAACAACACTAAGTAGATCATTTGTGCACCATGATACCGTCATTGCAGCCCAGTAACTCGTCAGTTTTGCGCCATCAAAAACCCCATCGTGAATAAAGGTACTAAAATGAAACAATTCTTGCGCTATGCACAAAAACGCATAAAATATTTTAATCAAATAATGATTGTAATGTATATTTATTAATTTGAAAATTTTAATCAATTTATTATGACTTTTTAGTAAAATCTTAATATTATAATCGCTCGTAGAACTCAGAAGATTGTTATTTAATTCTTGAAAATAACATTTTAAAATGTAAAGTAAAGTTAGAAATTGATGTTCCATAATTTTTGGACAAAATAGAATTATAGCAAAAAATATAAGAGAACCTACATCATTAGTTGTTGCAAAAAGTTCTAGAAATATACCAACAAAACCAACAGTTAAGAAAATTATCAAAACGACTTTCATAAATATTTTTATATCCTTAAAGTTTTTGTCATTCAAACAGCATTTAGTCTCTTCAAATATTGTCAAAATATTCAATAAAACATTGCGATTTTTAATGCCAAATAAAACATTGAAAACTTGCACTGATAACGTTGTAATATTTCCGATAAATAAAGTATGTAAATTATCAGTGGTCAGTTCTTCATCATCGGGAACATTCATTCTATGAACAATGTCATGTACACATAAATAAGAAGCGAGTACAATGTTTAAGAACAAAAGAATACAATCAAATTTTAGAACCTCTATTTTATAAAAATTTTCGAACTGAATTGTGTAGCAGGCATTACCAGACATTTTATTTAAAATATGTATAGGTTTGTAAAATTTAAAGATATTTTGTAACATATTTTAATATTTTAACACGGAATAAAACTAAACAGTACTAAAATTGATTATCGAAGATTATGTAGAAATTATTGCTATTTTGTTTACTTTTAATCTATTATAGTAATGAAACAATTGTTTTGAAAATTAATATTTGTTAAATATTAATTTATTAGATATAAATTAGTACACTTAATTTATTTAGAGGAGGCATTTTTTAAGCCTTTAATTTATTATTTAAATGCGGATGAACTTAATCGCGTTCGTCGCATGTTTTAAGCTCACTGTACACAAAGCCAATCCTCATAGACGCGACGTCAATAACTTCATATTTGTCTACATAAAGTTGGGGCCTCTGTTTGTACATTAAAAATTTGCTTAATATTTTGGCCTTGGTTGCTTAAATATGGTTAGCTTTGACCATTTTAAGAATTTTTGTCTATCTGTGTGTCTGTTTGTCCAAGCAAAACTCATAACTACGGACGGATTTTGATGAAATTTTGAATATACGGTTATAATATTGCCACTTCCATGATAGGATACTGTTTATGGGTGTACCTGGGTTAACCAATTCCTGCTTTAACCCGTCAGTCATATGTCCATCAGTCAGTTACTCTCTTATGCAAGACCCAGTCGGAGTTACCACGGTTAACGAATTCCCGCTTTAACAAAATATTTTGTAGATCTGCATTTAAACAAAGAATATCAATATTCGAATTACACAGTCCGTCAGTTTGTTTCTCTTATGTAATACCCAAAAGAGGGTACTTTTTACGAGTGTACCCCACTTGACGAATCCATATTGTACATGTAAAAGTCTGTCTGCCATTAAGGGTATCCCACTAAAATTGGACTGAAATTCATGATATTTTCAACGTATCTTAAGATCAATCTGAGCAGATTATGGGCTATGTTTCACATCAGAATTTTAATTTTAGGGTTAATTTTGGGGGGTGAGTAACTAAACCACGTTTCTTTTAACTTCGTTTTTTTTTTTTATTATTTATTTTTTATTTATGAGGAACTTAAGAATCTGAAGAAAAGCTAGATTTACGTAATATTTCTAAATATTCAAGTTTTTGAAAAAAAAAAAAATCTAAATTTTAAAGTTAGAAAGGTTCTAGAAATCTTTTCCGCAGTAATTTGTGTAAAAAAAAACTATATAAACGTCTTCTCTGATCATGATATAATAAAACGAAATATACTTACTTAACATCCACTGTGACAGAACGGTAACCCGCCGTCTGTCAGCTACGCCACTGAAAGGTCGCAGTCCCTGACATATGTTAAGTCTTAAGTGGGACACTTGTGTAAATAACTGAAGCAACATTCCAGACTTCTCGTGCTACCGATCAGTGAGCTAGCTACTGTACAGCTCGCATTCATCAGCTCTTTGATATAAATGGGATTGAATTAAAGGCCACGAGATCAGCCGTTTACCGTCCTTTGAACGAGCAACTGCAGAGAAACTCCAAAGTAAGCTCTGACACCGACCCAGTGGACTGGCAGAGCAGTGCAACAGCAGTTACAGCAGGCTGGTGCTGCCCACCAACACACCAAGCGGACTACAACGATAGGCTGGTCGTAAAGGCTACATTCCACTGAAACAATGGAAGAAGAAAACACCGCTTAGAAGGTAAAGTATACGCCAACCCGGTGATGGAGACGCTTCTCGATACACATACTTTCTGGAGCCCGTGTATCTTGGGTGTTTTGACATAGTCAGCATCGCCGGTGAGAGTCGGTTTAGGCAGACGGTCACACTGTTGGACCGCTCAATCTTGGTTTTGGCCAGGAAGCGGTTATCTAGTGCCATCACGAGGTGAATCGTATTCTCTGCGCTTCTAGGGCTAAGATGTGGTAAGGTACCTCCGTCCGGCGACTGTAACACTTTTCTGAATACGTGCTCCTCGGTGTCCGTGTTTCTTGGGTGTTTTGATGTAGTCAGCATCGCCGGCGAGAGTCGATTTGGGCAGATGGTCACACTTTTGGGCCGCTTAATCTTGGTTCCAGCCAGGAAGCGCTTATCTAGGGCACTCACGAGATAGGTTGTATTTTTCGACAGAAGAAGGGTAGGCTAAATCAGCTATGTAGCTTCCGATGATAGATGTGCACGCGCCTGAAGGCACGCGCTCTACCGAGCTCGTGTTTCCAGGATATTTTGTCTTAGTCAGCATCGCCGGCGAGAATCGTTTTGGGCAAACGGTCACACTCTTGGGCCGCCCAATCTTTGTTCCGGCCAGGAAGCCGGATTATCTGGTGCCGTTGCGAGATTCTGTATACGGGGGTTTCACTTACAACATTATCCCACGTTGGTGTGACGGGCGAGAGTCCTGAGGGCTGGTCGCTGATATCGTTTGCCACCAACGTGAGGCTAGAGAACGGTTATACTCGGAGTACTATTGAAAGCACTTGTCTTACGGACAATAAACTTATATTAACCGGCTACAAAACTAACATCCGGTCTGGGCAGGCTTCATTTAATATCATCTTGCCTCACACCACGATTTCACAGTATTCAAGCGTGCAGGTCACTTCATCTCCCGTCCATCCAGGATGACACCACTGCCGAATCCAGCCCAACTACAAGCGACCAGTATTTGCACTGCCTGTCCGTTCTACTACGGGAATCTATCTGGAGATTCCTGCACACAGCGACACAAGAGCCACGGACCTTAAGTTCAATTTTCCGCATTAGTGTTTTAAATAATTACCTCAATTTTGTCGCCTCTTTAGACAATGAAATAACTAAGGATTGACGTGTACATCTTATGATGTAATAAATACAATTAATGTTAATGTTTTTCTTGTGTACAGCTACCCACGTGAACCTTCCTAACGAGACAAGAGGTCCCATTTTGTCTCACCACCTCAGTCCATTATCTTACCAATTATTCGGTCCAAATAATAGGATTAATTATTTATTTTTTTCAAGTTTAACTAAATTTTTCCAACTTTGCTTGCTGACAACTTTGGTTTTACCGACCGCCAACATATATAAGGGAAATATTGTGATCATACCGATTTTGACATTTCGAGATTTCCATGGATCTCTACGAATTGAGGTCCATACATAACGTTTTGACTATTTTTAGCGTGATGTCTGTCGGTCTGTTTGTCTGTCTGTCCATCTGTCTGTCTGTGTACACGTGCAGAGCAAATTCGGCTAAAAGAATTTTTATGAAACTTCATATTTAAGCTTTTGACATCAATGGCACAAGTTCGTCAACTTTTGGTACAAATCGGTTGACTAAAAATGGGAGTTTACTCGTGTTGATTTTAAGATATTTGCGAATATTTCATTTCAAAAAATTATTTAACAAAACTTGCTATTAAAGCAATAACTAACAACTTTTATTTGAGCTATTTTTTGATAAAACGAAAAAAATTTGAAAAATGTATCGAAATTTTTTCTAAGTATCTATTTTTTCATTCTTATATGTAACGTTTCCATGGTCATGATAAATAATATTTCTGTTAGAAAATATTGGGCCAAGTTATTTCTACTCTGCTGCTAGAATGTATTTTATACAAGTACTTTGTGATGGTGGTCGGTCCTGTGGTGGCCACAGCTGATATTTTAAGTTTAGCTATAAGTTTGGTACGATTTTTGTTTGAGCTTGCGGTCTAACCCACCACAGGTTGGCGCTATTTGATTTGATTTAATATTTTATTATATTTTTTCACGTATATTTATCCACCTATTTAATTTACTATTACTATATAATTTTTTTTTCTACGTTGTTTTAATTCAGACCTTTTGTTCAAATTTACCCGGAAACAATTAACATTTGTTTTTTGGACATTTGCGCAATAGAACGGGCGCTTAAGCAACAATGCAACAGTTAAATATGTATTCACTTAACCCATTATTACCCGGAGGTAGAAAAATTATTTCAGAACAAAATTTATTTATTATAAATAAATACACATATATGAAGATACTAGCAGTATACCCGCCGCTTCGCTGCCGAAAAAAATAGTCGTAGCCCGCTTAGATCGGACCCATTTCGAAATCGGTTTAAGACTGGTTGCTGCGAATCGTTTTATATTCAAATATTTATTTGTTTTAATCTACCATTGTATTAATATGTGCTTCTTATACAAATAATTTAAGTACGAACTTCTTTGTAAACATTGGTTGTATAGACATTTAGTAACAACACGTATAAGTGTCCCGTTGTGCTAACCCAGGAAAATGCCACATAAAATGCCCATTTGAGAATCACTCATCGCCAAAAGCAGCGCCGATCACGTGAAATATTTTATCTTGCACCTGTGGGTGTTTGAATTATGTTTAAGAAGAAATAATTATATATTAGTTTAGAAGCTTTTTATTAATTGACTTTTTATTTTTGACAACACAATAATAATTGAAAATCTCAAAAACATCACTTCCATGACGACCACCGCCACAACACTCCCCCTCCAGTGGCTGCGTTAATTATTCTGCTAAAATATATGCAGGTTTTAGTCTATTAACATGGATACATTTTTTCTTTACTCCAACCAAAATTTGATATGTATTACTATATCTCTTGATTACTTCATAGGGACCATCAAAAGGAGGTTGTAACGATTTCTTGATCCCATCATTACGAACAAATACATGGGAACAATTTAATAAATCCTTATGAATAAACATGTTTTCTGGTGTATGATGGGCCATATTTACTGGTTTTAATTTTGACATTATACTTCTTAATTTTTGAACAAATGTATGCGGATCAATTTCTTCTGCAGGTGAAATAAAAAAATCTCCAGGTAAACAAAGTGTAGTACCATAAACCATTTCAGCGGAAGAACAGCCAAGATCTTCTTTCAGTACTGTACGAAGTCCGAGCAAAACTGTAGGAAGAACCTCGGTCCATTTCATATTATGGCACATCAATGCCGTTTTTAATGATCTATGCCACCTTTCTATTAAACCATTAGCCTCTGGATGATATGGTGTTGTGCGGAACTTTGTTACTCCCAAAATATTAGTTAATGATGTAAACAAGTTTGATTCAAACTGACGACCCTGATCTGAAGTTATTCTTTTGGGAATACCAAATCTTGATATCCAGTTATCACAAAATGTTTTTGCTACAGTTTCAGCTGTCATATCACTCATGGGGTATGCTTCAGGCCAGCGACTAAACCGATCAATGCAAGTAAGACAGTAACGAAAACCATCAGCTAAAGGAAGTGGTCCAATTATATCTATATTTACATGTTCGAAACGATTAGTAGGCAGTTCATATTTGCCTATTGGTGCATGCATATATTTATTAATTTTAGTACGTTGACAAGGCAAACAGGATTTCGCCCAATTGCCACAATCAATATTTATTGATGGCCAGACGTATCTCTGCTTGGCTAAAAGTCTACTATTCCTAATACTTGGATGTGATAAATTGTGGAATGCATCAAATACTTGTTTTCTGAGATTTTTGGGCAGATATGGTCGAAATTTACCCGTAGACACGTCAAAATATAATTTGCCAAACTCAGTTTGCATAAAAGCTAATTTCAAAGACGTTGCCTTTGATGCTAATAATTCTTTTAGTTCTTCATCACTTTGTTGCTCCTTTACAAGTACATCGTTACTTATAGTTTCAGGAAAAGTTATTGTATTCATTCGAGATAAGGTATCCGCAACCATATTCTCTTTTCCTGATACATGTTGAATATCTGTTGTAAATTGTGCTATTAGATCCCAATGTCGCAACTGACGTGGGGTAAATTTACTAGAATTTTGTTGGAATCCATAAATTAGTGGCTTATGATCTGTAAAAATAGTAAAAGACCTACCTTCCAACATAAACGAAAAATATTTTACTGATAAGTAGATTGCTAGTAATTCCCTATCGTAAGCGCTGTATTTTTGTTGGGCTGGGGAGAGCTTTTTTGAAAAAAATCCTAGGGGCTGCCAATCGCCATCGCAAAGTTGTTGTAAAAACGGCACCCACAGCTAAATCTGATGCATCAACTGCAAGACTCATTTTTTTATTCGATGAAGGGTGAGCAAGAAGCGATACTTTTTCTAAATCTTGTTTGCATTTAATGAATGCTTCAGAAGATTCTACATTCCAGTTTATTAAACTATGATCGTTCTTTTTAGCATTTGTTAAATAATTATGTAAGACTGATTGCGTTTTTGCTGCATTTGGTAAAAAACGGCGATAAAAATTAATAATTCCTAAAAATTTTCTTAAATCATTTACAGTTGCAGGTTTTTTGAATTCTTTTATTGCAGTAATACGCGATGAAAGAGGTTTGATACCCTTTGCTGAAATTAAATGTCCTAAAAATACAACTTCTTCTTTGCCAAAATTACATTTAGAAATATTAATGGAAATTCCATAATCATTTAATTTTTTAAAAATTTTAATTAAATGTTGTTTATGCTCGTTTTTATTACGCAAAGCTACTAATATATCGTCAATATAGACGAAACAAAATGGTAGATCTCGCAAAATTTCGTTCATAAAACGTTGCATCGTTTGTGCTGCATTGCATAAACCGAATGGCATAACGACAAATTCAAACAGCCTAAATGGCGTTGTTACTACAGTTTTCTAGATGTCTGTTTCTTCAATCGGTATCTGATTAAATGCCCGAATGAGGTCAATTGTTGAGAAAATTTTCTTATCATCTAAGTTATAAGCAAAATCGAGTAAATTTGGAATAGGGTATCTGTCGGGAACTGTAACTGAGTTCAATCGACGAAAATCACCGCAAGCACGCCACGAACCATCTTTTTTGGGAACCATATGTAATGGACTAGCCCAACAACTTTCAGATGGTCTGCATATTCCACTATCTACCATAAACTGGAATTCCTTTTTAGCAATTTCAAGTTTTTCGGGAGAAAGTCTACGAGGTTTTTGAAATACTGGAGGACCTTTTGTTATTATATGATGTGTGGTATTATGTTTGGTATTATTATTGAAAGAAAAAGGTTTTGTTATGTTCACGAAAGGCAAAAGAAGTTCAGAATATTCATCTAATTTAGACATTGTCTTAATAGTTATTGATTGATTGAATTGAATTTCTCCTACGGATCGTTGTAAACTAGTATTGTCTACTAAACATCGATTTCTAAGATCAATTAAAATTCCAAAATGTTTAAGAAAATCTGCACCTATTATGGGTTTAGAAACGTCAGCAATAATAAATTTTCATAGAAACGTTTTTTTAAAACCCAAATGTATTTTCAATATTTTTTCACAATACGTTTGGATGACAGCTCCATTGGCTGCAAAAAGCTGATAATTTTGAATTGGCATGTTTCTTTTATTAGGAGGCACGACTGAAATATCAGCTCCACTGTCAATTAAAAATCGCAGTTGTGTCAAATTGTCAAAAATGAATAAGCGACTATTTTGTACAGCGGTTGAAATAGTCGCCACTTGCAGCCGCTGTCTTAGTTTTTTTGACTTTTAAAATTACAAGGCTTGACACATTTTGTGGCTTTATTTCCAAACTTTGTATGGTACCAGCAAATATTTTGACAGCTGTCATTAGGAAATGAAGACGTTTGATCAAAGTTGCGCTGAAACTGGGTTGCATACTTTTTATCTATTTTATCGACTTGAATGCCAAGTTCAGAAATTTGTAATTTTAGTTGCTCTATAGAACTCTCTATAGAAGCTGTGCTGCTCGGTACAGATTTATTCAATTTATTTATTTCGTTAATATCACTTGATGTTATTTCAAAAATGTCGTCAGCCAAAATTGCCGTTTCGTCTTGGAAACGTTGGTAAAGCTTGGAACCAGATTAAACGTAAAATATCGTCGCTTACCTTATTACAAGCTAAATTACGCATTTGTCTTAATAATTGAGATGGTTTTTGATCGCCAAGTTCAAGCCCAGTTAAGAGTTTTTTTATTTTCTTTTCATCAGATACGCCGAACTGATTGATTATTCTTTTTTTTAAGGCGAGATATTTATTCTCTGCTGGAGGATCTTTGATTAAGTCACTGACCTGAGCTAAAATATTGCTTTCTATTGTACCTACACATAATTGTACTTGGTATTATCTGCAATAATTTTGTTCGTAGCGAATTGGGCTTCGATTTGAAGAAACCATAACTCTGGGTCTTGTTTCCAGAATGGAGGTAATTTAGTCGCTACTCTTGACACCTCTTGTTCACTATTTTCCATTTCAGAAGATATCAATTCTGCTTCTTAAATTGTTTTAAACGTTCGGGGTCACCAATGTGGGTGTTTGAATTATGTTTAAGAAGAAATAATTATATATTAGTTTAGAAGCTTTTTATTAATTGACTTTTTATTTTTGACAACACAATAATAATTGAAAATCTCAAAAACATCACTTCCATGACGACCACCGCCACACACCTTACGAATTTATTTATTATTATTTTTATGATATTTATTATAATTACTCCGTGATAATTCCTGATTTATAAATCGTACCTATATAGGTCGGAGCACTTTTTTTTCGTTAGTAAATATTCTAGTTTTTTATAATACGGAAATTTTTTCCGACTTTTTTCTAAATATTTCTTAATTGATCGGAAGCCTGGCGTCATACAGCGATGATATATAGCTTAAAATCTTTCCAGACAAATTTGCAATACGCTGTTGCAAATACCACTAAAATCGGTTTAGCCGTTTGGAGTTTTAATACATGTACAGATTCTAAACATCCGAAGGGTTTTATAACTAACCTTGAATCTAGATTTGCCGTTTATGGGTTGATCAGAGCAAAATACGTTTTTGTATATGTGCATGGGTAACCTTTGGAAGCAAAAACTAAGTCGATATGTCATTATAGGTCTGATATATTGAGGAAAGATTTGTTTATTTATTTATATTATTGATATTATAACAACTTTTGTTATGCACATGTTTAATGTTAAGTCAATAATAAGAGAGAAATTTCAAGTTTATAAGTAGCGCTCCCTCTGTCCCCCTAAAGATTCAAAAGCTACACTAAACAGAAAATAATCGTTCTTCAATCAAAACAAATTATCTTTATAAATTGTTGATGTAAAGTAAATAATAAGCTAGATATTTCCAGTATTTTAGTTTTAGCACCCACCCCCCTCCTCCCTTCTTCAGCTTCTCAACCAATTGAATAATTTATAGGACAACATATTATACTTGTTTGTTTTTTTTTTTTTAAACAACTTTTTGCGTTTTTGCTGGTAAGTCAATAGTAAATGAGATATTTCAAAACTTTAGTTTTAGGTTGTCCCTTCGTAACTACCGTAATATCAATCCAATTGAAAAAAAAATCATTAAAAAAAAATTGTTTTCTTTTTTTACGTAATTTTTCTGGTAAGTCTACGTCTTAAGTGATACATTTTTTTTTATCTGATTTTCGATTTGCCTCCTTATTTTGACTGCATTTCCTACCTATATACTAAATTTCAATTCGGTATACACAGATTTTCTGTTTTATATATATAAAAGATTTTACTATTATATTTAAATATTTATATAAAATAATAGATAAAACATAAATAAATAAAATTAACAAAATTCTTAAAAATGCTCAAAAATAAAAATCCAGAAAACAGATGCTTGACTTAAGTCTCGCTCTGCATACACTAATCATAAATTTTACTAAATAACTGACTAAAATCACCTATAGCAGAACAATGATTAATCGTGCCGAACGATATTGGCCGATCTTCCCCGAACTTATTATAGTTGTCCAAACAACCATTGTAACGAAATTCCCGCGATCTCGCTGAACGGATCATACATACTTCGATGGTCCAATATAATTAAAAACAAAATTATTAATTTCTCGTTTCTGATGGGACTTTTTTGAGATTTTTCTAGTTATGATGAAATCATTTCCTACCTGTGTGCAAAATTTCAACTCGGTAGCATATCTGGAAGTGGGTTAGAATTTCCGGACATAGCCACAAATATTCTCTTTTATATATAAAGATAACTAAAAAAATATATGTATATTTTTATAGCCATTAAAGGCACACAGAATGTTGCGTTTACGTAACTTTGGGATTTACAACTTATATCAAGTTTATTAACGTGTATGGAAAACTTCGAAACAGTCTGGATGTAGGTGTACTTGATACTTCTTGAACAAGTAGATTGTGTTACTTTCGCACTGCATACATTTTCACATTACTTTATTTTCTTGTTCTATTACAGTATGACCAATATTTTCATATCTCACTTCAGATGGTAACGCTCTTTTGGATGGCTTTTCGTAGTTTGCAGACATACCTTGTAGTTCACTAGATCCTGCACTATCGTCAATTTGTGAGCTAATATCTCCATCGGCCGGATCTTCTGTTTTTATAAGAGAAATAGCCAAATATGATTTAAAGTCTAGCTGCGATGTTATCAGTATAATTTTCTTAGCTTTAGAGCAGTTTCTTCTTGAATAAGTCGTTCTAATTCTAAAGTTTCTTCAGGAAAATTTAAATGTTCCAGCAAATGTCTGACAAATCTTTCTCAGTCTCATACATATCTTCATTAATATTTTCTTCGTCTGTGATTTCATCCACAGGTCTATGTGGATAGTCCGGTGGTATGCATACTGCGTCAATTTTTTCAGCTCCTTGCAATTCTTCATCCTCCTCTAATAAAGCTATTAGATCTGCAGTTGACAAAGGTCTTCTGCGATCCCAAGACTGAGCCCACGACATAACTATTAAAAAATGAGGACCGCATTTAGTAAAAATATAAATAATAAATATTTGTATATTTCATCATGATAAATACTCAACAAGTTTGTAAGTGTAGCAGTTTTTACAAGTGTATCACTAAAATACCAACACTATTAATTTAGTATGAAAACATAAGTAAACTAACCGTATTATCAGTGAAAATGCGACAACGGTTTTAAATATAAACATATTCTGTAATCCCAAAGTTGCGTAAACGAAACATTACAAGTAACCGCTCATTATACAAAAACTAGTAAGAATTGAACTATTGGCTAAAGGAGTAATTCGAAATTAAGTATATGTAAAGCCATTTTGGTATATAATTGCGGAATTTTTTATTTCTATATATATATTTTTTGTCCATCAAGTAGGGATAGATTAGTTACACTGAACTGGTATATTTTTGGTATGTGTATCAATCAGGTTTTTGAATTATATTTCGCGTCAAATTATGCAAAACAATGTTGTTAAGACATATATTGACTTAAAATATTATTTTTATAGTACTAGGTAAGAAAAAAAAAAAAAGATTTGTAAAATGTTTACGCAATGCTGATGAGGAGTGCATTGCAGATCGAAATGTTACATCCAGTATTATTATAAATGCACTATTAAATTGAAGGAAAGGGTCATTATTTAATTAGAAATTGATGATCCATTATATTTGGCAAAAACAGAAATATAACAAAAAAATATCAGAGATCATTCGTTTTTGCAAAAGTTCTAAAAATATACTAACAAAGCTCAAAATTAAGAAATTTATCAAAACGACTTACATAATAAAGTAAACATACATAAACATATCCTTAAATTATTAAAAACACATCTTTAATTTTTTTGTCATTCAAACAGTAATTAATATCTTCAAAATTTTAATAAAATAATGAGACTTTTAACCCTAAGTAAAACATTGGCAACTTGAACTTAACACATTGAAAAATTACCGATAAAAACAATGTCATGAAAGTACACAATAATAAGTAGCGAAAACAATTTTTAAGAACAAAAGAATATAATCAAATGTTAGAACCATTAAGGTGGCGATTCAATCGGGGACGCAAACCAGTTTTTCGCTAGATTTGCATGCATACAAACACATTCCTATTAATCTTAAAAACAACAAATTTGAAAAGAATTTGGTTTCCTTTAGAGCGATCAGAATTTATAGTAGAACAACCTTATATTTATATTTTTCATTAAAACTAAATAGTTTTCGAGATGAATTGGTAAATATAATTTTCTGTATCTGTATCAATGTTAAAAATAGTTCAGCTGTTATCCGTTAGACTGTGGGCCGTGCGCTTCTATATCAAATTTATTTCCACATGCGCTTCGCCAATCGAAGCATTAGTTTCTTTTATGGCTAGCCATAAACTGATTAGATTAGACTCTATTTAGCATTATTTTGCTACATAAACAAATATTAATACTTGGTAAATATAATTTATATGATATACAAGGTGTCTCAAAAGAAATTTTATATTTAGTGGATCGATTAAAAAAAAGTAAGCCGTATATAGAAAAAATGTTTATTAATTATTAAAATATACTTTTTGGGGATTTATTTTTTAAAAATAATATCGTCTAAATGTAGACCCTCGCGTTCTC
This sequence comes from Liopterus haemorrhoidalis, assembly GCA_963971575.1. Classification (NCBI taxonomy): domain Eukaryota; kingdom Metazoa; phylum Arthropoda; class Insecta; order Coleoptera; family Dytiscidae; genus Liopterus; species Liopterus haemorrhoidalis. The sequence continues at coordinate 33,564,878 of OZ020617.1, read as the reverse complement.
GGCACTCATTTAATCGAACAGTAAAATTACTTATTACGTCTCGGCAGGTGGACTCAGGGATGGCTGCCATTTCGTGACGGATATTTTCTTTCAAATGCGCCAGTGAAGTCGGTTTATTGGCGTAAACTTTAGATTTAAGATAACCTCATAGGAAAAAGTCCATAGGGGTTAAATCTGGACTGCGTGGAGGCCAATTTATGTCACCTCTCCGGGAGATCAATTTGCCTGAGAAAATTTCACGAACACGTGGCAGAGACATATTGGACGTGTGTGAAGTTGCTCCGTCCTGTTGGAACCATGTTCTTTGGTTATAGCCAGGAAAGTTTTGCAGTTCAGGTACCAAGGAGTTGTCTAACATCTCCACATAACGCTCTGAATTCACTGTAACTGCACGCCCCCTTTCGTCTTCAAAAAAGTAAGGGCCGATAATTCCTCGCGCCGACATCGCAGCCCATACGGTCACTTTAGGCGAATGTAGGGGTTTCTGATGTTTGCGTTTCGGATTCGTTGCACTCCAGTAGCGGCAGTTCTGCTTATTTACGTGGCCATTAAGATGAAAATGAGCTTCACCCGAAAACAAAATGTTGGTAAACGTTGAAAATCGCTCAATCACCTGATTTACGAAATTAAGCCTCTGACTGGCATCTTGGGGCTTTAATTCTTGCACCAATTGAATTTTGTAGGGGTGCAGCTTTAGGTCTTTGTGCATAATGCGATGTAATGATGATCTATGCACATTTAAAGCACTTGCGCGCTTCCGAATTGAAAGGTTTGGGTCGTCACGAACAGACTGATTAACATTCTCCACGTTTTCTACCGTTCTTGATGACCTAGGTCGCCCGCATTTTGATTTATCCAGCGTTGTACCAGTCTCTTCAAACTTTTTAACCCAATGTCGAATGAGAGGAATGCTTGGCGCATCATTTAAGTGGTGAAAACCTCGAATACTGCAGAATTTTCTACGCGCTACAGTCGCCGAATCACCGTTTTTGTAAAATTCTCGCACGCATAACGCGCGGTCTGCTCCCGAGAAAGGCTCCATAGCGAGTGAATTCCCAAGACCCAGGCTACCGATTGACATAACCCCCACGCCCCTCGGATACGTTGCGTTCGCGCAGTAAGCTAAATAAATATAAAATTTCTTTTGAGACACCTTGTATTTAAAAGTAAATCTAAAGTATATAATTTTAACTAAACGTTCAAATAACAAATAGGTAAAATGACATTTTTATTTTTATTCAGTAAGGCAATAAATAAAATAGCCGAAAAAGTTTAAAATATAGTTTATTATCAGAATAATATAATAATATCTCTTAGGACCAATAAGATATCGACTTTCTTTTTGCTTATAAAGATTATCCATACAAATACCAAAAAACTCATATCAGGATTTTGTCCTAATCAACCCCTAAAGGGGTGAATCTACAATCGGGGTGAACTATACATCCCTTCGTATTTCCTGTGTTTGTTGAGTTAAAACGTTTCTTTCTGGCACATAGGTGTCTTTTTAAAATATCTCGAAATGGTTTTGACAGTTTTCTAAAATGTCACCCCTAAAGGGTGAAAAGGGGTGAATTATGATTTAATTTAATTTCTCTTAGGACCAGTAAAATATCGATTTGGTTTTTTCTTATAAAGATTACCAATACAAAGGCCGAAAACCTTATTTCAGGATTTTGTCCTAATCAAGCCCTAAATAGGCGAATCTACATTCGGACTTAATTATACATCCCGTCGTATTTCCTGTATTTGTTGAGTCATAAAATTTCTTTTTGGCTGATGGTTGTCTTTTTTAAATATCTCGAAATGGTTTTGACAGATTTTAAAATTGCATCCTTAAAGGGTCAAATTAGATTTCAAGGATTCCTTAATGTTCTTAGGACCAATAAAATATCGCCTTGATTTTTGCATATAAAGATTACCCATACAAATGCGAAAAACTTGCAGAAAGGATTTTTTTTCCCAATCAACCCCTAAAGGGGCGAATCTACATTCGGGGTGAAATATACATCCCGTCGTATGTCCTGTGTTTGTTGAGTCATAGCATTTAAAATGGCACATAGATGTCATTTTAAAATATCTCTAAATAATTTTGAGTTTTTTTTAATTTCACCCTTAAAGGAGTAAATTGGTATTTTTTATTCGACAGAACGTTGCTTGGACATAGATACATGAAATTCGCAAAAACCGAACCGAAAACCGTAAAAAACCGTTATTTTTGCTGAACCGAAAAAAGATAATGTTTATGGGAGTGATCCAAAATATAAAATACATTTTATTTGGGATTATTTTTTAAACTGATGAGCAGAAAAAAAGTAATATTTTAACTGATAAGTAAAAAAAAATACGCATCTATTATTTGCGGGGGGGAGGGGTCGACGCCCAAAACCCTCCCTGGCAGCGACCTTGATATGATCATTACAGAATAGAGAATACATTTTTCTTCTAAATTATAGCAGAAAATAAATTACTAATACAAATAAAAAATTTAAAAAATTATTCGGAACTGAACCGAAAACCGAAAAAACCGTTATTTTTGCCGGAACGAAAACCCGAATCGAACTGATACATATTTTTTTAATTGAACCGGAACAAAAACCGAAACGAAAAAAATAACGGTTCGAGGCCCTGATATAAATGTCTGTTTTTAGGGTTTTGTAGGTATGACCAAAAAACCCTTATACCGTCATTTTATCGTCTGTCTGTCTGTCTGTTCGGTAAAAATTGTAGCCAAACGACTAAAGCTAGAGAGTTGAAATTTGGCATGCTTATACAACTCTTTGACCCGCACATAGGAAAAATACTAAAACATATAAAAAACATATCCCCCTAAAAATATAAACAAATATGTGCTCATCGAAAAAAAAATATATTTTTTTAAAATTCTGAGTACGGTATCAAATGAAAGCCTTTGGTACGTGGATTAACGATCAAATTTTTATTTTTGCAAAATAAATTATTTTGAAGCGATTTTTGCCAAAATTGTGCAAAAAAAAAATTTGTCCCACACCCTGTAGCCCAGATGGTTTTAACTAAAAATCTGAAAAAATTCTAAGTAATGTACATTGGTGTGAACCGGAATAATACAACAGGAATTTTTGATCAGATTATGTTTTTGAAAAAAAAAGCATTTTTTGTGTTTTTTTGCTAATAATGTTGAAAACTTATAGTTATATAACGCACTAAACTGTAACGTGTATCTTGGTGCAATGGTTACGGTACTAGCGTTCTGCCCAAGAAAATGAGTTCGAATCCCACGAGAAGAGACAATATTATTATTTATTTTTTTTTTTGCATTTTTATTTTGTTTAAATTATTTTTTCAAAATTCTAGTTATATTTTGGCAAATGTTGCATTTAATTTTTAAAAGCGTAAATTTAATAACCAGTGGAAATTGTTGAAATTATAATTTAATTCTGTTTGAATGTACACGAAATCAAAGGGAGGAGCTATGACTAGAAACAACCAATGAAGCCATAGGCGCAATTTTCAAAATCTTAATGAACCTTGCTATATAAAAAAAATACTGCACATATTAAGAAACCTAAATAATGGTATTAGGCACTCGAATTAAAATTAACATAAAAATATTTTAACATAAAATTTGTTTTTAAAGCTCTTAGATTAAGAGATGATAAATTATTTTTAAAATATTGTTCATTTTACAATGAATACTACAAAGCAAAATATGTCTTACACACTCAGCATTACGCCTTCACTAAATATTTTTAGATTATATATCTATCTAAGAGGAATTTTTTCAAAATTTTTTTGAACCTTGCTATATAATAAAAAATACTGCACATATTTAGAAACTTACATAATGGTATTAGGCATTCGAATTAAAATTAACAAAAAAAAGAAATATTGTAACAAAATTTGTTTTGGCATTCCAAATAATCATTATTCACTTAATAAATACCTGCGAAACCCTGAAATGTGTGAAAATTCACACTTCACATAAATTTTTTTAAAATAATATTAATTATTTTGTTATTGTACTGACTCGCCATTGACTATGCTAAAATTTTAGGTAATTTTATTTTTAAATTCAAGTCTGCCCCTAAATGTAACAATTATGATTGAAGTTCACCAGCGATGGCTATTTTTTTATTTACAAAATATGGAGGATCTTGACATTTCGCTTTTTTAGTTCGTTTGTGACTTTTGGATAAAGGTCTACGTCTGGGTGGCATATTGACCTAACAAAATAAGAAAAAATTTCTGCTTTTAAAAAAGCGTACTTTAATATGTAGCGTATTGACTATACAAGTATTTTGTATATGCGATTTAAATTTCAAAATACTCATCAACCTGTTATCTGCTTAGAAGCAAATTTTGATAGCTGTTTTGGCAAATATTCGAGCTAACTATCTCTCTCTAAGTTTGACTAGTGGCGCCTACGGACACCGGGCGGCGGATGTTATGACAAGATAGGCTTCGCAACGGCACCTTAAATGTTAATGAACTATTTTATACTTATTTTAGAACTGAATTATATAGCAGGCAGTAGGTATTTCCAGTTATTTTATTTAAAATGTGTACAGGTTTTTAAAAATAAAAGATATTTATTAGCATTTTGTAGTGTTTTAACACTGTATATAACATAAAAAAATTGATGTGAAGTGTGAATATTCACACATTTCAGGGTTTCGCAGGTATATAATAAGTGAAGGCGGCATGCTGAGTGTGTAGGACAAATTTTACTTTGTAGTAATCACGGCAAAATGAACGATATTTTTAAAATAATTTATCGTCTGTTAATCATATAATAAGACTGGTTATTAAATTTACGCTCTTAAAAATTAAATGCAACATTTGTCAAAATATAACTAGAATTTTGACAAAATAATTTCAACATAATAAAAATGCAAAAAAAAAAACAGAAAAAATAAAATTTACTCCGTACTCGAAACCCTCCGTTTCCAGCGAGTTTTAGCTTACGACACCAATGCTTTAACCCAGTGGTTCTCAACCAGGGTGCCGCGAGCTTTTCAAAATAAATTCGTCGCTATTCTCGGAATCGAAGACCGAAGACCGAGTCGAATAAATTTTCGAATGATCTTTAAATACATATTATGTAATTGTAATATTATTGTTTTTTTTTTTTTCAAACATCACAATTATAATTTTGATTGATTATACTTTAAATTGACTAAAGAGTGACATATTTAATAGTAGGGTGCCGCGAAGATCTCACATTTTGCATAGGGGTGCCTTCACCTAAAAAAGGTTGAGAACCACTGCTCTAACCACTACGCTATCGTACGCCTTGCATGTGGGTGTCTTACATTCATATAACTTTTGTACTTTGTGAGCCAAAAACCACAAAAAATGCGTTATTTTCCGAAAACATAATCTGATCAAAAATTCCTGTTGTACTATTTCGGTTCACACCAATATACATTACTTAGATTTTTTTTAAGATTTTTAGTTTAAACCATCTAGGCTACAGGGTGTGGGACAAAATTTTTTTTGCACAATTTTGGCAAAAATCGCATCAAAATAATTTATTTTGCAAAAATAAAAATTTGATCGTTAATCCACGTACTAAGGGATTTCATTTGATAACCTACTCAGAATTTAAAAAAAATATTTTTGTTTTCGATGAGCACATTTTTGTTTATATTTTTAAGGGGATATGTTTTTTAGATGTTTTAGTATTTTTCCTATGTGTGGGTCAAAGAGTTGTATAAGCATGCCAAATTTCAACTCTCTAGGTTTAGCCGTTTGACTACAATTTTTACCGAACAGACAGACAGACAGACAGACAGACAGACAGACAGACAGACAGACAGACAGACAGACAGGCAGACATGCAGGCAGGCAGGCAGACAGACAGACAGACAGACAGACAGACAGACAGACAGACAGACAGACAGACAGACAGACAGACAGACAGACAGACGACAAAAAAAATTTAATAGTACAAAATCAGGACGTGATAAACAGAGAAGAGCTTCATGGAATTTGGATTTTTAAGATAAAACTTACCTCTCTGTACACTTCTTCACAGTAATATATAATCAACACAACACTAAGTAGAACATTTGTGCACTCAGAAACCATCATTGCAGCCCAGCAACTCGTAAGAAGTTGATTGAAATTGACATGTTTTGCGCCATCAGAAACCCCATCGTGAATAAAGGTACTAAAATGAAACAATTCTTGTGCTATGCAAAAAAAATGCATAAAATATTTTAATGAAATAATGATTGTGATGTATATTTATTAATTGGAAAATTTTAATTAATTTATTATGACTTTTTAGTAAAACTTTATATAGCTTTATATAATATTATAATAGCTTTTAGAATTCAAAAGATTGTTATTTAATTCTTGAAAATAACATTTGTAACGAGACACAGCTATTGATACGCCACTGATCGGCGTTGTCATGGATATAAAAATAATATAAAAAATCAGCTGTGGCCACCACAGGACCAACCGCCATCATCAGGTACTTGTGTAAAATACATTCTAGCAGCAGAGTAGAAATAACTTGGCCCAATATTTTCTAACAGAGATATTATTTATCATGACCATGGAAACGTTACATATAAGTATGAAAAAATTGAGACTTATCTTTAATAATCTTATCTTATCTAAACAATTTTACAAAAAAATTTCGAAATTTTTCGTTTTATCAAAAAACGTCTCAAATAAAAGTTATTAGTTATTGCATTTATAGCAACTTTTGTTCAATAAATTTTTCGAAATATTTTTCTGTTGCTTAATATTCGCAAAAATCTTAAAATCGACACGAGTAAACTCCCATTTCTAGTCAACCGATTTTTACCAAAAGTTGATCAACTTGTGCCATTGATGGCAGAAGCTTAAATATGAAGTTTCATAAAAATCCTTTCAGCCGAATTTGCTCTGCACGTGTACACAGACAGACGGATAGACAGACGGACAGACAGACGGACGGACAGACAGACAGACGGACAGACGGACCGACAGACATCATGCTAAAAATAGTCAAAACGTTATTTAGGGACCTCAATTCGTGGAGATCCATCGAAATCTCGAAATGTCAAAATCGGTATGATCACAATACCCTTATATATGTTGACGGTCGGTAAAAACTGACATGTAATATTTGAGTGCATTTTGACATATAAAAATAAATAGTTTGTTAACATTCCAAAAGTGTTACGCAAATATTTGTTAATCGGTTATAATTTGGCGCCCAGTGTCAGCCCCACACTGGCTGACTTCCTCGTGTACTTCTCTTGCTATTTTTAATGTAGGGCGAGACCGCCAATCAATATCCTTTAGAGTATACCAGTCGACCATATCTGCGAACTTTCACCAAAGCATTAAAAATGGCAAGAGAAGTACACGAGGAACAGCAGGATTACTCAAAAAAATACGGAGACGAGAAGAGGCGCGCTGGAATAAATTATTCAGTTGGAGACAAAGTGTTAGTCGCAACCCATGCGCTGAGCAAGGCACAACTAGGATACACCCAGAAGTTTGCATTTAAAAGAGATGGCCCCTACGTCATCACAAAACAAATATCTCTAACTAGTTCAGGTAGCCTGACCTCAAACGGCCGATATACCACTTGGCGTTTATCATTCTTCTGCTCTGACCCCTTATCGTTCCTTAAGTACTGCCCTGGACCCAGAACCGACTCGTCCACTAAGGAAAGGTGGACGCCCAAGTCGAACAATGGACACTCCTACTAAGGCCACCAGTAGTCGCCCTGGAGGACGGCCGCGCATGGTAATTAAGGCTGCTTCCAAGCCGAGGACAGACGCCGCCGACGCCTGACTGCCGAGCTACTCAAGTTCTACCTCTTCCAGAATTACGTACGAGGTCGTTTACGAAATCCTGAGGGGGAGTGTGTAACAGGGCTTTTGGTCCAAGGTCTAACAAGCGTGATTCATACTTCACTTGAGCACAACGTAGTTCTTTGGTTAATCTATTGGAAATGGCACGATGTTTGCTATAGTCATATTGTTCCCTAGATATCTTATAACTTTTCCATAGCTGGTGTTTTAATTTATGTAGGTTCTGTAATGACGAATTAAACCAAGGGTTGATATTATTATTACGCTTACAAACAATCGGTGAGTTACGTGCAATTGTTGTATTTATAATGGTACATATTTCCTTCAATTGTCGCGGCCAAATTGCATGAACTGCGCTACAATTGCTGCCGCACCGACCATACTCGATCGATCTGGCTCCCTGCGACTTCTTTCTGTTCCCCAACATGAAGACATGACTCGGGGGGAATTTAGCTACGAGGAGGTTATCCCCGAGACAGAAGCGTATTTTGAAGAGTTTGACAAATCGTATTTTTGGAGTGGTTAAAGAAATGGCAGAAACGTTGGGAAAAGTGTATCTACCTAAAAAAAGATTACGTTGAAAAATAATAAAAATAAAAAAATTGAAAAACTTGCGTCTTAATTCCTAACAAGGGTACTTATTGATCCACCCTCGTATATGATATTTAACATTAATTTAACATTATATTACACACTTTAATATAATTTATATCATAAATTTTATGACAAATCGGTTAGAAAGAACTACTCTGCATCATAAATCTCATTAATTCCTTTTCTCCATAGGAAATATAGGTTTTCAATCTCTTTTTAGAAGTAGTTCGATATAACTTAACTTTTTTGACAATTTGCGAAGTTGGCAACAAGGGAATATTTTCAATTGTGACATCACCTTATAGTTATCGTAAATGAACTTTAGCAGGCAGTAGGCATTACTAGTTATTTTATTTAAAATGTGTATAGGTTTGTAAAAAGTAATAGTATATTAGGCAACGAGCATGGAATGATTGTCATATAACATGAGTATGAAAGGTGCGCCACGAGCCGCAGGCGAGTATCGCAATTCATACGAGTGAGAAATTACTATTCCATGCAAGTTTCATACTATGCTTTTTCCATGACCACAACTTTATTACTTATTTAATTTTAATTCAGTTCTCATTAAAAACTAACAACAATTTAACAGTTGCTTTTAACCTATTTATTACGTAGCCTAGCAACGGCCATGTACGTGTCATACGGAATGTAAATTCAGTTAATATAACAATACTTGCGTCAGCTGATTAACTGACTCTATCAAAAAATATATTTTCAAAATTCGACAACTTCAACTATATAATTTAACTTTATCCGGTTTCCTTTACAAACTAACAATAATTTGACATATGATTTCAACCTATTTATTACGTTCACTAGCAACGGTCAGCCATTGCTGCTTGAACCTGTTATGCAGTGGCGGCGTTAGCTCTTAAAATATGGGGGGGGGCAGGAAATTTTGTAGTAAAATTAGAGGTGAGCTAGGAAATTTTTAGTAAAATTTGGGGGGCAAATACAAATGATGACCTAAAAAAAGGTCGTCACTTATAAAATACATTTTTCTCCAAACAATTCTAGGGAGGGGGCACTGGGAGCCAGACTAATTTGCCCCTCCGTACCCTCCGCTAGCGCCGCCACTGCTGTTATGTAATGTGCTCAACCTCTTACGTAATGAGGTCATTACATAACAGGTCAGGGTTGTGTTGTAAACAGAAGTGGGGAATGTGCTACATTTACTAATCACTGACACGTCTGTAATGAACGTATATCTATATAGTCGTGGAAAATTATATATTTTCTAGCATTTTATAATATTTTAACACTGTCTAAAACATAAAAAATACTAAATGTTATATATACACTATGTGTATATGGTACGTAACAAACGTAAACAGAGAAGAGCTTCATCGAACTTGGATTTTTAAGATAAAACTTACCTCTCTATACACTTCTTCACAGTAATATATAATCAAAACAACACTAAGTAGATCATTTGTGCACCATGTAACCATCATTGCAGCCCAGTAACTCGTAAGTTTTGCGCCATCAAAAACCCCATCGTGAATAAAGGTAATAAAATGAAACAATTCTTGCGCTATGCACAAAAATGCATAAAATATTTTAATCAAATAATGATTATAATGTATATTTATTAATTTGAAAATTTTAATCAATTTATTATGACTTTTTAGTAAAATCTTAATATTATAATCGCTCGTAGAACTCAGAAGATTGTTATTTAATTCTTGAAAATAACATTTTAAAATGTAAAGTAAAGTTAGAAATTGATGTTCCATAATTTTTGGACAAAATAGAATTATAGCAAAAAATATAAGAGAACCTACATCATTAGTTGTTGCAAAAAGTTCTAGAAATATACCAACAAAGCTCACAGTTAAGAAAATTATCAAAACGACTTTCATAAATATTTTTATATCTTTAAAGTTTTTATCATTCAAACAACATTTAGTCTCTTCAAATGTTGTCAAAATATTCAATAAAACATTGCGATTTTTAATCCCAAATAAAACATTGACAACTTGTACTGATAACATTGTAAAATTTACGATAAATAAATTATTTAAATTTTCATTGGTCAGTTCTTCATCATCCGGAACATTCATTCTATGAACTATGTCATGTACACATAAATAAGAAGTGAGAACAATGTTTAAGAACAAAAGAAATAAATCAAATTTTAGAACCTCTATTTTATAACAATTTTGAAACTGAATTGTGTAGCAGGCATTACCAGATATTTTATTTAAAATGTGTATAGATTTGTAAAAGTTAAATATATTTTGTAGCATTTTGTAATATTTTAACACTGAATAAAACCAACCAATAATAAAATTAATTATCGAAGAGTATGTAGAAATCATTACTTTTTTGTTTACTTGTAATGTATTAATGAAAAACTTGTTTTGAAAATTAATGTTTATTGAAATTAAAGTAAGTATACTTAATCAGGAGCGCACCCAGCATTTTTTATTGGGGAAGAGAGGCTTGAATATATATATATTTTCTTAGTGGGGCTTGGAAACCAAAATTTTTCTTGGAGAAGTTCACGTTGAATTTCAAGAAACATGTGTTCCTTAAAAACATGTATTTTGAAAGTTTGGTGGGGAACCGTGACCCTCCCCTTGGATGCTCTCCTACACTTAATATTGAGGGACAGTGTCGTAACTGTATGCCCGCTACGTCCGAAATTGTGATGGGGCACGCCATTTAGGGGGCCATCGTTCGTCCAATTGACTTTTTTTTTTGTCGCTTGGTCTTTCCTAAAAAACCTACTAAATATAAATTTACGCCACTGTAGAGAGGGCACATCTTTTAGGCGTTTAATTTACTATTTGATTGCGGATGAACTTGATCACAATTGTCGCATGTTTTAAATCATCTGTGCACAAAAGTTATCCTCATCTAGGTACATGTATTAGATGTAACATTAAAAAGCTGTACGCTAATCTGCTGCGCATATATAGCAGATTTAATGTAAGTTGGCAGTACGCAGTTAGATGCGCAGTAGACAAAGCTCATTTCACGTTCTAGCGTTGTACGGGTAACTTCCTAAGGTACAACACATTTGGAGCGTACTCTGTTTCTGTTTTATAGTGCGTTCTCTGTCCCACAAGGATCGGTAAGCTGAATGAATTCGTGCAGTTCGTACGTACCTCCACCTTAGGGAAAGGACCTGTACAAATATATACATTCATATCTGTACATGAATCTGCACTGTACCGTATTCGTAAAAACGTACAAGTTTCATGATAATACACAATTCATACGAGTGAGAAATGACTATTCCATGCAAGTTTCACACTATGCTTTTTCCACGACCATAACTTTATTACTTATTTTAATTTTAATTCAGTTCCCTTTAAAAACTAACAACAATTTAACAAATATTAATTGTTGAGTTAACGTGAAGTTTAGGATAAATGTATGTATAGTGAAAATAAAATAATTTGTGAAGTAAAGAATCTCTTAAGTTTACCTTAACAATTTAACAGTTGCTTTTAACCTATAATAATAATAATAATAATAATAATAATAATAATAATAATAATAATAATAATAATATTTATTATGTATTAAATGTTTACATTTTTACAATCGTCAATCGGTAATCCTAGTACAAGGTGGGTAAAAAAGATGTGAGAGATGCATACTATAGTTTACTCAGTATACTGATCTTCATCTAAATCACTGAATTCATTATCTAGGTATTCTGCAGTGGAGTAAAACGCCTTAGATATTAAATATCTCTTTAAAACCCTTTTGAATCTTAAGGGGGGCAAAAGTTTGATGCTGGTCGGGAGAACATTGTAGAATTTTATAGCCAGGTAATTTAGGCTGTACCTTGACTTCTCTAACCTCGTAAAGTCAGGGCGTATTTCGTTCTTATTTCTCGTGTCGTGTCTATGGACAGAGCTTTGTAGAGAGAATCTGTCTTGGTGTTCATGTACGTACATGAGACATAAATGGATGTAAAGGGAAGGGAATGTTAATATACCCAATTCAATAAATTTGTATTTACAATCAGATCTGTATTTAACATTCCCTAGGACTCTAATGGCTCTACGCTGCAAGGAGAATATGCGTCCTGTGTGGGGAGAGTGGCCCCAGATTAATAGGGCATACGTTATCCGGGTTTGGAAGGAAGCAAAGAAAAATGATTTTTGGACCATCAAGGAAGCACACCATCTTAGGTTGTTTAGGCAATAGATCGACGAGCACAATTTTTTCGCAAGTGTGTTGATGTGTTGTTCCCAGGTTAACTTGCTGTCTATCTCAAGTCCTAAGAACGAGACCGAGATGGGGTTATTAACATCTTCTATGTTCCTGGTTGCGAACACCATGTGCTGAGTTTTTGTATTGTTCATAGTCAATCTATTAGCTAGGAACCAGTTATGGAAATTGGATAGGGCTAAGTTTCTTTTGCCAAGGAGTGAAGTTATGTGTCTACTGGATTGAAGGACAGTTGTATCGTCAGCGAAGAGGATGGTATCCATATCGGCATTGACGTACGGCAAATCGTTCACGTATATTAGGAATAAAATGGGACCTAGGACAGATCCTTGTGGTACACCATGTTTATTTCCTAACACCTCAGATGAGCCATTATTAGTGTACACAAACTGTCTTCTTTCAGAAAGGTAGGACTGTATGAGTTTTGTACTTTCTGGGTCAAATTTATAAAATTTAAGTTTTTTAATTAAAATTTCGTGACTCACGCAGTCAAAGGCCTTACTAAGGTCCAGAAAGCTACCGGAGCAATAAAGTCTATCCTCAAAGCAATGCGTGACAGATTCCATTAAGGCCAATATCGCGTCGGTAGTTGACTTACCGGATCTGAAGCCAAATTGCTTAGAAGACAGAAAGTTAGATTTCTCGAAGTGACTGGTTAGTTGGTTTTTTAGCACTTTCTCAAATATTTTGGAGAAGCAGGGTAGAAGCGAAATAGGGCGAAAATTATTTAAATCATTATGGTTTCCTTTTTTATATATAGGTAGAACACGCGCTAATTTGAGAGCATCAGGAAATGTACAGGTTCGAATCGAAATATTAATTAATTTAGTGAGTGGTGTAATCAAGATATTTTTGATGGATTTGATTATATCCATATTAAGACCATAGGCGTCACGTGTTTTATTGTTGTGGAGGTTATCTATTATATCTCTGACTGTAATTTCGGAGATTTCATTGAAGGAGAAACAGGAAAAATTAGAGTCCGATTGCTTATTATTGGATAATAATTCAATGGGACATAAATTGTTTGGAGGCAAATTATTGATTAGGCTATTAGCAGCGTTGCAGAAAAACTCATTTATTTCATCCGCAGAACGAGGACAAAGTAAGGGGTTTTTTGCTTTAAGATTATTGTTGATTACTTTCCATGTGGCCTGAGAGATGTTTTTGGAGTTAGAAATATACTTACTATTTGCGTCGATTTTAGAGCTTTTTATTGCTTGCCTGTACATTGTCCTATAAGAGTTTCTTAGATTTTTACTATTTAGGGAAGGGTTAGTTTGGTAATGTGCATGTAGTAAGTTTAGGGTGTCTCTCATAGTTTCCAGTTTAGAGTTAAACCAGTTTATTGAAGGATTGGAGGATTTCTTTTTTAGAGGTCTGAGGACAAAGGACGAATTGAAATTTTCAACTACGACACTGAGAAATAAGTCAAAGTTACTGTTAACCCCTCCAGCAGTGTCAGAAATAAAGTTCCATGATAATGAATTTAATGCCTCATAGAACGCTGTCTTTCCATTTTGTGTCAAAGGGCGGAACATGGTAGTATCATTCGGATTGGGGTTTTTGTCATTAGATAAACAGGTTAATTTGAAGCTAATAGCGTCATGGTCAGAGAACGGGATTAAAATTTTGTTAGTGTTTACACTATCGTCATTAAAATTAATAAAAACATTGTCAAGGGTGTTTTTCCCTCTTGTTGGAAATGTAACTAATTTATGGAAATTAAGGGTACTAAAAAGGTACTAAAAAACCTATTTATTATGTGGCTTAATAACGGCCATGTACGTGTCATATGGAATGTAAATACAGGTAATATAACAATACTTGCGTCAGCTGAATATCTGACTGACCAAGACCAACTCTATCAAAAAATATATTTTCAAAATTCGACAACTTTAACTATATTATTTAATTTTAATCAGGTTTCCTTTACAAACTAACAATAATTTGATATATGCTTTCAACCTATTTATTACGTTGCCTAGTAAACGGTTGGTTTACTGACACTGACACGTCTGTAATGAACGTATATCTATATAGTCGTGGAAATATCTATTTTCTAGGATTTTGTAATATTTTAACACTGTCTAAAACATAAAAAATACTAAATGTTATATATACAATATGTGTATATGGTACTGAACCCTAAAATACAAATAAAATTTAATAGTACAAAAGAGGACGTAGCAAACAGGGAAGAGCTTCATGGAATTTGGATTTTTAAGATAAAACTTACCTCTCTGTACACTTCCTCACAGTAATATATAATCAATACAACACCAAGTAGAACATTTGTGCACCATGAAACCATCATTGCAGCCCAGTAACTCGTAAGTTTTGCGCCATCGAAAACCCCATCGTGAATAAATGTACTAAAATGAAACAATTGTTGCGCTATGCAAAAAAATGCATAAAATATTTGAATGAAATAATGATTGTAATGTATATTTATTAATTTGAAAATTTTAATTAATTTATTATGACTTTTTAGTAAAATCTTAATATTATAATCGCTCTTAGAACTCAGAAGATTGTTATTTAATTCTTGAAAATAACATTTTAAAGTGTAAAGTAAGGTTATAAATTGATGTTCCATAATTTTTGGAAAAAATAGAATTAAAGCAAACAATATAAGAGATCCTACATCATTAGTTGTTGCAAAAAGTTCTAGAAACATAGCAACAAAACCCACAGTTAAGAAAATTATCAAAACGACTTTCAAAAATATTTTTATATCCTTAAAGTTTTTATCATTCAAACAGCATTTAATCTCTTCAAATGTTGTCAAAATATTCAATAAAACATTGCGATTTTTAATCCCAAATAAAACATTGACAACTTGCACTGATAACATTGTAAAATTTCCGATAAATAAATAATATAAATTATCATTGGTCAATTCTTCATCATCGGGAACATTCATTCTATGAACAATGTTATGAACACAAAAATAAGTAGCGAGAACAATATTTAAGAACAAAAGAATTAAATCAAATTTTAGAACCGCTATTTTATAACAATTTTCAAACTGAATTGTGTAGCAGGCATTACCAGATATTTTGTTTAAAATGTGTATAGGTTTATAAAAGTTAAATATATTTTGTAGCATTTTGTAATATTTTAAAACTGAATAAAACTAACCAATAATAAAAATAATTATCGAAGAGTATGTAGAAATGATTACTTTTTTGTTTACTCGTAATATATTAATGAAAATCTTGTTTTGAAAATGAATATTTATTGAAATTAAATTAAGTACACTTAATCAGAAGCGCACTCAACATTTTTTATTAGGGGAGAGAGGCTTGAACTATTTTTTTTTTTTTCTTAGTGGGGCTTGGAAGCCAGAATATTTCTTGGAGGAGCTCACGTTGAATTTCAAGAAACATGTGTTCCTTAAAAACATGTATTTTGAATGTTTGGTGGGGAACCGTGACCCTCCCCTTGGATGCGCACCTACACTTAATATATTTAGAGGGACAGTGTCGTATTCGAGGGATGGTGTGCCCCTCATTTAGGGGGCCATCGATCCTCCAAATGACTTTTTTTTGTCGCTTGGTCTCTCCAAAAAAAACCGACTAGGGGACTCAAAGAAAAATCTTCAGTGAGCCCAAAATATGAATTTAAGCCACTGTAGAGAGGACACATCTTTAAGACGTTTAATTTACCATTTGATTGCGGATAAACTTGATCACAATTGTCTCATGTTTTAAATCATCTGTACTAAGGTGACCATACGTCCCGAATTTGCCGGGACAGTCCCTAATTTCCATCTTGTGTCCCGAATTGTTTTTTTTTGTCCCGAATTGTCCCGTTTTTTAGAAAAGAAACGCATTTTTAATATTTATTTTAAATATATTTCAACTAAAATTGTTTTTACAAAACTTGAACAAAAAAAATCCTTGAAGAACAGCTTTTGGACTAGTGACAAGACTCAACTTGATGTAGACACATTAAAAGCAATATTACTGATTAAAGTAAATTATGAAGAAAACTGTGCGGTTTTTTATAAAATGCTTCAAAGCAAAAAAGACCTACTCAGAAAGGTCCATATTTCGGAAAAATATAAAAAGTTTTCTACTGAGTAATTTTAACAAATAAAGATTCACGGTAAGTTCATCGAAAATCAATTCATCGAAAATAAATTCCTCGAAAATCAATTCATCGAATGATCAATTCATCGAAAAAAAATATTTTGTAAATATTTGAGAGGAATGCCGAGGGGATCGGAAAGCCAAAAAAGCAGTGGTCAATAAAAGTTGACAGACTACACTTATTAAATAACTACAATGTGCGGTGTTCAATGTACGGTGATTCTAAACAGGTGGCATTGTTATGTTAGTGTGAGTTTGTTTTGTTATTAAACTAGATGATGGGTAGCTCGCTTCTCTCGGCTTCTTCTAACCAAACCCTTACTAACCTAACACCTGACGCCCTGGTTGCAGAAATGATGCAATCCAGGAGGAAGTGGGAAGCCATCCACAAGATGATTAAAGCCATCATGGAAAGGAAAGAGACAGAAGAAAGGAGCAGACAGCAGGAGTCGAATAGAGGGGAGCCTGAATAGACTACCAGGGGGCATCTGACCCTGATATCCTAACGGATGGTTCCGGATGCCTCAAGCGTGGCGAAGAAGGGGAGTTTTAGCAGGTAGAAATCCTGCACTACCTGCACGCACGGGCATGCAAGTGTATTTGCGAAGATTTCTCCTCTTTAAAAAAAAAAAATAAAAACCTTACTAACCTAACCTAACCTAAGATAGTGTTTTGTCATTAAACTAGAAGATGGGTAGCTTGCTTCGCTTGGCTTCTTCTAACCAAACCCTTACTAACCTAACCTAACCTAAGATAGTGTTTTGTCATTAAACTAGAAGATGGGTAGCTCGCTTCGCTCGGCTTCTTTTAACCAAACCCTTACTAACCTAACCTAACCTAAGATAGTGTTTTGACATTAAACTAGAAGATGGGTGGCTCGCTTCGCTCGGCTTCTTCTAACAAAACTCTTACTGACCTAACCTAACCTAAAATAGTGCTTTGTCCTTAAACTAGAAGCTCGCTCCGCTCGGTTTTAGACTTTTACTAACTAAACCTAACCTAATTACCTTGTTTTTAGATGCATAGTACTTTATTTTCCCTTATATTAGCCCAATTAAAATGCGTATCATTGTGTATGAATTTATAAAAAATATTTGCGTGCAATTGCCCATAACCTGTCTTATTAAACCTTAAAAACAAAAAATTTATTTGTTTAATTATATAAGTTTTCTTATTATATTTCTTTATTTATATTCAAACACTATGTCACTTTATTTACCTTTTTTTAAACCATATGAAAAATTTTATGCAATTATTTCTTAGTCTGTCTACTTTTATTGACCACTGATTTTTTGACTTTCCGATCCCCTCGGCATTCCTTTCAAATATTTACAAAATATTTTTTTTCGATGAATTGACGATTCGATGAATGGATCATTTGATGAATTGATTTTCGATGAATTGATTTTCGATGAATTGATTTTCGATGAATTGATTTTCGATGAATTGATTTTCGATGAATTGATTTTCGATGAGCTCGTCGGTTACCGTACACAATGCGTATCCTCATCTACATGTATTAGATGCAATATCAAAAAGTTGTACACTAATTTGCAGAGCATATATAGCAGATTAAATTAAATTTACACAAAAAGTACTTAGCAAAACTCCAAACAGAGCATTTATACATGAAAAAAGTCAATGCAGTCCAGTAACTCCCCAGTTTTATCCTAGAAGAAACATCATCGTTAATTAAAGTACTTGTGGCGCCCGTTGCGCTGATTCGGTACAGAGACGCAGGCGTCGCGGCGTCACATAGGTCTACGCTGGAGATCGTGGGACCCGTCACACGTGTTGACCAATAAACGGTTCTGCAGGGGTAATATTGTGTTGATTTGACCGGCAGCATAATTGCAGGTAAATCGCGGAAATAAGGGCGCGTTACTCCAGAGCAAATGTGCACTACAAACATATAAAGGGACAGGCATGGTTCAGGCGTATTACGAAGATTTTTGCAAGTCATTTGGTTGACCCTAGGAGTAGAGGTATTCGAAAGGGCCAACGCAGTGGTTCTGGAGAAATAACAATTCAAAACTGTCCTCTTGAATCCCTAACCAGCCGCTGGTACCGTAGAACTGCTCTGAGTGACTCGCTGACAAATTGTAATTAATATTGGTTACAGTGAAATTTCACTAGCGTTAAGGCGAGAGAAAATTTGTAGTAAAAATTTCAATCGGGTTTTGATAGGTGCTTGCCTCCGATTCTAAACCTCTTCTATATCTTTTCAGGCAGTATCACCACAAGAGATACTGTCACTTCATCGTAGATAGTCACTGTGGTATAATTCCCGTGCAGAAGTTCACGCAGCCCTAGGGCAGTTGTAGCGAAAGTAATCCAATCACACGTTACAGGGTGGTTATACCACAATTACAGAGTTAATTTATTTTGTCTTGTATGTTTAAATTGCAAGTAATTACCGGTTAAATATTCAGTTGTTTCTTTTTCCTTTAGCCGTTCGTGAGTACTTAACTTTCAGTAATTTTGATTTAGAGTAAATATATTTTTGATTTGATATTAGATATTTTGAGTATTAAATTTTGTCGTACTCCGAACTTAAAAAGGGAATATTTAACTAGTAAGTTATCTTGTAGTCATTAAATTGTTTTGGTAAAGTTTAAATAGTTTGAGTCTTGCTTGGATTCAGACTGTTGTTAAGTCTGATCCGTTGTTAAGCATCTTAATTTTTTTTTGGTGTGTAAAATTACATTTTGATTGTTCCTTTTGAACATCTGTTTCATTGTGAATAATTTCGTTAATTTTTTTTTATTGTTAATAAATTTTTTTATTGAGAACATTGGTGTTTCTGTTACGAGAACTCTATTCCTTTCCCCTGGGGTTTTATTTTTCTTCCAGAATTTAGGGCAATAGAAGCGAGGTGACTGGCGCCGTATAAATTTTAGGCCGCACATAGGTATTGGTAATTACAGGACCACCCTGCATAGTCACATCTACCTCTAGACTGGGCTGGCGGCCTTCTACCTTGCCCTTTTTTTTTTTTTAAAGAGAAGAAATCTTCGCAAAGACACTTGCATGCCCGTGCGTGCAGGTAGTGCAGGATTTCTACCTGCTAAAACTCCCCTTCTTCGCCACGCTTGAGGCATCCGGAACCATCCGTTAGGATATCAGCGTCAGATGCCCCCTGGTAGTCTATTCAGGCTTCCCTCTATTCGACTCCTGCTGTCTGCTCCTTTCTTCTGTCTCCTTCCTTTCCATGATGACTTTAATCATCTTGTGGATGGCATCCCACTTCCTCCTGGATTGCATCAGTTCTGCAACCAAGGCGTCAGGTGTTAATGCCGCTGGGCATAGGGCTCCCACCTCCACCCTCTACGCGTCCCAACGCATGCATTGAAAGATGGTGTGCTCCACAGAGTCCACCATTCCGCAGTACACGCACGTATCCTCCAGGTCCTTACCGATTCTCTTCGTATACGTACGAAAAGAACCGTGACCTGTCAACGCTTGGGTCAGCCAGTAGTCTAGCTTACGGTGAGGGCATTCAAGCTAGGTCCTTACGTCTGGTATCAGACGTTTCGTCCACTGGCCTTTGGTGGTGTTCCTATTCCATTCGTCCTGCCATTGAGCGATGCTCTGCTCCCTGGCATTCCGTCTGGTGGTCTCGCCGCGACTGGCACTCTCGGTCACCGTCCTCCTTTCCTCGACCAGGAGGAAAATCGGAACGGTACCCGTGATCACCTGCAGGGCAACGCTCGACACGGTACGGTAGGCCGACGCGCACCTTAGCAGTGCCTTCCGCTGTGCACTTATAAGGATATCCCTATATTTTGCATATTTGCACACCTCGTGCCAAATAGAGGCTCCGTATAGGAGTATCGAGTGCACCACTCCGCAAAGCACCGCCCTGGACAGCTGATAGCCGCTGGAGTCACTTCACAGTGGTTACGGAATTCATATTTTTCCCCATTTAGGTTTTTAGCGACCGATCAGAGAGCTGAGCGAACGCTGGCGCATGCCAACTATATAACGCTGGAGTCTGGCCGTAATATACGTTATAGTTGGTTGATTCGTGGCCCATCTTCTGGAGTGGTTTGAGTTCTCTTGGTTCACGTCTGGTTTTTTGGCAACTCTAAACTTACGCTACTTGAGAACTATATATATATGGATATTTTGTTTGATAAAAATATCAAAATAATGAAAACGCCTTGTCGCGGTACTTTTTCATTGTAACGGTTTTTTTTTTAAATCGTAATAAACGTATGTTCCGAGCGGTGGTCAAGCAATAACTGTGGTATACAAAATAGCTCGCAGCCTCGTCTTTGTAAACCTGAAACACTGTACACTAAGATCACAAAGCCTTGTTTTGCAAAAACAATTTGTGGGGTCACTAATTCACAGGCAATCTAATTTTCAAAAACTCAAAATAACGTCTGTTCTCGCTGCTAGTCAAGCAAGAAGTCTGTATCAGACAGAAATATACATGATTCTTGCGGTTCATATAAATGAACGCAAGAACTGTATATGAAAAACAAAAATGTGAAAATTATCATAAGTGGTAATTTCGAATAATTTTCGCGACTCTAATGGTCGCAAAAGTAGTGGAGAAGGTGGGAATATAGACTGGGATTGTAATATGGACCGGTTAACTTTTGATCTAATAAGTGTTACGATCTGTGAGAAAATGATATAAACTAACCTTTAGCATGCCTCAAGTCATACAGTAACTTCTGGCATTAGTCACAAGTTCGCTACAGTTACTAAGGGTACGTGTTTGTTTTTCGACTCTTCAAAAGTTTTTAAAGGTAGGTTACAAAAAATTAATCTCTATATCCATCGATAAATTTACCATACAAGTTACGAGGGCAAATTGAAAACTAATGCCTCCATGGCCATAACTTTTATAATGACGGGCCAGACCGTGTCAAAAGTGGTTTGCCATTTACCTTACATACCAGCACATAAGTTCTCCTAGCGGAGATTCTCAGCAACATCGCGTTTGCGCATGACAGTTCTAAACATGGCGGCCGGCATGGATGTGCGGTTAAGACAACAAGCTGTTATTGAATTTCTTACTGCGGAGGGTGTAGCGCCCATTGATATCCATCGAAGGTTAAGTGCCGTTTACCGTGAAGCGCGTTATTATGTGAGTACTGTTAGGAGGTGGGTAAGGACTGTGAAAAACGCAAGTCCTGCTGAAACGGATGTCCATGATCGGGCACGCAGTGGCCGACCAGTGTCTGCATGTGTCTTATGTGATTATTCAATAAACAAATGTTACTAACCTTGGTTCTCGTGGATAGCTGTCTCCTGGGTACCCAGATGCTGAGGAAAGTCTGGATGACGCCAACGGAACATTTGCAATTGAAGAGCACACACAGACACTTTGATATTTGATAAAACCACTAAATATATTTATATTTAATTACGGCGAGAGTTAATATGAATAGAGGTTTAGTACAACCGACTAACGTGATACGCACGTAATATGAAGTGAAGTGATACGTCTTAATACAACGACGAACTAATCTCAACTCTATTATAAAAAATGCAACGTTTCTAAACATAACATAAATCGAAGTAACAAAGAGGGCTACTATACCGTGTTGATAGCTACGAGTCGAGTTAGTAAAATACAACAATTACTCTAAATAAAGATATTTTTAAATAAACTAACATTAAAAAAAACAAAATTAAGTTAAAAATTCAAAACGAGACATCCATCGTCACATCTGTTTTACTTACAAGTTTTGTCATATTTACAAATAACGCATGCTTCATTTTTGCAAGGATCATTTAGGATAACTTTGTAACATTATGAGAGACGACAACGATTTTAATATTCATTTTGTTTCTCTCATGCCAGGTTGCATAAAAGTCTTGAAACTAGATGTAAGCTAAAACTCGATGTAAAGTACAAAATTGCCTAGTAACGCGTTACATTGCTAGATATTTCTGTGTTTTACATCGACTTTTAGCTTACATCTAGTTTTAAAACTTTTATACAACCGGGCATCAGTAATACAAATGAACTAAGATCAAGCTTGGTAAAATACTGCTAAATGGGTTTCAGAATTAAATAAGATTTGTAGGTATTTCATTATACCAGTTATTTTTACAGAATAATTTTTGTAATAATAATATTATATAACGGCCACGTCGAATCGACGACAGCACTTCGCTACTAAGAAATGAATATTTCAAAGATTTTGACGAGAGTGGGCTCGTTCATTACTGAAGAGTCCAATTCTGGATACAAACATTTTGCCGAAAATAGCGCAGAGATAATTATAGGCAGAATCAGGCAACAGCGTCTGGAGTCTGGATTTGCATCTATTGTACTTCGACAGAGGGGTTTTTTTTCCCAGTCTGGGCTGACAAGACTTGAGGTTATTTTTTAGCTTGTCTTTATAGCGTTGCTTAGGAGCTTCCACACCTCTACAACCTCCTTCCAACTCAGTTAATATACGATTCCGTTTTGATGGAGGCTTACTGAATCTCTCCCGTTTCAATTCAAACCGCAGGAATATAAATGGGGCAGTAAACGAACTTTTATATGCAGATGGTTGTGTGCTCTCACTCAACAACAACAGGATTACAGGCTGCACTAAAATTTTTTGCTGCAGCTGCTACGAACTTTGGATTAAACATTAATTTCGAAAACTGTCACCCTGTCACATAACTGTCATAGCAACATCCCTTACATTTTCAATATAAATGGCATAGAGGTAATTAATGTAACGTCTTTCAAGTATCTAGGTAGCATATTATCCTGCAATAGTTCGGTTGATGATGAAGTGTCACAAAGAATATCCGCTGCATACCAGGACTTCGGTGCTCTAAGAACATCTATATGGAGCTGCCGAGATTTGCAGCTTAAAACAAAGATAATGATGTACAAGGCAGCTGTACTCCCTGTACTTCTCTACAGCTGTGAATCATGTTGTCTCTATAGGCGGCATATTAAAACACTAGAAAGATTCCATCAAAGATGCCGTTAGGACTATATTGAGAATCAAATTGCAAGACTCTGTGCCGAACACGGAAGTTTTGACTAAAGCTGATATCAACAGTATTGAGGCAATGCTGATGATAGTAGATCAGTTGCGGTGGGTGGGACACGTCATAAGAATGCCAAATACTAGGTTACCTAAAAGATTATGTGCTCTGAGTAATAATAATACAAAGCATTCATTCAGTAAGTAGAATGCAATAATGCAATATCTGAACCATCCTAAGTACAGCTACTTAGAAAATAATTAACAAAATAGGTTAGGTTATGTTACTGTTATGATATGATTTTTCTAAAATTTATCATAGCAATGAGCGCTGTATTGAAATCATGTTACATCTAAGGCATATCTCCGTTAAATCATTGTCAGATCATTGTTATATCACTAATAGTGTTACTTCAATGAGCTCTGGCTGAAGGAAGCTAGAAATTGATGTTTCATGATTTTTGGAAAAAAAATATAAATATTGCAAAAAATTTGAGAAATCCTACATATTATTTTTAAAACTTTTTAATGTTCTAAAAATATACTAACAAAGCTCAAGATTAAGAAAATTATCAAAATGACTTTAATAAATATTTTCATATCCTTAAAGCCATGGTGGAGAAAGGAATGTAGAATGAAGAAAAAAGAAGCACAGCAGGCTTGGATGAAGAGATAAAAGGAGAGGGGATCAAAGAGGTTTATAAAAAAAAAACTGAGAAAATATAAAAGAACGTGCGAGGAGGAAAAGAAAAAGTACATGAAGAAGGAACAGGAAGAGGTAGAAAAGATAAGCAATGAAAAACAAGCGTGGGAATTCATATATAACGTTAGAAAGAAATAATTGACAATAAGCCGAAAGATTACGATGGAAATACTTTATGGAAATATTGGAGGGCAGTGAAGAAAGAAGGAAAGAAATTGAAGAAGAAAGAGGAGCAGAGGAATAAAATTAGGAAGAACCATCAAGGGAGGAAGTAAGGAAAGTAATCAATAAACTGAAGAAGGAAAAATCAGCAGGAACTGATAAAATAAAGAGCGAAACATGGGTATATGGAAGGGAAAAAGTGGTGGAAAGGCTGAAAGAAATAATTCGAGTGTAGAATGGGGACGGAAACCCGAAGGACTGGAGAGAAGGAGTAATAGTACCGCTTTGTAAAAAACGAAACAAGGATGTTGCAAGCAATTATCGAGGAGTGACTCTGATGAGTACGGCGTACAAGGTGTTTTCAACAGTGCTGAATGAGAGATTAGTGGAGGAAATAGAAAGTCAAAAAATACTAGAGGAGACGGTCAGGATTTAGGAAGGGAAGAGGTACGATCGATAACTTATACACAATAAATCATATAGTCTAAGTGAGAATTAAGAATAAAAGAGAAAATGTGTATATGGCATTTATTGACCTGAAGGCTGCTTTCGATAAAAAGGACAGGAAAGAATTGTGGGAAGCAATGGAAAGAAGGGGTGAAAGTGAAGGGATGATAAAAAGGATAAAAGTGATATGCCGAGAGACGACGTGCACAGTGAGAGTGGGAGAAGAAGAGTCATAAAGTTTTTGGGTGTATAAATGGGAGAGGCAGGGATGCCCCTTGATCCCAACACTATTCAACCTATACGTGGCTGATTTAGAAGAAACAATGAGGAAGGGGCAAGACGGAGGAGTGGTAGTGGGAAGGAGTAACCTATGAACACGAGGGTACGATGATGATATAACACTGACGTCGGAAAAGGAACAAGAACTAAGATGATGATGAACAGAGCGGACAAGTACTTCAAAATAAAGAAATTAGAGGTAAACAGAGACAAAAGGAAGGTAATGGTGTTCGGTAAAGGGGGAAGGAGAAAGAAAGTAAAATGGGAATGGGCAGGAAGAGAAATCGAAGAAGTGAAGAGTGTAATGTACCTGGATACGTGCTGACGCGGAACAACAGGGCAGAACAATACGTTAGGGAAAGAGTGAAGAAAGCAAGGCTGGTTATAAGAAAACTATGGAGATCAAGTTGAGGATGAAGATACTCGATGCAAAAGTGGAGTATCCTTATGTACGGAGTGGAGATTTAGGGATGGAAGGAATGATATATTTTGTACCATTTTATAATATTTTAACACCGAATAAAGCTAAATAATATTAAAATTATCCACGATAACAGAGAATTTAAGTCATCCATAAAAGTATCTAAAACGATGTCGTTACTTCAACTACGCTTACATGTGCAAAAATTTATTACTTGTCAACCTAGCTGTGTATATAATTACTTATCATTCGAGGTTGACTGCAACTCAGAGTACACCAATACAATATTAAGCATTCAAGTTTCGGACACTGCGTTTATAATTTGGTTATAAAAACAAAATCCAGAACTTTATGAGAGTAGAATATTATGTCACTGTCAGACATAATAATATAAAGCAATAAATAACAACTTATAGCCATTAGTTATTTTTTTAGATCTGGTCAAAGCTTATGATACTGTCGAACATAGCATATTAGTTAAAAAACTGGAAGAAATAAGAGTAAGAGGCGTTGCGCTAAACTTACTAATAAGTTAACTAACCGGTAGAACTCAATACACGAAAGTAGGGGAGATTGTCAGCGATAGACAAGAAGTCGTATACGGTATACCCCAAGGGTTGGTCCTAGGATGTACACTGTTCAAAATATACATTAACAACTTGTTAAGTATGATCACTTCCATTTAAGTATTATTATGTCAACATATACATTAACAACTTGTTAAGTATGAGCACATCCATAAAAATAATAGCATACGCTGATGACACAGCAGTAATAATCACTGAACCAAGCTGGAAAAAATCATTTGAAACAGCTCAAGATATAATGAAAAGTATACAAGAGTGGCTCAACAATAACTCTTTAACGCTTAACACAGAAAAAAGCATATTTTTAACTTTCTCAATAAAATACGCTAACCAGCCCGACTTCGAAAATATATTTATACCGGACGAAACAACAGAAGACAACTGGCAGAAAATAGGAAAGATCGACTCAGTTAAATACTTAGGTCTTCTAACTGATAAAAAACTAAATTGGAAAGAACATATAGGAAACACCACTAAGAAAATAAGAAAAATGTTTTTTTTTTTTATTAAGAGTATTTAACAGATATATCAACAATACAGTTATTAGTACCTGGGCACATTATTTTACAACTATTGTTTTACATAGGTATATCATATATTTTGGGGTTTTGCTATAATTTTTTGGGGTTTTGGTTATATTTTGTCGTAGATTCCTATTGATTTCAAGTATTGGAGAATATTTTCGATATTTTGCATATTGTTTGACAGCGCTGTTTCCATGGTTGTGGGAATTTTGTGTTTTCTCCTTTCTTCTTCGGTTGTTCTACATTTCGTTATGATATAGTCAACGTTTAGCTCCGTATCGCAGGTCTCGCATCTGGGTGGGTGGAGTTTGTGAAATATGTACTGGTGGGTCAGTAATGTGTGGCCAATACGTAGTCTTGTTAAGACGATTTCTTCCTTTCTTGTTTTTCTTGAAGTCCACTGAGCTATTGTTGCTTTTATTTTTCTTAAATGGTTTCCCTCTATGTTGTGCCAAGCTTTATTCCATTCTTCTTGAACTGTTATTTTGATGTAGCTTTTCATGTCATACGCTGGGACGGGGATTTGTGTGATTTCCAGGTTTGTGGCATTCTTTGCAGCACTATCCGCTCTGTTGTTTCCTTCTATTCCGACGTGTGACGGTATCCACAGTATTTTTACTTCTTTGCCTGATACTATAGCTTCATGCAAGTTTTCTTTAGTTTCCTGTGCAATGGTGTTCTTCGTGTACAATTTTGAGAGTTCCTGGACGGCACTGAGTGAATCGGTTATGAATATATACTCTTCTTGTTACCTGCCAGTACTAATTCGGATGCTTTTAGCAGACTGTATATTTCGGCGGTGAATATGCTAGTGTGTTGCGGTAGGTGAAATAAGTGTTCTTCATCATCTGTTGTGGCTGCTGCACCAGTTTGGTCTCTTATTCTAGATCCGTCTATATACAGACGGATTTTTGTGTAGTCTTCATGTCTACTTATTATTTCCTTGAACAAGTTGAAGTATAGTTGCGGTGGTGTGTCTAGTTTTTTGTAGATCGTTAATTCAGTGTCCATTTTCGGCTGCTTCATTGTCCACGGTGGTATTACGCTGTGACGGATATTTTGTACGTTACCGAGTATGACGTTATGTTTTTCGAGTAATTCAGTGTACCTTTGATGTGTAAGTGATAAATTTGGGACGTGGATTTGTTTGTGTACCTTTTGGAACAGGGTAGAGTAAGTTGGATTATCGAGATTTGCGGCAAGGTTTATTACGTAAGAGGATTGGATATAAGTTCTGCGGTAGTCTAACGGTATTTGTCCGGAGATATTATGGAGGCTCGTGACAGAGCTAGTTCCGAACGCGCCAGTTGCTAAACGTATGGCAGTGTTTTGAATCGGCTCTAAGATTTTGATGTCGCTGTTTTTTGCTTTTCCGTATAGTATGCTTCCGTAGTCTAGTTTGCTGCGAATTAGGGCCTGATATATTTGTAGCATGGTCTCCCGTTGTGCTCCCCATTTCTGGTGAGCTAGTGCTTTCAGTATGTTGATCCTTTGTGCGCATTGTATTTTTAAATCTCTTATATGCATTTTCCACGACAGTTTTCTATCTAACGTCATTCCTAAAAATTTAATTTCTTTTACGTACTCTATTTGATTGTTATTGATTACCAGTGTTGGGTTGTAGTCATTGTTGGGCCCGCTAGGCGCCCCAATTTTCCTTATTTTGTAATTTAATTAATTTAAATGTAAAAACATAATTTATGTATATTTTTCTATGTTTTAGGCCAACTAGGGCCATCTTCAAATAATTTATTGCACTTTTATGAAAATTTAATTCTTTAGTTAACCGCAATTAACAGGTCGCTGACGGTTCATTGTCAATTAACCTGTTCGTTAATATAACGTTTTTCGAGACCGCATGGTTTTTTAACCTATAAATCAGTGATTTTTGCTTCCCGGCTAATTTTTTATGTGTGTTTTATTTCGGATTTACGACCCGAAATATCAGTGATTTAAACCGCGTTCGTCAGCTTTACAAACTGACGAATAACTTTATATAGTGCATCTTGTAATTTAGTGAAAACCAAAATCAGCTGTTATCTGCTCCAGAAGAGATATCCGTCTCCTCAGGACGATCCAGAATCCAGCTAAGTGTCCAACACTTTAGTTTTATTCTATTTACTGTTTTGAAAATATTGCATTTTGAATTTTGTTTTGAGAATATTGTTTATTAGAGTAGTTCATTCCGAACTTACTTAAATTTCAGTTTAAGATTTATTGTTGTTAAATTCTTTAGAATAGCCTTCAGCTAATACAATTTAGTAACAATAATACTGCATATTATTGTTAATTTGCAGATATTAATATTCTAGTATTAACATTCATTTATTGTAGTTTATTTTCACGTGCCTTCAGCTGATATTTATTTATGTATTAATGCAATTTAACCATCTGTTTGTTGCATATTTATTTCTAGTTCTAATACTGAACTAAGGCTTGGCTTTCACCAAAACACATTTATTTATAGTGTAAATTATAAGATTTGTACAGTTTATCATTTGTATTGTGTCCGACAACGTACACTGGCCAGCTTACGTTGCACCGTATCTTGCCAGGTGTACTTTACTTCCAGTGAGTTGAGTCTACGACATTTTCGTGTTAGGTACATCGTCGGTAGGAGTCATCGAGGGAAACATCAAGTATTGGCTCCTCCTTTATCCTTATTTGTGGGCCTGGACTTTAACCCTTCTCTCCCCAGCGAGGGCTACCACTCCTTTGTGCAGTCTCCTAGATTTGCCCCTAGGAGCAGAAGAGTTAAAATCCCCCCTCTTTCCTTAAGGTTGAAACCGGCGGTTACTCAACTCACTGCGCGTACGTCCGCGACACAATAGACCACTCAATTTACCGGCACGCTGCGCTTCCATATATATCGGTCCTTCGAGTTTTTAGATTGTCGACCACTGTGTAGCGCTGTCTTGTCCTACGGTCACCACCCAACGTAGGCGGGCGCTACAGTCATTATACTGCTTTTTTGTGAAGTGAACTGCTTTTGTCTTTGTGGAGGAAAATTTGAAACCTGTTGTGTTACACCATTTTCCTATTTTGTCTATGGTGTTTTGGAGATTTTGTTTAATTGATGATAGTTTTGATCCTTTGCAGTATATCACTAAGTCATCAGCAAATAGGCATAATTTTGTTGGTTATTCCGCGTACTTTGAGAGCTCTTGTTGATAGCAATGAGGAACAACGTGACACTTAGTAATTCCCCTTGCGGCAGGCCATTTTCTTGTATTAATTCTTTGGATGTGTACCCGTTATATTTTACAAAGAATTTTCTATCCGATAGGAAGTTTTTAATATAGTGTAGGATGTTACCGTCAATTCCCATGATTTTTAGTTCTTTCAGGATTTGGTATTTCCACGTCATATCATG
Organism: Liopterus haemorrhoidalis; assembly: GCA_963971575.1. Taxonomy (NCBI): domain Eukaryota; kingdom Metazoa; phylum Arthropoda; class Insecta; order Coleoptera; family Dytiscidae; genus Liopterus; species Liopterus haemorrhoidalis. The sequence goes on along the minus strand of OZ020617.1, from coordinate 33,534,745 downwards.
TGCTTTTTCTAAGTCACAAAATATTGCTATCAGATGTTGTTTGTTTTTAAATGTTTTTAAGATGTCTGTTTCTAAGGTGACTATGTTATCTATCGTTGATCTATTATTGCGGAATCCGTTTTGGATATTCGATATTAGCTTTTTACTTTCTAGATACCATATTAATCTTTTGTTGATCATTTTTTGCATTATTCCACAAGTATTTCAGGTATTTCACTGTTTCGGGTATACATTCGTTTGCCATATTCTGTTGTATATGCCTAGTAAGTGTATAGTTTTATCAGTTGGAAGATGTTTGACCATTTCACTGACAATTTCATCTGGGCCTGGGCTTTTGTTTTCTTTCATGTCTTTTATGGCGTATTGTAATTCTTCCAGGGTGAAAGGAGCATTTAATTCGTTGTTTGTGGTTTCAGGGATGATATTTTCCTTCTCTGCCTCTGTTTTATATCTTTTGAATCCATCTCCGTAGTTTTCTGTGCTTGAGCTTTTCTGGAATTGTTCTGCAAAAATGTTTGCTATATCTTCAGGGGTCTCTATAATTTTCCTGTCCTTTATCAGTATTGAGGTTTGATGTAATGAACCTTTCCCTCGTATTTTTTTAATTTTGTCCCATATTTGCTGTGGTGGTGAATTTGAGTTAATTGTTTGGACAAATTTTTGCCATGATTCTTTTTTGCTGTCATTTATTATTTGCCGTGCTGTTGATCTGTGTTTTTTGAGGTTAGATAAATTTTCTTGTGTTTTATTTCTTTTATAAATTTGTAACGCCCGTTTCTGTAGTTTTATAACTTTTTGGCATTTAGTGTTCCACCACGGGTTGATCTTTTTATTGGTTATTAACTTTTTTTTCCAAGCGATTGATTAGAAGCGTTTTTTAGTTCGACCATTTGTTGTCAGTAGTTCTGTAAATTTGTGCCAGTCACCTTTTTTTAAATTCCATTTAGTTGTAATTCCTGAGGGGTTTAGCTGGAGTACTTTTGGGAAACTTATTTTTATTGGGAAATGTCCTGTTCCGTATGGTAATGTGGTCCAGTTTATGGATGCAGCTATGGTTGCGTCACACATTGAGATGTCAGTGCTTGAAGAATTTCCGGTTCTCGTACAAAGATGTGTTTCAGATCCATCATTGAGTCATCATCTAGCAATTTTTCAATTATTTTACCTCTTTGACATGTATATGTAGAACCCCAGATTATGTTGTGACTATTAAAATCTCCTAGTAATAGGACTGGTTTTGGTAACTGTTCAATGTATTGTTCCAGTTGTTGTTGTGTTATTTTTATATTTGGTGGTAGATACAGGTTGCTTATTGTCATATATCCAACTCCTGGTAGGTATGTTCTTACTGCTACAGCTTCGAGATCCGTTTTAGTGTTTATTTCGGATGTCATATGTTTTGTTGACGTAAATATTGCTACACCCCCACTTGCATTATTTGCGTTTGTTCTGTCTGTTCTAAAGCATGAATAGCCCTTAAGGTTAACTTTTTGGTTTTCTTTTAGTCTTGTTTCTTGTATACATATGTAGTCGGGCAGTAGTTGGGTTATTAAATTTTGGGTTTCGCTGAGATGGGAGTAGAAACCGTTACAATTCCATTGAAGCAAAGCCATTTTATATGTTTGAAGATGGGTTGAGTTCTTCTTTATCGCTGTCTATGGTAGTTCTGTCTAATTCGATCTCAATTTGTTCTTTAATCTTGTTGGCCAGCCTGGTAAATCTGTGTTTGATTTGAGTAGTTGGTAATTTCGGGTACAGGTCTTTGAGTTGTAGTAGAAGACCGTTTATATCTGTGGTGTATTCTCTGGCAAGACTTAACTTATCAGTATTGTCTTGCACGTTTTCTAGAAAATCTCGGAGTTGTTCAAATGTCAGTACGTATTTGTTTGCGCTGTTTTTCATTATGGGTTCTAGAGGTGCCAATACTTATTCTATGTTTATGGGTTCTCCAGGGCTTACTGCGCGAGATTTATTTGGTTTATGTTTCTTTCTGTCTGCATTTCTCTGGCTTCGGGGTTTTACATTTTGCCATTCTTCATCTTTTTGTGTTTCCATATCTTGACTTTCTAGGAGGTCGTCAATACTGCTGGTGATACTGCTGGTGGATGGGGCTGTGCGTTTTGTATTATATGGTTGTTGTTCTGTAATTTGATTTTCTGATAATTCATCTACTTTGGCTTCGTTTTGTTGTTGATTTTCTGTTAAGTTGTTTTCGTTTTTTTTCATTGTTTGTAACATTGTTTTGGGTTTGTAGTGGCTCTTTCTCTTTCCCATTTGGACATTGGCTTGCTGTATGTCCGGTTTGCTTACAGGCGAAGCACGTGATGTCAGTGGATAAGAACAAACGGTATTTCGTTTGTTCGAACTCTACTTCGATGCTGCTCGGTATTTTTATAGTTTCTTGTTCCTTAATATATAGCTGTCGTCGCCAACTGTATACATGATTGTATCCTTGTCTTTTTGCGCCTGCTCTCAATGGTGTTATTGGGGAGACCGCCTTTATTCCATGATTACCTAATTCGTTTTCTATCAGGTCATCCGGGATACTTGGGCATACTGCAGACAATACAAGTCTTTTAGCTTGGAACGCGTATGGACGTAATTCTGTTATATTATTTTCCACTTTTCTTTTGCTGTGCTGTTTGACGAGGTTCTCAACGAGCTCCTTTTTGCTGAATTTTTGAAAAATATGTGGTGTTTTCAGGTCCTACTATGTCTCCGACGGCATACAAATATTCTTCAACGTTTGTGTTTTCAATGTAGTTTAACACTACTCCTAGTTGTCTTGGTGGGCAAGATCTCTGAGTTTTGGTAACATTTGAGTAGCTGTTCTGTTGGTTATTCATTTTTTTTATTTTTTTTTTATTTTACTTTTGGAAAGTTGTGTAGTAAATAAAATATCTATAAAACTGTTTGATGGCCACTGGTTGTGAATTTTCCACTAGCGGGCATATTGCCAAACTTGTTCAGATTGGTAATTAATGTGATTACCTGCACTAGATTGATTCTAGTGAGGTATTTGAAATTTAGATGTCGCTTTAACAAGTTTTGACGGCCAGAACTAGATGTTAGGTTAATACAGAATGGAATTTTACAAAGAGAATATTTAAAAATATATATATCTCTATGTTTGGTAAAGATTTTAGTCTATAATATATGAAAAATTTGGAATAAATGATAAGGTTTACCTTAATTTAGGATGATTTGTTAGTTTATCACTTAACACTGTTGTTTTATTATCAGTAGTCACGTGACACTCCGAAAAATGTTTTATGCCTTCATAAAATTAACTAATACTCTTCCAACACAGACAGTGAGAAAAGTATATTTTGGACTCATCCAATTCATAATCCAATACGGTATTATTGTTTGGGAGGGCACCCTAAAAACAATAATAAAACAACTAATCTTAGCTCAAAAAACTATATTAAAAATTGTATTTAAAAAACCAAAAACATATCCAACTGAAAAATTAAATGTAGAAACTAAAATCTTTGACTTAAGACAACTCTTTGCTAAAACTGCTTTATTTTACGTACATAAAAATAACAAAAAAGAATTAATAACACATAAATCAAATACTAGATACGCCAATAGCATGAAAAGAAAACTAGGGGAGACCGGGGCTTGTGTTCTACAGGGGCAGGTAGGCACAACCTTATTATTTCAAAAATGGTTAGAGAAACGGCACCACCAATCTCACTGTAGGTAATCAGCTGTTTGATTCTATGTTTAATGTGACCTTCAGTCCATTTTATTGTGTTATACGAAGATTATGTACTAAAATATGTGTTTTCAACCTGGTAAGTAAAAATTTTCTTTTTTGAAACTTTTGTTATATTATATATTCTTTTTATCTATACTATTTTAACTAATAGTACGTTCAAGATTTATTTCTTAGCTACCATAACCTGTTTAGTTTTGTTATTTTAAATTTCATAATCATTCAGTACCAGCCAGTTTTGAGCTAAATGCGTATTTGGAGTTGGTCAGCACACTCAAGTGGGGGCAGGTAGGCACTGTGCCTACCAGCCCCGCTCACTTCGTTTTTGTATTAGGTATATAATATTTTTGATTGAATGTTAATATAATAATTTTATTTGTTTAGTCACGATGAGCATGTATAAAAGAAAAAGTGAGAGAAGTAATTACCCGAAAGAAATAATGCTGAATACAGTTAATGCTGTGATTGTTGAAAAAATATCCGTGAGTGATGCTTGGATGATTAGTCATCCTGCGCAAATATGACCATTTATGACATCCCTGGAATTGTAGCTCCCCTTTGCCCTTAGCCTGTTCGCCTACAAACATACAAGCTGGATTCCGTGTGTCAGGAATTTTTCCGTTCAATCCCGATATTTTCTCTGCTTCTGATTTCATACCAAATTATGGAACTGACCGGCCTAATCCAGAAAATCCAATTGAAATCCTACAGTAGAAGATATTACTACACCTTCGCCTCGGAACACTAAAGTAATAGTGCATTTCGTGATCTCTGATGTGGACAGACATGAAGCAGGACCATTTCGTTCAAGTGACAAAACAAATCTCACGATCTCGTCAGAATCTCCGCCAACTCCAGAAAATATAAGACCACTTCCTAAAGCGCCAGCAAAGAAAATTGATAAGAAAAAGAGAGGGAGGAAACAAAAATCATCAGCTATCCTGACTGACACACCAGTTAAAAATAAAGTAAAAGAGGAAAAAGAAAATGCTGAAAACCAAAAGATAGAAGCAGGAATCCGAAAAGAACAAAGAGCGGCAAAGGCATCAAGGGGGAAAGAAAAAACGAAGAGGAATTATTTTTTTTTAATTTAAAATTTATTTTGGGGTGTATCAACTACATGGTCATTAACACCCCGTAACAGTTACAAATATTACATTAAATTAGTACATTATACTAAGGTGTAAGCAAGAAATTTGAATTACATAAAATTACATATTACATATTATATTACAGTGAAGATTTTTACAATACTCGTTCGTTACATTTTTGCCTATATTTTATTTATTAGGTTAATGTCTTCTAGATATTTTAAGATTTTGGCTGTAGCTTCCATACTGTTAGATAGGGCCTCTTCCAAGGAGTTTGGGATGCTGTTTTGGGCTCTTTCTCTCGTGTACTTCACACATTCAATAAGAATATGTTTAATAGTTATTGGGCTGTTACATGTTTGGCATATTTCCTGTTCTTTTTTCTGCATGAGGTGTTTATGGGTAATGAGAGTGTGGCCGATTCGCAGTCTAGTCATTATAACTTGCTCTTTTCTGTCTTCTGGAGTATACCAGTGGCTGATGGATGGTTTTATTCTTCTTAATTTGTTTTTATTTAGGGTATTCCAGAAGGAGTTGAAATTTTCGCTGGTTTTCTTTTTTACATAGCTTTTAAAATCATATGGCATAATTGTTGTATCGATGACGTTGCTTGAGGTTGCGTTTTTTGCTGCCTGGTCTACTTTTTCATTACCCATAATTCCCACATGTGAGGGGATCCATAACAGAGTGATTTTATTACCTTTATCTAGCGCTGAGTGGAAGTTGCTTTGAATTTGTTGGACCACGTGGTTTCGGTTGTACGTCTGCTGGATACATTGGATTGTGCTCAGAGAATCGGTTTGAATAAGATAATTGCTTGTAGTCTGATTTCTTCCATTTATAAGTTCACTGGCTTTTAAGATACTGTACGCTTCTGCAGTAAACACGCTAGCCATATTTGGGAGGTGGAATTCAAAAATGTCTTCGTTAGCTAACACTGCACAGCCCGTTCTATCTTCGATTTTGGATCCATCCGTGAAAATATGAAAGAAATCTTCGTACTTGCTCAGTTGTTCATTATATAATTTTTTGAACACTTCCGGGTTGGTATCACTTTTTTTATATGACGTCAGTATCAGATTGTATCTTGGGTGTTTTCTGATCCACGGAGGTATTTTGTTATATAGTTTTTGACTGATGTTAGGGAAGGTTAAATTAAGTTCTGACAGGTATCTTATGATGTTTTCGTGGAAAGGGTTATTATTTCGGATTGTTATACGATCATTCACATTGCAGAAAATGTGTTGGTATGTCGGTATACTAGGATCTGTGGCCAGATTTGTAATGTAGGCTAAGGTTAACTGTTTTCTTCGGTATTCTAGGGGAAGTTGGGAGAATTCACAGAGAATGCTATTAACAGGGCTCGATCTAAAAGCGCCTGTTGCTATTCTGATTGCAGAATTCTGTATGGGTTCAATAGTTTTCAGTAAACTCTTCTTAGCAGTTCCGTACACAATGCATCCGTAATCCAACTTTGATCTGATAAGTGCTTTATATATGTAGAGTAATGATTCACGGTGAGCACCCCATTTATGGTGCCCAAGAGATTTTAGCAAGTTGATTCTTTGTAAGTATTCCTTTTTTAGATTTAGCAGGTGTTGTTTCCATGAAAGCTTTCTGTCAAAGATCATTCCCAGAAATTTAAGTGAGTCGACATATTCTATCGTACTATTTTGAATTCTTAATATGGGGTTATATTGATTATACTGGCTTCTTGTGAAGTGTATGGCTTTTGTTTTAGACGTGGAAAAATTAAAACCTGTTAGTTCTGACCATTTCTCAAGATTATGAATTGCACGTTGTAAATATTTTTTAATGAAGTCTATATTTTTCCCTTTGCAATATATAACTAGATCATCAGCGTAAAGACATGCTTTTACATGTTGTGATATTTGTGTTAATATCTTATTGATAGCTATCAGGAACAAAGTTACACTGTATATTTCACCTTGCGGCACTCCATTTTCTTGTATTTTTCTTTCAGACAGGCATCCGTGTGTTCTTACTTGAAAATTGCGATTTTTTAAAAAATTGTCGGAGTAGTGTAATATGTTGCCCTCCAGTCCAATTTCTTTCAGGGATCTTAGTATGTAGTTTCTCCATGTCATATCGTAAGCCTTTTTCAAGTCAAAGAAAATGGCTACTAGACGTTCACGATTTTTGAAGGCCTTTTGAATTTCAGTACTTAAAGTGACAATATGATCTATCGTTGATCGGCCCTGACGAAAACCGCTTTGAGTATTGCAAAGAATATTATTTGATTCCAGGTACCATATAAGTCTTTTATTAACCATCTTCTGTAAAATTTTGCTGAAGTTATTCGACATAGAAATTGGTCTGTAACTATCTGGTTTAGTTTTGTTTTTATTAGGCTTTAATATTGGAACAGTTATAACACTCTGCCATTTAGTTGGGTAAGTATTGTTTTTCCAGATATAATTGTATATGTCAAGTAAGTGACTAAGGGTTTCTTCTGGCAGGTGTTTGATCATTTCAGCAGGGATTCCGTCAGGACCTGGACATTTGTTCTTTTTTAGCTCATTTATTGCCATAGATAGTTCAGTCACTGTGAAGGGCTTATTTATATCACTGTCTTTATTACGAATTATTAGTTCTTCAGCTTCTTTAGATATCTTATATGTAACAAATTCTTTACTGAAATTATTATTACTGGAATTAAATTCAAAGTGGTCTGCGATAGTGTCTGCGATATGTTGGGGTGTAGAGATAATTTTATTACCTTGAATAATGACTGAAGTCTGCTGAGGGATTTTATTACCTTTAATTATGCGTATTTTATTCCATATTTTAGTCGGAGGCGTGCTAGGTGTTATTGTAGATGTAAAATCTTCCCAGGATTTTCTTTTGCTCTCTAGGATAATTCTTCTTGCTTTAGCTCTGCACTTTTTAAGCTCAATAAAATTTTCTATTGTATCTTGCTTTTTGTATTTGTTTAGCGCTCTCTTCTGGTCTTTTATAGCACTCTTGCATGACTGGTTCCACCAAGGGGTTACCCGTTTCATAGTACGTAAGTTTTTTTCACCAACAGTCTCTTTCCCAATATTTGTTATAAATTGTGTTAAATTCTCTACGACTTCGTTATGTCGCAGTCTTCAGGAATATTTGAAATATTTACTTTTGCCAGTTGTTTAAATAGTGACCAATTTGCTGTTTTTATATTCCATTTGATACTGTTTTGTCTTAAGTCAGTACTGTTATTCATAGGCAATGAGATCTTGATTGGAAAATGGCCAGTTCCATGAAGGTTGGATAGAACTTCCCATGAGAGACTTGGTGCCATCGTTGCGTCACATATAGAGAGATCTATGCTAGAGAAACTGCCCGTTCTCATGCAGAGATGAGTAGAGGAGCCATCATTTAATAGAATACGATTGTCGTTAATTATTTTTTCTATTATTTTACCTTTTGTATCTGTATGTTTTGAGCCCCAGATGATATTGTGGCTGTTCATATCACCTACCAGTACATATGGTGGTGGAAGTTGTTTTATTAGATCGTCTATTTGTTGATAAGTAAAATTTTTATTTGGCGGTAGATATATAGAGCATATTGTGATTTTTGATAAGCTAGGATGATGTGTGGAAACTGCAACGGCCTCCAATTCTGTTTGTAAATTTATTTCAGTAGTCAAATGTTGGTTAGAGACGAAGATAGCAACTCCGCCACTAGCATTTATACTGTTGTCTCTGTCTTTTCTGAAAATTGTATATCCTCTTAAATTAGCAAAATGATGGGGGTGGAGACGCGTTTCTTGGAGACAAATATAATTGGGCACCGTGTTTACTATTAGATTTTGTAATTCGCCTATATGGGCTGAGAAGCCGTTACAATTCCACTGCAGAATGGTCATTTTTAATAAATTGAATTTAGTCTGTAATTGTGTAGTCCGTATCGCTGATTTGAGATAGCTTGTCCAGTTCTTGTTTTGATTGGTCCATTATCTTATTTATTAATCTAGTAAATCGGCCTTTTGAGATGGGTTCTGATAGATGTTTCCTTAGATCTTTTAATGTAGAGATAAAGTTAGGGATGTTCGTGACGTACTTTTGAGCAATATTTAGTTGTTCAGAAGAGCCTTGTACATTCTCTAGGAAGTCATGCAGTTTTTCATAGGTTAGAGCGTAATTATTAGGAGAAGCTTTCATAATGTTTTTCAGAGGTTTTATTATTTCTTCAGCTGAAAACTGAGATAGGTTCTCTAACGATTCTGTTCTTTCTGGCTTGTTTTTGTCTGTCTTTGGTTTTTTCTTCCCTTTTCTTCCTTTTTTAGATGGTTTTTGGCTATTTTGTTCCTTTGTTGCAGATTCAATGTCTTTACTTGTTTCGTCATCGGTTGATTGATCTTCTTCCAGGCTACTAGTGGGGGGCCTTTTTGGGTTGTTAGAATCAGTACTATTATTATATGACGTACTTGGCATTTCAAGTAAATTTTCAAGTGAAAAGGTTTGGTCATTGTTTTTATTTTTATCTGGGGACATAGTTGGGATTTCAGGAACAACTTCTGATGATATAATTTGCTCATTTTTGTTAGGTCATTTACTGGCTGTGTGTCCCTTCTGATTACAAGAGAAACAGGTGGTATCTGTAGTGAAATATATTCTGTAGTTCGTATCCTCAAAATGTATTATAACACTGTCTGGTAGGGGGTTGTTTTCATTTGCTGTTATGTAAACTTGACGTCTAAAACTCAGTACGTGACTATATTCCTGCTCATGCATTCCTGCTCTAAGAAAATTTATTGAGGATACCATTTTTACACCATTTTCTTTGAGGAAGTTTTCAATGAGAGAATGTGGAATCGTTGGACATACATTCGATATAATAATACGTTGTGCAGGTGCAATTAGTCTTCTGATTTCTGTGTTTTGATTTAGTACTTGTAATGGATTATGATGAGTTACAATATCTTCAACTATTTCTTTATTTGCTAAGTAGATACAGATACGTTGATTGGCAATTCTTGAAGCAAAGAGGACATTTTTTGGACCAACTATATTTCCAACTGATAGTACGTAATCTTTAATCGGTGTGTCTGAGAGAGAATTTACAATAATTGCTTGATCTTTTTTTGGGAAAGTAAAGTTCGAACTTCTTGTTACAGCTGCAAAGCTCTTGGGTTGAGATGAATTCATTGTTATGGATTGTGAAATTACATTATTTTCATTTGGAACGTTGTTATAAATGTTATGAACACCACCATTAATAGAGGTATTCATTTTTGAATTATTTTAAATATCTGCCGCTCAAGACAATTCCTGAGCGTACGACATTATCTGCTTAATGAGTTTTTTCACCTGCAGAGATCTGCCAAGTGGTAATCTCTTCACAGGTGATATTTAGCTATTCTTTGTTAGATGTCGCTAATTTGTGATTTTTAGAATAAAGGAGAATGATTTAATTTAGGTTAGCAAAGAGATAATTTATAATGTTGTTTAGAAATGATGGATTTTTCTGCAATGTGTTCAGTAAGTATAATATAGACGGATGAGTTAATATGGGAAAAAACTATAAAGATTTACCTTAGATTTTGTAGATAAACACTACACACTAGTAAATAACTTGCTTTATCACGTGATCACCAACCCTCTATCAAGAGGAATTTATTTCAAGTGAAATTGAAATAAATTGTAATAGATTTACCCGGGTGATAGATTTTAATTTTCAATTTATGTGTAAAATAAATTCTTATTTTTGTTAGATAGTAATTAGAATGTGCCTTTTATATTAAATAGATAATACATTTTTATTATGACTTAAAAGTGTATTATTTGGTCATATCTACCTGTGTGCCTTCCTACCTTGCTGGTTGTGCCTACCAACCCCCACACCTGGGGCAGGTTGGCACATTTGTATCTTGGTTTTTAAAGTGAAAAATAGTGTTCACCGAATCAACATACTAACTTCTAATTTTGCTGATATATAGCCAAATGGTGCCTCTAACATTCCCCGTTGTCAGATATTTTTTATCTATCACTGAAAATTAAAAAAATCGGAATGTAAAAAGTGTGCCTGCCAGCCCCGGTCTCCCCTACCTAAAGTCAAAAAATATATATTAAAGCAAAATATTGCATATCTGGGACCAAAACTACTTAATAAATTACCTCTTGATATTAAACAAATAAAAAATTATAAAAATTATAAATATAAGATTAAAAAGTGGTCAACACAAACTAGCAGAGTACAGATACATAGAATAATTGATAATAACTAAATTAATAAATAATAATTTCACTGTGAATAAATAATAACAATAATATTAATAATAATAATAAAATAAATATACAAATAAATAAAGTAAAAAATATTAACTCAGCTGATACACCAACTAATATATTAAACCCAAACATTAGTCTGTGCCTCATGACAAGATTATTATCTTAGGAGAGCACAGCCCCATCAAAATGTACCATAACAATGAGGAAACCACCCGGGTGACACTGGCATGTAATGACCTTGGCTAGAGTTTTAGTTTTCTGGTATATTGGTAGATGGCGACAGAGTGTAAAATAAATTACGAATATACCCGACTTCGAACGATCAGAAGCGTCGTGTTCTAGCTGTAGATCAGCCGCCATTAGCTGTCAAACACATGACAGTTGGTGTTGAAGTAATACGCATTTATGCTTGTTAATTTTCAAATACGTGGTTCAAATAATAAAGTTTTATTTCCAATTTTGGTCATCTTATACTGTATTTGATACATACATTGTACATCTCGGGAAGACGGACAAAAATTGATTTTTTGCGGATATTGTCTTATAATGATCTGAAATATGTAGAAACCAAATATGAGGCCGAAAAAATAAAAAAAACAGGTATAGCCTCCAATTTTATTAATACAGTTTTTGTAATTAGTAATTATAATGTTGTGTTTAAAATAATATTTAATGTTGTGTATAATTTTGTGTTTCAAAAATAAATAACTTACACCTTTTATTTAGATTTATTTATTTAAATTCCTTATTTATATGTTATATTAATGTATATGGATTGTTAATTGTAAAACTTTTGATAATATAAATAATAAAATATATTTAATACAATAATAATGGTAATTATGAACGTAAATCAGATAGTAATATTTAAATTTGGCGGTTGTTGTTGTTTAGTTCATTGGTATATTCCTAGAGCGAACGTACTAATTTTTTTTGCTGCCAGTGTCCGTTCTTATTATATTGTGTTCTGTGGATGAAACCTAGTATATAAGTATTACCATTAACTATATAGTCATGTTATGTAGTTTAATAACTATCATATGTATTTTTTTTTTTCTGGGAAATAAAATAAATAAATAACATATGGCGACGTGTAAAAATCAGTATATAACTAATAAATTATTAAAGTGTATAAAGTTTTGTTGTATAGCCGGTTGAAAATTTGTATGCACTGCATCAAAGACTATTTGCACCTACATAGCCCAATAAATGTCACATGGTTGATCTGAACAATCTTCAATATGAAAACAAAACTATATAACTGGTAAGAATCTGATAGGATATTGTACGGGTTTCGGACAGCAATGAAAACAACTAGATTAGCTGACAAATTTTGAATTAGTATTTCATTGCTGTCCGAAACCCGTACTACTTTGTCATTTTCTTTCTTGGCAACGGTGCCGTCTGTAAAACGCGCTGATCTGTGAAGACACAGTTTCCTACCAGATTCGTATATCTATGGACACAACACTTTCCTCATCATAACTGGTAAACTTTTGTATTTTTTATCATTGTTATTTAATCTTTGATTATCCCTCCAATTGCTTAGTCCTGGAGCCGCCACTGGTCTTAATCTAATGTATAAATGAAAAACACTATTGATTAAAAATGAATTATTTATTAGATATAAATAAGTACACTTAATATATTTACAGAGGCGGATTTAAATAGGCGGTAAAAATGTAAAGGCCCCACTAGAAATTCAAATAAGGACGGGATGGTATAAATTCCAAAATTGAGGATGGTGGATGTTCATGACGTAGCCCCTTTGAACACGAGGTCCTCGCAGGCGCCAATTCCGACACCCTTTAAATCCGCCTCTGTAGATTTAGAGGGAGTACCTCCGTTTAAATATTTAATCTAACATTTGACCGTGGACGAACTTAATCGTTTGATATTGTATTATATAAAACAAGAAATATAAATTACATTTTTAGATTTCTCTGTGACACAGTACTTCTATTTTTTTCTTCCATTTGCAGCACATTCTTATGCTAAGTTTACATACAAGAAACGTCAGCAAAGGAATGTAAAAGAAATACGCATTCTGTATGTGTAAACCAGTGCGGTAACTAGGCATTGGCATCGGGGCAATTGCAAATGGCGGCGAGTGGCTTATTTTTATACCCCTCACTTATAAAAAAAGGCGTAAAATTACATATTTGCCTTGATGTCAAAATCCTTGTTACGCCTCTGGTGTAAACGAAAATAAACGAACGCGTTTGTTCACCTTATACCCTTTTCACAATAGAAATTTAAGTTAAGAGAACTTGAAGTCCACTGATGTTTAAGATCAGTTTGCATTCACACTAGATGTTTAAATCGCCGGTGCTGCTATCTCCTATGATAATTTTATTCTTTAGTTGGCGTCACGAAGTCATCAGTTTTCACCTGTCTGCGCAGACGCACATTTTGAATTATTATTAAACACATGGATATTTGATTCCATTCTACAATAAAGCTCCTACAATAAATAATGTATTACACCTATATTAACATATACATATACATAATCATATTAAATAAGTCTATACATTTTTACCTAAATTATTGTAGCTTTGTATTGTGTTAAATACATTATTATAAAAATTATAAAATATTCTATGAAAATATAAAATATTTACAGCACACTTAAAGCCAGCCTAGCACTTAAAGTCAGCCTGACTTAAACATCCTATCTTAAAGTTCTAGTGTGAAAAGGGAAATAGCCTAAATTCCGACCGTCGTTGGTACATTAAAAGATTTTCGGATGCGCTCGGTTTCGGCATTGAACTTGCTTGCAAAAATGCTCAATGAAACAAAAAGACCAATACTTTTTATGTTGTAAAAGTTTTAAATTGTTGTTAAAGTTCAAAATTTATCTTTTTATTAATTTTTTATGTGAAATTTTTTTGTTTATTTATAAATTTGTTACTTTTTGTTCCATTTGTGCAAGAGAAATAAATATTAAATTTTTGTTTTAACTAAGTATTATAAATTAATATCCGGTAAATTCTAGTTTTAACTAAAAACAACGGATTAGGTTAAATTTAAACTACTTTCACCTATAATCCGTTCAAATTTTAGAATGCAGTACAGGGCAAATGGAGTAGTTCTTTTTCATACTCTCTAATGGGTTCTCTTAATGACTCTGTTGTTTTCTTTCTTGGCAACGTTGCCGGCTGTAAAACGCACTGATATGTGAAGACACGGTATTCTACAAATGATTGTTCATATTTGTACCGTGTTACCTGATTTGTGTAAGTTATATGAGTCTCCGATATTTTTTCCATTTAGTTTCAGTGATTTAAAAACACAAAACCATAAAATTGGACACTTTTACACAGGGCCGTCTTAACACCTGCCATGGCCCCCGAGCACAGTTATGCACAGCCCGCACCATGGGCGCCCATAGACACTTTTTCCGGAAGGAGGCAAACATTTTTAGGGTAAGGGGGCAAAATAAAAACGCAAATTTTGAAAACCATGAAAAATAAAATTCATTTGTTTGATATAACCGCTAAATAATACAAATACAATTTTCGTCCTTATTTAATTTTTTGGCCCTGGCGTAAGAGTTTAGAATAAAATAATAATTATTAAAAAAAAGATTTCAATTTGTTTTCAATAATTTTTTTGTATAGTGCTGGAAGTGTCTCGCAGTTATCATCAACAGTCAAGTAATGCTTTAGATTTAGATGAACACATTAATTTAAAGATTATCAAAATCGAGGTCTTGATAATATATTTTAGCGAGATTTTTACATTTTTTTAATAGTTAAATTCTAATACACGTGTGCATTTCTGCATTCCGAGTAATCGTACAATTTAATTACTTTCTTATCCGGCCATAACACTGCCGCAAAATAAACATACACTTAAATTCACAATTAAAATAGTCTATTTTATTTGGTTTTGTATATTATATTTTATTATAAATATTATTTTGTGAAGAAAATATTTTTATTTTAAATCATTTATTTTATATTTTTTCTCCTAGTAGGACAAATTTTTTACTTAAAGATTTTACTTATAATATATAAAATATATTTAGGATAAGGCGCCACTGCTTTTACAACATTTGGCAACACCTCTCCCATTTGCCATAAGAGCAGTACTGCATTCTAACGTTGGAATGGACTATAGTTAATTCTAGTTTTGGCTGATTCCAGTTAACGGTAAAACAATGGTGTCACCCAACCAGTTGTTAACATTTTTTGAGCTTTAATAAACTCCCCTCCCCATGGGCAAATCTAGCAATTTTTTGAAATGGGCAATTAAAAGATCGAGCAAAAATACAAATAATCATAACCCCTACCACTTTTTCTTCAAATTTTCCACGGGGAGATCGCCCCTACCTGCAAACTCATCATAGAAACAGGTTGTTCATAAATTGGGGTGACACCGCTGCGAATTTTATTCTGTCATAATTTTATCACAGGTCATCCAAACGACGTCCACCGTCAAACTGTTACATATTTTTAATACTAATTACAGGCATGTCCCACATGGCTTTTTTCGTTTCCAGGTCGTTGTCCAAACCGTATCGTGTAAAATGTCGATATGCGATTCGTCGCAATGTGGGATACGCTTGTACTCATACAATAAATTACTAAATATATAATTACTCGTATGTGAGACTTAGATCTTATATCACTTGCGTAAGATTAAAAAATATAAATAGGTTTTGTTTGCTGATTAGTAGACTATTTAAAGATTAGAATATGTTTAAATAATAATTACAAATTTCTACAACTTCACTGAGGAGCAACTGGTAGGGATATGCGATACTGAGAAAGTATCGATATTTGGGTATCTATAATATCGATTAAAAAGTATCGATACCGGTAACGTATCGAAACAAAATATCGATATTTTCAAGTATCGAAATGAATATATTTTCTATAAAACTTAAAAAACATTTTATTCTTATAATAACAATTTAATTGTTATTAAAGTATATTATATAATGTATTATATATAATAAATAGATTAAAGTATATTATTATTACAATGGCTATTCCAAAAGTTTAGGCGGAACTAAATGGGAATTTCGCTCTTTTTGGTTATCACGAGTCACGAGAACGGACCTTGCTTGGGTTATTTCATTTTTTAGATTGGCATATGAAATTTTAAAATTCCAACAGTGAAACTGTTCTGTGAGTGAAACCATGGAAACGAAAGACATTTATTAAAAATTGTAATACTTTTTTACATATTTTGAAGACAAGACAAATAAATAAATGGGAAATTTTTATTATGAATAACAAAAAATTAAAATGCAAAGATAATGATATTTTATAATGACAATTAGTCTAAAAGCTCGTCAGCAACGTCACAAAAAAGTTTATTTTAGGTCGGCTGGTTTTTCGATATTTCACTTTCTTACTGAAGTTAGGTAGGGATGCGGTACGTCTGGCACCTGGGAACGGTTGCGTTTACCTGTGCGCATCTCGCCTGTACAGGTAAAAAGTGGATATTTTAAAATCATTTTAAGACATTTTTTTTTATATAATTTTCTATGTCTTTTTAGCATTATAAATTTATAGTTGCCAGACAGTTTCGTTGTTGCTAACGTTGCGCCAGATCTAATTTAAGTATTTAAAAAATAATATTTTTCAAACCATTTTAGTATAGCTGTAATTTTAATAGGATATAGTTCTGTAATCAAAGAATACAATATTAATTTGCCAGACAGAAATTCCGTTGTTTAACTAGGAACCAGACCAATTTAAGTCCCATTTTTATTATTTTCTTGAGATTTACTTTCTTGGCAATATTGTTTCATAATAAGATTTATCCATAATAGGCATCCAATCCAGCATAGATTTTAAAGCGATTACCTTGTTTTCTGGTAACGGATTTTTATTTGTAGAAACCTTAATGTCTCTAAATATATTTAACAAGTCTTAAAGACCTTGTTTTATTCTTTTTAATATGTTTTGTAACCCAAGTGCCCGAAAAATATGTTTTATATTTAACATAAAAGATGTTGTATGTCAAACATACAACCATAAATTATGAATTTAAAAAAAAAATAATAATAATATACAAGGGTGTACGTTTTAACATACAACTATCTTTTGTAATTTTTTATTTTTTAAGACATACAACTATGGTTTTCTGCTTTTTTCTCCGACACCGGTAATGCTATCTTATGGAAATTATTGAAACAAGTAGGTTACGTGACATACAACTCTATAGTATTGAAAAGTGCATTTGACAAAAAATGTCACATACAACCTTATTATTTTCAGCCGACGATGTATTAAGCAAACATTTCACTGTTCTAAACCAAACTTATCCGTTCTACCAAAACGATCGAAAAAGAAGTATTAGTAGATATAATTTATTACGTACTTATTACGTATTTATTACGTAGAACATATTAGTACATATCAGCAAACAAACCTTACAAAAATGTAACCTATCCAGCTTGCATCAAAGCTGGTGATGCAGTAGGAATTAGCTCATTAGGATCTTTCATATCAAAGGCGCTAATAATCACATTAATAAGAACAGTTAATACATTGATGGCCAGACAAACATTGTTGACTGCATTAGCTTTGTCCTGTTGTCGTTCCTTGTTGATATCGAGTCCACCACCCAGGATTGCACATAATATTCCTTGAATCGCCTTGAGGGACAGGAAAAAATAAACAAAAAATAAATAAAAATATAAAATAAAATAAAATAATAATAATAAGGAGTACAAAACTGAAGTAACATTTTCTGGTCTCGAATTTTATTGAATTAAGTTGCACAAAAGTAAGTTTAAACCGAGCTTAAATGTTTAGTATCATTGACAGCAAGAGCAGGGTCTAAGCCAAAGCTCATTTTAATGACGTCACAAAACAAAGCTCCAGTAACAAAGCCCATAGCGACATGATTCAGTATCCATGAAATTGTGTTGTGTGTTTTAGTCTCAAGTTGACGTAAACCCATTACGATCACTGACAAAATGGCCGCGCTCACCTGTCCAACAAAATTAACAGGTTAATAAAAATACAATCAAAAAAATCGTAAAAGTATATGTTCTGATATAAATATCGCCTGATTTTATGCAACTGTCCTAACTTTTCTATACTGCAGTATCATATAACTATTAATACTACAACCTCGTTTGTATTAGGTGTACCGGAAAGTTTTCGTTTTTATTATTAGTGCAGTATGCGAACCAGTCACGACTTATACGCTGAATTAAACAGACGTCTTCTTCGTTTTGATTAAACTCTGTAATCTTGAGTACCTAATTATTGTTTTTGTTTTATTTTAAACCCTTGCATTTTAAAATGGCGGAAGAATTTTCATCAAAACATTTTTTATGCTGTTTAATGTTGTATGAGTACCATAAAACTAGCTACAGTTGTTACATAAAACATTTTATGATGATAAACTAAGTGTACGCACATGTCAACAGTGGTTTAAAAAATTTAAATCAGGAAATTTATGCTTGTATGATGAACTTCAATCTGGTAGGCCCTATAAAGGAATAATTTGTTATGAGATGTTAAAACCGGGGAAAAGTGTTAATTCTGATCTCTACTGTGCACAACTGGATCGACTGAATCAGAACTTGACCAGAAATCGGCCAAAAATTGTGAATATAAGAGGAGTTATTCTTCAAGCCGACAATGCCTGACCTAATTCATAAAAAAAAGACACTTGAAAAAATTTCCGAGCTTCATTGGGAGGTTCTAACACACCCACCTTACTCACCAGACATTTCACCCTCCGACTATCACTTATTTCGGTCACTGGAACACTTTTTAAGAAACAAGACACTTAGAGATATGAACTATGCTAAAATGAGCCTTGAACAATTTTTTCCTTAAAAAATCAGGAATTTTATAAATCGGGAATATTTTCTCTTCCTGATAAATGGCAGAGTGTTATAGATCACAATGGTAACTATTTTACTCAATAAACTACTTTTTTTCTTTCGGTTTGTTTCTATTTTAGTAATACCAAATAAACGAAAAAACTTTCCGGTACACCTAATATTAAGCACATAGCATAGCCGCAACATATGCAGTTATGCTAATCAATGAAATTCAGAATTTTTAACGTTTTGTGTTAGTAAAGTCGAGGCTAAAATGGACGAGATGCTATAGCTGCGCAACATTATTGGTACCCAGTAAAATTTTCGAAAGGTAATTCTTAGAAAATTAATTTTTTGAAAGCGTATGTTTCGCAAACTGATCCTTTAAAAATCAATTTCTTGAACGCTTATTCTTCGAAAGCAAATTTTTTTAATGATCATCTCTTCAAAAAGCGAATTTTTCGCCTTGTTTTACAAAGAATAGATCGAGATGGAGGGTTTATATGAGTGAGACCAAAAGTCAAGCTGAGTGATAGTGTCCAAAGAAGAAGAAGAAGAAGAGAAGATTATAATTTATCAGTTCATGTGTCAGTGATACTTAACATTATACATATTTTGTTTTAACAAATTACTCATTCATAGAAAAACTCGTGTTTTTCGAAGAACTGACCATTCGAAAAATTTATTTTCAAAGATTTAGCATTCGAAAAGTTGCCTTTCGAGAAATTTGATTTAAAAAAACTCGCAATAATAGCAAGATTCAAATAAGATATTTATATAAAATATATATATATATATATATAGTTTTGGCCACTCTGTAGAATCAATAGGCTTCATATGTTGGAGACAACAATATTCTTTGCTGGCATTTTTTTTTAACTCTCGTAATGTACTTTGCCAATGAAACTATGTACCGTAATTTCGTCTTTAAAAATAGAATTAAAAATATTTTTTTATGGGTAGAAATTGCTTTTTGTTATTAAATTATTTAGGACCTGTACTTATTGTATTATTATGATTAATCAAAATTAAAGGATTATTTGAATATTCCATTCCAAAACCAGAAATAATAATATTAACTAAGGAAATAATAAAAATAAAAATAAGGATAATATCGTTAAGGACTATAGCAGCGACATGATCAGTGGATTTATTAATGTTTAGTCCTCCAATTGCCACGAAGAAAACCGCTACAAGTAACTAGAAAATAAGTAAAAACTATTAAGATCAAAGCATTAAAACAAAAATTATAAAGCATTATTTCGTTAACTTTATCTTCTGAACATTATATTTTTTAAAATGAGTAAACTTCAGTTTTGTAATTATAAATCGCCCAAATCAGGAGCAACAAACTCAACATATTTAGCAACAGAAGGATCCAAAACAGAAATCAAAAGATTTAGGATTGTGATAGCTAAGGAACAGCCAGTAGTAAAATAATTAATACGGATAGCAGACTGGTGATAATCTTCAATATGCAAACGGATATCACGTAACAGGTTCAAAGACAAACACGTTATGCCCATAGCAACCTAACAAACAGATCATAGTTGACAAAAATACAAAACAATACAATTTGCCTTACCTGTAGTATTATTGATACAATAATAAGTGATAGCATTAGGGTGTAAAATTCATGTTTGTGTCCCACTTGTAGGATATATTTCAACTGAGAGGCATTTGCTGTCAGGAGGGCTATGTCCAGCATTCCCTGGGCAATTGTCTTTTTCGTGGCATACCGGTTGGCGTCCAGTTGTTTCTAAAATCAAATAATAAATTTTATAAAATCAAATCATTTTAATCATTAAGGGCCGGTTCTAGCTTAAACTGCTGGATAATTATCTACAGGCCGGTCGCTATGGTGTAGTGGTCAGCTCATTTGACTGCTAACCATGGGGGCTCGGGTTCGAAACCTGGTGATGGCATGAATGTTTGTATTTGTTATAAAAATTACTAATGTATTCATAATAAAAATAAAGATATAATGGTTAATGGCCATCGTAGCTAAGACCAAAAATTAACGAAAAAAAAAAAAAAAACTATCTACACGATAAATTTATTCCACCCATTTATAAAGTGCGGAGAGTGGGGACTCCCGTAAGGAATATTTTAATGCAAAATTAGATAATGCGGGGTACTTATTATTGAACTGACTGCAAATGTGGGAATGAATAATAATAAATGTATAAAAACCATTTTTTTTTAAAATTTATTTGATCAAAAATTTTATTTGCACATAATTTTGTGGTTTCCATATTTCAATTGGAGGGCCATGTAGATTTATGAACATTAAATTTGACCCGTGTTCTATTATTAATCGAGATCTAGTTCCAGTTATTATTAAATTCATACAGCTATATTCTTCCAAATTTCGCTATAATCCATGGACAGATTTTTTTCTTTTCTTTCCACATATCTAGTGTCCAAACGTTTGGCCAGGAAGATGAACATTCACCGTTATTTTTGTCTGACGATTGTTCATTTGCAATATTTAATGAACAAGGAGATTTAGATTTGATACTATCAATATTATCATTTGTGATGGTTATGTTAATACACTTTTTATCGTTGTTTTCCGGTACAATTTAAACTTTTTTATCAAAAAAGAAATGCATCGTTTGCTGTTTACGTTTAGTTTTAATATATAAAACATATGGAGTTTAAAAGTTTTTAAAATACAGAAAACAAGGGCAATGATACTCTACAAGCACAAACCATAAGAGAAAGCAAAAACAATCATAACAAATCGGCGTTCGGCGTACAGCTGTTCGCAGCGCACTGATACCGTATGAAATTATGTAAACTCGCAATATATAATTCGGGGATTCCCCGGTTTCATGCGATAACATGATGTGCGTGAATTGCGCATTTAAATTTAAGAAGTAATTAAAGGATAGGCAGTTTTAGACGAGTTATATTGATTAAGAACGATTTCAGCCATTCGATTTTTTAAATACCTGGAGTTAAATTACTGGGGGCGCGCTCCGCCTCAAATAAAAAGTGCGGGAGCGCCGACCTCTTGCGCTCCCGCCTCATTACACCACTGCATCTGTCAGATATATTTTTTAATTAATTAATTTTTTAATTTAATCAGTTTAATTAATTTTTGAATTAAAGTGTTGTTTCATGAATTTTAATGCTGTTTATCTGTTGGCTATTCACAGCTAAACGTCAGAAATTGAGATTTAGCTAACTTCTGTTTGGAGGGATGGCAGCAAATACCATTTATTTTTGAAAATACCGTAAACAATTAAATTATTCTTTTAAAAAACGCTCTTATATATATGATTAAAATTAACATACAGATGTCGACTAAATCAGTCATATTTGATAATAAAAGAGAAAATGGGGTAAATATCTCGGGGAAGATGTTGTAAATGCTAATAAATGTTTAATTTTATTTAACAAATAAAAACTCGACTGTTTTTCATTCATAACCTCCAGTGGCGGCTCGTAATTTGAAATCGCGGAGATGCTGCAACTTTCGAAATTTACAAACACATCATAAATGCATGTTTGTTAAAAGTTATCATCAAAATTTAAAGAAAAAAATTAAATATGAAAAATTATTGTTTATTATCCATAAATTTAAAAATAAAATCCAATTTTCTCGTTTTATTTCTAGAGAAAAGGTCAATAACATTTTCTTTGATGTCTGTGCGACTGTTGAGTAATTTTTTCTCAGATGAAATCATTGCAAGTGTATTTAAGCTATCCTGATTCATTACTACACTACAAACTTAGCAAAGGAACTACTTGTCACTGCGAGTGTAAATGCTGGCTCGCCCATCAATATACGTTTTATTCTATATGATATGACACTGTGAAAAACACAGGTCAGCTAGCGTTCTTCGCTCTTGCTGAAACTTGGGGCGGTTCGCATGCTGTTTGCAAAATGTATTTTATTTTTTTATTTATTTATTTATTTATTTATTTATTTATTTATTTATTTATTTATTTATTTATTTATTTATTTATTTATTTATTTATTTATTTATTTATTTATTTATTTATTTATTTATTTATTTATTTATTTATTTATTTATTTATTTATTTATTTATTTATTTATTTATTTATTTATTTATTTATTTATTTATTTATTTATTAATTTATTTATACAAAATAAAGAGTATAAACAATTGTTGATGATAAAATTAATTATTACAAGCAAATATGAATAAATTAATAAATATTATTATATATCGACAAACATAGGGGGTGCTACAGTCCGGCAGTGCCTATACACGAGCCTCCCCTGATAATCTCATTAAATATTCCTTGTCATCCCATTTGTCTAAATTATTTGGCCTTTCGCGTACTGTAATTGTACAGTAATATTATCTTGAATAAAATCTGATATGTCATAATCAACATTATCACATATATCCAGTGCCGTAACTAGTTTTTTTCGGGCCCTGGGCTACATTTTATAATAATAAATAATTGCAGATTTTGTTGCGTCATGAAGTCCAGCTCGGGATGATATTCACACCATTGTGAGTGGACTCTGATCATGTAGCCCCTGCGATGGGGTGACGCTGCCTCGTAAACCTGCAGCAGGTCTTCCTGCTCCTCGGGTGTCCACCTGTGGCGGGCCCGGCTAGCGAGATTGTAGCTTCGCCCAACTGTTTGTGGGTCCCCATCCGAGAAGGACCCGTTGTGGGAAGCTGTATGGTTTCTGGTATTTTTTGGAACCATTTATACGTTTCATGGGAAGGTTGGCCCCATGAAACGGTGGCAGGATTCATCGACCAGATGGTAGGGTCGACGTTACCCCCAATTGGTTCCTGCCGTGATAACACTATGATAGCGATACGGAGGGAGAGGGCGCTAAGCCTTTTCCGTCAAAAGACCGCCGTACCCCGATTATTATTATTATTCAGGGTACGCGGGATAATCAGGCAAAAGCTCGATATGCTCAGATGTTGCGACCATTGCGAACTTCCCTTGCGTGATTGAGGGTTCGCGGAATCATCAGGCCCGAAAGCTCAGCAAATAGCCAGGTGTTCTGGCCATTAAGAACTTCCCCTGCAAAATGCCTATGGTATTGACCAAATACCGGTTATACCGTACGTCCCTTCTGACATAGAATCGGTGGTGGAAAATTCTAAGTGCCGAATTTATTGGAATTACTCATTCCCCACCTCGAGGTTACTGGCAGCCACTAAACCGGACATAACCCTCCTGGATATCGAGGCCAAACAGATGTTTGTGATCGAATTCTCAAGTCCAGCTGGGAAGAATATCTCTCTCAAGGAGGGAGGAAAAGAGGTCCAAGTATATGGACCTATGTCCGAGCTTAGAAAGCTGTATCCCGGGTATAAAGTTAAGCTTGTAGTCCTGATAGTTGGTGTTTTGAGTGGTATGAAAGCCTACTATCGAAGGGAAATCGAGTCCATTCCCGTCTGCAGATCTTCTGCCAACTCATTGATCTGCAGAATGCAGAAAGCAGTGCTGCTCGGGTCACTCCACATTGTGCGGGCACTGGATCTAGCGTAATTTCCGCAGCTGCAAATCGCCAGAGTTTGGTATGCAGTCGTGTGTATTTAGCTCCACTAGTCTCTAGTATGACGCGGCTCAAACGGTTGCTGAAGTTTGAGATTAGTGGACGCTTGTCAAGACCTGACCAACCCCATAATAATAATAATAATTTATTTTGATAATATGTACGTATATTATGTATACTACAAATAAATAAAAATACAATGTTATACATGTATAGCAAATCAAAAGTAAGAATTGATACAAATATGACAATAATTATAATAAAAATCACCAGATAATTATTTGGAGATAGTAAACATTTCTCCTATAGAAAAATTTTATCCGCAAGTGGAATAAAACTTTTTATATACCATGAGTTCTAAAAATAATTACATAAGAGTTGGCTATGGAAAAATAAAATAATGTCTACTGCAAGCTTTATACCATGGGTGCATTCGAGTTGTACAGAGTAGAGCGAGCGCTGAGCGAACAGTTGATGGTGACGTCATGAATAGAGAACTAACGGAGCGAGCGTTCTTGTGACGTAATGTTTATAAAATCTAACCCTACAATTTTAGGCGGCGTTTTTACTGTCAGATTAGTTCACGTCAGTCATGAATCAAAATTATATACTTCGGTTTTTCATTGATTTTTTTTTTCAATGGTGAAGAAATAAAATTAATTAAAAATTAAACAATAATTAATGAATGAATTTAACGAATTTTTTGCATTTTAATTTTATGCACGATGTATTTTAATAATTTTTTTGCTGTTTACAGAACGTCACAAATACATAAAATAGCCGTACTCTGTAGCCATAGACAAATAAAAATATTATTTGTCTATGGCTATTATTTTTATTTTATTTATAATTCAATTTTAAACTTCCCCCACTTTTTTCCGTCATACTCCATATGCTCGGTCTTAAAACCCCGAACACATAGAGCGCACTCTAAATGCTCGCTCGATCGCAAAACGAATGCAATTGAGTGTACTCCGAGCGTCAAATCGAACACGTTTGAGTGTACAGAGCGTGCTCGGAACGCTCGGAGCGTCAAATCGAATGTACCCCAAGAGTTCAAAGATAAATTACATAAGGGTTGGCTATGGAAAAATAAAATAATGTCGACTGCAAGCTTTATATAACAATAAATAATTTATGACAGCAACAAGTGTGATGACAGTTAATTAATTCTAAGGCTTGCAGTAGACAATATTTTATTTTTCCATAGCCAACCCTTATGTAATTTCTTTTTGAACTCATGGTATAACAATATAAACTTATGACATAAAACAACAGTGATGACAGTTAATTAATTCTAAAGCTTGCAGTAGACATTATTTCATTTTTCCATAGCCAACCCTTATGTAATTACTTTTTGAACTCATGGTATATTAATCCGCAGAATAAAATTTACTCTAATGCTTATCTAGAGGTGAAACAACCGGCCCTAAGATGAGAATATGTAAACGTCAAAATATATTAAGTATTTTGAAGAAACCAAAACTTCTCACTAGAAGGACAAAAATCTGAACAATTGTCTTAAAATGTTCTTCATTATGGAGTTAAGAGTTCAATTTAAGACAAAAGTCAACTGCAGACTATTGTTGATAAATGCCTAAGATACATTTTAAACATTCGAGGTGTGCGAAGTGTTTAATTATTGGTGTTCAAAAATATTATTGGTGATCAAAACTGTGACTTTGACTTGCACTAATATTTGTTTATTAATTTTGTTACCCGTAACATTTGTTATGTCACCAAAAAACGTTTTTGCATACATAATGAGAATTTGCAGAAAGAATATTTCTTTATACAAAGGGGTGTTTCAGTGAAACTTTGCATCAAATCTTGGAATATAAACATACCCATACAACATATACTCAAGCGCCAAAATATCACCGTACGGCTCTGGACCCGACTCTCAACAGATCAAGATGGAGGACTTATAAGTAGAGCCCTGCAAATCCGCGGATATCCGCCATTTTTCTGAGGATGCGGATAAATTATCATTTAAATCGTGCGGATGCGGATCGGATGCGGATTATATATCATATCCGCAATATCCGCGTGAACATAAAATCTTCGGTTGGAAGCCTCTTCCTACGGAAGACGCGTTTAGAACCCCAAAATTGTATCGCTGGCATTTGTATTGTGCTTATGGCAAGAGTGAAATAATGATACGGTACGGCACTTTTTCCTTTTTTTACGCTTACTTAAATAGTTAAATATAGTAGAGTTTATATAACAGTCGTAGATAGAACAATAATAATTTAAAAATAATTATGTATCGCCTTATTTTGCATTTTTGGAAATATTAGTAAAAATTAACCATGGTAATTTGCCACGTTTAAAATCATAGAAGCTCATATCAAATTTAAAAAATAAAAATATCTTAAAATTCTTGAAATCGTCATATAGCTTTCATCTTTTAATAATAGGATGAATTTAAGAATTTAGTTTTATTATTAAGAACTTATTACTTTATTTTTTTAATTTGCTGATCTTATAGGACTTTCCTTGTTATTTATTGGTCATAAATGTGATAAATTAATCTGTTTAATTATTTCTAAATATCGCTGCTCTAAAATAATAGTGAGATATTTTAAAAAACTAAGTTTTTGAGATATTACTGTTTAAAGTTTTACATTTTATATAAACTTGGTTTAAGAGTCGAATAATTGTAATTACTATCTTTATTATTTAATCAATATAATCTCAGTATGACGTTAGATAGAAAACATATTTCTGTACCAAGTAATATTAATGTGATAAAATTTTTAATATTTTAGTAGTGTTTTAAAACAGCGATATGCCAAATAAGGCGAAACATGTTAGATGTTTCCAAACAGACAGCAAATGCTGTGCGGCTTGTGCGGATGCGGATCGGATGTGGATTTTATATTTACAAAGGCTGCGGATGCGGATCCTGTACATGCGGATGCGGATACAGAAAAATGTATCCTCGCAGGGCTCTACTTATAAGACTGAGACCAAAAGTGAATCCGAATGACAATGCCAAACATTGAAAAAAAACTTGAGAGAAGTAAGCTCAAATAACAATAGTGAACAACAAAATCACAAAGCAAGTTCTAGAATTTAATCCACCAATTTATTATTTTAATTTATATATCAGTGCCCTTAACGATTATTTTTTTTTCTAATTTTATCGCCAATCAACAAGGAAATTATTGATAAAAAAAAAAAAAAAAAAAAAAAAAACTAATAGCAATATGTTAAGCATTATCCACTTAAACGCCCACAATAAGTTAAAAATATATTTATAATTAAAAGTTAAAATTAATCATTAGTCATATTTTTTATCAATTTTATCAGTTTAACAGATGTTAAACAAGATAATTTTTTTCCATAAATCTGACTGATTTTACGGACAGGGATTTCTGGTGCAGTTGCAGAAATTAGAAAGTGTCAGAAACGAAATCATAAGGTGCAAATGACGGATTTGGAGCACATTATAGAAACATAAAGAAAAAATTGATGTGAAGTTTGACTGGTCACAATATAAATAAATAAATTAAAATAAATAAATAAAATACAATACTAGGAACATAAAAAACACATTAAAAATCGTGGAGCGTAAAATTGTAGTGTACCAGACTGATACGTAAGATCAAATGAAAATGATAAAAAACGATGAAACGTATGATGTGGCATGGGTTAAATCTTGTGTGAACGAGGTATAGGGATAATAAATTAGGGTGAATGACCTGAGGACTATCCAAGGATGCAGAGAATATTTTAGCGGATGAGTTTGAAATTAGCAGAGACGGTGCAAAGTAGCCATCTATTGACAGAGTCTAATTTCAAACTCATCCTCTCTACATCCTTGGATAGTCCTCAGGTCATTCACCCTAATGTATTATCCCTATACCTCGTTCACACAAGATTAAACCCATGTCGTATCATACGTTTCATCGTTTTTTATCATTTTCATTCGATCTTACATATCAGTCTAGTACACTACAATTTTACGCTGCACGATTTTTAATGTGTTTTTATGTTCCTAGTATTGTATTTTATTTATTTATTTTAATTTATTTATTTATATTGTGACCAGTTTTCCATTTTATACTATATTTATTTATTTATTATTTATCAATTTTAACTTATTATTTCCACATGCACTCCTACACATCTGTCTATGTATTTTAATACTCTTATCAGGTACGCATACATTGTATTTACGGTTTATTTATTTTTATTCTATTTATTTGTATTTATTTTATTTTATTTTATCTGTATCGACTTATTTAATTTAATTCAATTTATTTTTTAATACGTTTATATTTATTTTACTCATTTATTTTATAATTTCTATATTTTTACTATTTCATTTGACTTGTATTTTCATTTTATTTTCATTTTAATTATATATTTTAAAGTCTATATTTTATAATTTTATATTTCTTATGTATTATTTATTTATTTATTTTATTTCACGTTATACTTACTCAGATTCTACATTCTACATTATACATTATACTCTCATTTATGCTGTTATATATTATATATTTATTATAGTTACACTACATTCTATTGTTATACACTTATATTAATTATCCTATTGTAGCTCCGATGAAGAATAAAATTTATTCGAAACTTGTCAGCTGATTTGATTAGTTTTCATTGCTGTCCGCAACCCGTACAAGCTCCTTCTTCCATTAGTATCTACGGACACTACTACTCCACATCCACACACTATTAACTATGTGTTATTTTTTTAAAAGTATTTTACTATTATCTGTCTAATTTTGTAATACGTAACCAGTGTTGTAATGTATCTAGTTACAAGTATGTAGATACAGTAACTAGATACTTATCATGAGGGCTCGGGATCGAATCCTGGTTATGGCATGGATTTTTCAAAAATAAAGCATCTACTGGATAATGGCTTAGTAGCTAAGAAGATCGGCATGTGACTTACCGTGAGATAGAGGCATCCTTTGGAATATCGCAGACTGCAATACATTCGATTTTGAATGAACATTTAGATGTGAAAAAGATTTGTTCCCGATGGATTCCGCATAATTTGACCCAAGCTCAAAAAAAGGCTCGTGTTGATTCCAGTAAGGAAATGGTAAAAAAATTCAACCTAAGCACTGCAAAATCCGTATACAACATCGATACAGGTAACGAAACTTGGATTTATTCATATGAACCGGAAACTAAGCAACAATCCACTGTATGGATCTTCCAAGATGAAGCTAGACCCACAAAATTTGTTCGTTCACGAAGAACTTCCAAGAAAATAATCGTTTGTTTCTTCGTTCGTACTGGACATGTCGCAACCATTCCTTTAGAGGATCGGAGAACAGTTGATGCTGAATGGTATACAACAATTTCTTTGTCAAGTTTCGCCAAATCAGGAAAAACAACCAAAAACATCGCACCATTCTTCATGACAATGCAAGTTCCCACACAGCACGTCAAACAAATGATTATTTGAAGGAGAAAAACATCGAATTAATGTCTCATTGCCCGTATTCACCTAATTTATTCCCTAACGACTTTTTTTTGTTCCCCAATGTCAAACAAAAAATACGTGGATAGCAATTTTCATCACCTCAAGAAGCTGTTGAAGCCTTCGAAAACCATGTTTTTGAGATGCTAACTTCAGAGTGGAAAAAATGTTTTGAGAATTGGTTTGAACGCATGCAAAAGTGTATAAATCTTAAAGGCGAATATTTTGAAAAGCAATCAAACAGATGGTTAAAAAAAAAATTCTTTCTTAGTTTTTGTAAAAACTTAAAAGGTAGCCCTCGTACAAATTAGATACTTTTTTAAATATGTATCTGTATCTGTATCTAGATATTTAAATTTAAGTATCTTGTATCTTTATTTTAGATACTTTACTCGTTACTTTATTTTTATACCGTGATACCTAGCTGATATAATAGTTTAATTATAAATTGTCATTTAAATATTTTATTTTTACTATAAACAAAATTCAGAAAACAATTGAAATTCTGACGTTTCCAAATTAAATTTATAAGGGAAGTAAAAAAAATGTCTATCTCGTTTTTCGTAGCTTTTTAACGGCCGTAAAAATAATAGGTATTTAGGTGCCACAGTAGTAGGTACAACCCTTAAGGAAAATGGGTAATTATTAATGAAAACTAAGTTTTATTTTTTTTGCTATTTTGATGATCAATTTACTAAAAACATATGAAAAATTATATCCACACAAGTGGTTTGGGAGTGGACCGTGCTTTTGTGAGCCTTGGGCAAGACAAATTCAGTCCCTTGAAAAGTATCCAGTGATTGAAAATACATTTTGATATTTTTTTTTAGGCATTTCTTCACTTGGGGCCTGGCTCTAGTCCACCTCACCCAAGAGCCGGCCATGCTAGTGTGGATATTAAGTTCATTTCCAAATTGAAATCAGTAAGATAAGTAGATGTGTTTCCTAGAGGAGTAAAATTTAATAAATTATTAAACGTTCATATAAATTTAATTTGCAAGCGTGAGAATGTCAACTGAAATTTTGTTTATAAATTAAATTTGCATGGAATAAGAAAATAATCACATATTTCGTATCAGTAATTTTTTACTAGTGATCAAAAGTGATCGTGACATTATACGAATTCTACTTCAATTAGGGCTAAAATTTGATTGAAAGGAACATCCTCTTAACAAGAACATAGCTGCGTATCTATAAAACTAACATTAGTCTTGTAGATACGCAGCTCATACGTTAGCACATATGTCTAACATAATACATACGTTATTAAGTACAAATTTATTCCGTAGAATAGTGTTTTACCTTGAATTTAGTGGGCTTATTGTGACGTCACGGTAATTTTTGAACAGCCTGTAGTACTGATTAACATGCACTGTTTATAAAAAATATTGTATTTTCATTTCTCAGTGTTTTTTCAGTATCTAGCTGTATCTAGATACAAACATTTTTGGCATGTATCTGTATCTCGATATTTTTTTCAGTATCTGTATCTGTATCTGCATCTAGATACAATTTTTCTTAGGTATCTGTATAGATATCTTTCTTAGGTATCTAGATATTTTTTTAAATGTATCTATTACAACATTGTCAGAAACTCACTTTGCCTCCCCTCAGGGACGTAGCCAGGATTTCAGCTGGGGGGGTCAAAAATAACAAAATATTCCAAATTGGTCGGTACGACCTTAATTACATGGCTTGGGTAGAAAATAACAGCGTTCTAGGTCAGGGGTCGGCAACCTTTCAGTGACAAAGAGCCAAATCTATATTGAAAAAAAAACACAATAACATGGAAGAGCCGCTAAAAAATATATGCTATATTTAAGAAAAAACGTAAAAATTGTTTATTTGTTTTAAAATAATCAAGTATTACAATAAATTAATATTTACTTATACATTTAGTTTGTGATACCTATTGTAGTTGCCAGTATATTACAATATAATATTTTTTTTAATGGGACGATTGCTCCTGTATAGTGTTCTATAAGTCTTCAATATTTGGTGAATATTCAGTAATCTTTAACTTAAGGCAGCACTCTAGTTTCAGGTCAGTAAGATTACTTCTTAACTGACTCTTTATTAATTTCATATGTGATAAGATTTGCTTACTGGAATATGTGGATCCGAAAATTGTCACTAGCCCAAAAGCATAATTTTTTAAAAGATTGAACGATTCTGGAAGACGGTTCCAAGCTTCGAAAAGAACTTTATCTACATTTTGAAGATTGCGTATTTCGGTCCACTTATGCTGGGAAGATAAAATTAACTTTTTTATTTCTAAATTTTCCAGTTCAGAATTAAGTTTTAAGAATATATAATTCCATAAACCTTTGGATTTCAAATCCACTAATTGAAGGTGATAAATGTAATTGCTACATATCTACTTCAATTGGTTGTGTCCAAAAAAGCTAGTGTAGCTTTATATTTTCTAAACTCTTTAAATCTATCTCGAAAAGCTTCTTGCATGTTAACAATAGTTTGAGCAAAAAACAAAAAATTGCAGTAATAACATGTTTTTGAAAATTAATAAAATGTAAAAATGTTTTTGCACCTAAATCATTCACAAATACAGATAACTTTTTTTCGAAACAAATAACTTCTTCTAAAAGGGAATATGCAGTAGCTCGGGGAATTACCAGGCGTGAATTGCACCGTAAAACATTCTGAAAAATACCAAACTTGTATAGCACAGGCAGAAAGTTGAAAATTAAAAAATAGATTATATTAAAATAAAAACCAGCCAATTTTCAAAGAGCCACAAAATTGCCCCCTATGCCCACACCCGGCTACGTCCCTGCCACCCCTTAATACAGACACGTTAAGATAGACAAGCAAAACATAACGCAAATTACTGAGATAGCAGGATGAATGGAGTGTCTTCTCACAAATGGTTAATACGTGTAGAATGACTAAATTATATCTAAATATTAAATACTAGCTGGAGTACCCGTACCTCGTGCGGTTTTTGTAATGTACATTTTTGTTGTAACGTAAACGATAAGCGAGTTTCAAGTAGAACAGAAAATAATCGTTTCTTTATTCTGAATCACTCTTTTGTATATATTTCCAATGTTTAGTAAATAATAAGTGAGATACTTCGTTTATAGGTAGCTATTTCCATAGCTGTGAGATATTTCAAGATTTAGTTTAATATATTCATCCAATCGAAAAAGTATATATATATGTCGCAGGTAAATGATGAAAACGGAGATTTGATCAAATCCCTAAGGTAGATGATCAATTCACGGAAGATGTTAAAATTACGACTCTGTGGGGTGATTTCCATAAAGAAAGTAAGTGATTTGATCAAATCCCTTAACTGTTTTAGTGAAAAGATGAAATAATATTGTTTAGATATTAAAAGTATTTATTTAGTAAACCATGCATTATTAAATGTAGAGTAGGTAATACAACAATAGTCACTGAAACACAAATTATTTATTCAAAACTAATTAACAAAAGAAATTGGTACTTAAGCTGATATTTTTAAAAACAAATAGGATATTTTTGGTGAAATTTTAAACATTTTTAGTGAATGTAATTAATAAATAATAATGTTCATTCATTTTTATTAAAACACGTTGTTGATTTGTGGCATCTCGAGTTACAAAGTACGTTACTTTTTGTTTTACATTGTATTTTGGATTGTTCACAGGAACACTTCTTAAATCCTTGACCTCCAAATAAGGATAATTTTTCTACAATCTCACGCAGACTTAGGTTAGTTTGTGGAACTGTTTCGGTAAATGTTGTAGTAGCTATTTGAAGAGCGTTTCTAGGTAGCCAATCTTTTATAATTCCAACTGAGGTTTCAATTTGGTATAAATTATTTTTAATATCAAATACGATCCCCACAATGTTATTTCCAGCTAATAGGCCTCTATCTACCTTAGGCACATTAACCAAAACTGTGGAATCCACTAACACGTCTTTAAATTTCTTCAAAGAAACTTCTTTCATTTTTTCAGCTGTTCTTTTCAGGTGTTTTGCAGCATTTTCCCTTTGATCTTTAATACTCTCTTCTTTTTGGTATAAATAGCATCGAATTTTCGATCCATATAATTAGCGAGTCCTGACTTGTTTATTTAATATTTTCACTAAAACAGTTAAAGGATTTGATCAAAGAACTTACATTCTTTAGGGAAATCGCCCCACAGAGTTGTAATTTTAACATCTTGAAACAATGAGGGAGAAATTTTAAGTATTTTAGAGTAAAGTTTTTCCTAGAGTAAAAATTTAAAAAATTCCTTATAGCTTTTGTTCGAATCCTGGTTCTACTCTATCATCATACCAAATTAAGTGAAAATATATGCAGCCGTTTTTGGGTTAATCTCGGACAGACAAAAATAGATTTTTTTGCGGTCCTTGTTTTATATCATCTGGAATATGTAGAATCCAATATATAAGAAAAAAAAAAAAAAAAAACAAATATAGCCTCCAATTTTATTAAGCCTTGTCACACTATTTATGGGTCAAATTTTACCCAAAGTTGATTGTTTTAAAATAACTCTTTTTGAGAGTTATTTAATATCGTACTAGAACTTTTCCTTATATATTATAACTAATTCTTGTCTAATGATAAACTTTTTTATCGAGCCGATTTCTTGTTTTACAGTACTGATCTAACCCGGCCCGATTTTCAGAGTTTTGTAAGTATGACCAAAAAACCTTTATACCGTCATTTGTCGTCTGTCTGTTCGGTAAAAATTGTAGCCAAACGGCTCAACCTAGAGAGTTGAAATTTGGCATGTTTATACTACTCTTTGACCCGCATATAGGAAAAATACTAAAACATCTAAAAAACATATTCCCCTAAAAATATAAACAAATATGTGCTCAACGAAAAAAAAAATATATATATATATATATACGTAATTCTGAGTGAATCAAATTTTTGCAAAATAAATTATTTTGGAGCGATTTTTACCAAAATTGTACAAAAAAAAAAATGTCCCACACCCTGCAGCCCAGATAGTTTAAACTAAAAATTCTAAGTAATTTACATTAGTGTGGACCGGAATAGTACAACATAAATTTTTGATCAGATTATGTTTTCGAAAAATAACGCATTTTTTGGTGTTTTTTTGTTGACGATGTAAAATATTTAATACGTTATGTAACACACTAAACCAGTAAGCTTACATAGTGTAATGGTTAGCCTTCTCGCTTCCTAATTTACAAACTTGGGTTCGCTCCCGGTCTGGGGACAATTTTATTTTTTTCTGTGTTTTTAATTTTTATTTTTTATATTATTTTGTCAAAATTCTAGTTATATTTTGGCAAATGTTTGGCAAATAATCAGTGGGAACTGTTGAAATTATTATTTAATTCTATGTTTCAATGTATACGAAATCAGCGGGGCGGAGCTTATGACTTAAAACAACCAATGGAAGTCATTGTGCGCAATTTTCAAAATCTTAATGAAACTTGCCATAAAAAGAAATACTGCACTTATTTAGAAACGTATATAACGGTATTAGGCATTGGAATTAAAATTAACAAAAAATATTTTAACAAAATTTGTTTTGGCATTCCAAATAATCATCATTCACTTACTAAATACCTGTGAAACCCTGAAATGTGTGAAAATTTACACTTCACATCAATTTTTTAGTAATGTCTTATATTAATACGTAAAGCCTATTTTAACTGTGCAATGATACAAGTTTTTACAAATTTGTTAGTTTCATAGTTGCTTTTTCAACATATTTCAACCGACCGAGCTATTCTCCACTATTCTAAATTTTGCAGTTTTTGAAAGATATGTTGGTTTATTATTATCTAATTATTATTATTTTGTTTCGCTGAAAAAAAATTCTTATGTAATTATTATATTTTTGTTATACGTGGTGTGTAAATTAAGTAACCAGACTGATTTTTAATTTTATTTTTATTCGAATAGAATTACAATTAAATATTGTCTCCTTCTAAATAACTTCCTTGGGAAGCCACACAGCGCTGGAAATGGGTCTTCCAATCCTCATAGCACTGCTGGAACTCGGATAGTGGAATAGCTTTCAGCTGGTCGAATCCGCACGTTTGCATGTTCTCGAGTGTCCCAAAATGACGTCCTTTGAGGTGATTTTTCAATCTTGGAAAGAAAAAAAAGTCACAAGGACTCAAGTCAGGCGAATAAGGAGGCTGAGGAGCCACAGGAATGTTTTTACTGGCCAAAATCTTTCCAGAAAATGGGTATCATTTTCAATCGATTCAAAAAAGTCAAGGCACCTTTCTGATGAACGGTATGAATCTGATGAATTAAATTCAACTCTTCCCCGATCATTCTGACTGTCAACCGATAATTTGAACGCACAAGATCCCGGATTCTGTCGACATTT
The DNA here is from genome assembly GCA_963971575.1 of Liopterus haemorrhoidalis. NCBI lineage: Eukaryota > Metazoa > Arthropoda > Insecta > Coleoptera > Dytiscidae > Liopterus > Liopterus haemorrhoidalis. The sequence continues at coordinate 33,498,590 of OZ020617.1, read as the reverse complement.
TCATCGACATTTCAGTTCTTGAAGAGGAAGGCCTTCCGCTGCGTGATTCATCTTCAATCAACTCTCTTCCTTCTGAAATTACCTTAAACCACCAAAATACCTGAGTCTTTGACAAAACACTGTCTCCGTAGGCCTGCTGAAGTTTTGCAAAAGTTTCCGTTGCACTGTGCTCAAGTCTGAAGCAAAACTTGATAGCACACCGTTGCTCGAAATGAATGTCACTCATTTTTAGAACGCACTAGAAAAAACTGTTTCATGAAAAAAATCGATACGGACAATAAAATTACTCTAGCGAGTTCAAACTCGTATTGAAGGCGTATCACATGTTCGCTTGCCGCCCTTCTAAGTCCCGCGTCCCAAATGTTGCCAGTAAAACGTTATGTTGCAAGTCCGGTTACTTAATTTACACACCTCGTATATTACATTTTTGAATTCTGTGTGATTTTCATGATTGCATTGTTATAAATAATATTTTTTATAATGCGTTACTCATTTTTATTGCTCAAAATTAAATTATTTACATGGCGTTAAATTGATGGATATCTATGAAAACATACACTAAGTACATGTAAAATTAACATCTTAAGATCTTGTTAAAAGTTACAGAATAGGCCGCTTAGGTGGCCTTAACTTCAAATATGGGTCTTTCAGAAAAGTGGGTCACGTCTAAGAATGACGAGAACTAGAAATTTATGGACCCGGGTACCTGCAACAATTACCCGGATATTACCCACTACCCGTTAATTACTCGTTACCCGTTAATTACCAGTTAGCCGTTAAATACCCGCTATCCGATAATTACCCGTTACCCGTTAATATATAACAATGGAAAATAAGTGTAGCAAATTTGATGTGAAGTGTGAATTTTCACATATTTAAGGGCTTTGTAGGTATTTAATAAGTGTAAGAAGTAGAGATGGGTCGTTCATGAACGAACCGGCTCACTGAGCCGACTCAGTACACTGACCGAAGTGACACGGTTCACCAAATTGAAATGAGCCGGTTCATGGCTCACTGTATAGTTTCAAGTTTCAAGGATACGATTGGTCGGGCGATTGTGAGCAGTGACCGAAGTGATCCGGATCTGGATCGATGTCATGTTGAACTTCGCGAAAACTCGGCTTGTAATGTATTATCATAAAGTGTATTATTTATTGTCATCAATTTGTAGGGCAGTTTATTTGAAACTAATAGGCTTAGTCTGTATTTTCTTACAATCATACTATATAAAAATATTAAAAATATTGCCCAAATCCCAGATGTCCGATTTATAAGGGCAATAAGCCGGATCTAAGGAAGAGCCGGCTCTAAGCGACGTCTATCTACGAGCGAACGACCGACAACCGACCGGGTCTAAGCAAGAGGCGGCTCTAAGCGACGTTCTACCTACGAACGAACGACTGACCGACCTGTGTCTCGGGATCATGTTTACAGTTCATATATTGCAAGAACCGGCTCTAAGCGACATTCTATCTACGAACTAACGACCGACCTGTGTCTCGAAAACATGTTTACTTAACCGGATCACTGAGCCGGATCAATGAACCGGCTCAACAAACTGAACGACCTCCACTGATCCGGTTCCGCAAACTAAGCCGAAATTCCCATCTCTAGTAAGAAGCCAACAGAATGCTGGATACCTAAAAATATTTTTTTGCGGACACCGTTATTTTGGACGTTTGCTATTGCAATCACGAGAAGTGAATGATCTCTTCTCGTGATCGCTGAAGACGGAAACAGATTGTTGAGCAGTTTCCGAAACGTCCGAATATATTTTATATACTCATGAAGTATTATATTATATTATCTTTTTGATACTAGTACTCATTATATTGTACTATTCTAGCCTAGTACTATCAGCAATGGCAAACGTCCAAAATAACGGTGTCCGCATAAATATTGGACCATTGCAAAATAATTTCAAAGATATTAATAATTTTTTGAGAAACATTTTTTGAACATTTTTTTCGTTATTTGAGAACTTAGAGTTTCCATTTATTTTTTTAAAACTAAATTTAAATAATAAGCCATAATTTAGACATTAATTAAAAAATAATTCATTTCTCTCGTAGGTTTTCTGCTCAGATAAATGTACATTACCTATAATTTTTTCAGATTTTTGCCAAAATCGTGTAAAAAGAAACAAATTTTAAAAATCTTTTCGTTCCTAAATCTACATACATACGTCTTAAGAGCATCATTTTGATATCACACAATAAATTTTTAAAAAATAATATTTTTTTTCAACCACTCAAACCCCAACAACATTAACCCCACTGGGAGATAGGGTAGGGAACAAAATTTTTTTGGCATATATTTAGCAAAAATCTCAAAAATTAAATACATATTGGTTTATATTTATTTCGTGATGTGGTTTTTGAACACTTAGGGCCGGTTTCTGAAAGCCTAGTTAACTATAGCCAAATAGTTAGAAAATGGTTGCTATGGTTACTTATGGGATAGGGTTACTTATGGTATTTAAATTCCGGGTACAACCTTAACGGGTCGGGTAGCGGGTACCCGTCGTCATTCCTATTTACGTCTAACCCACTTTTGGGTACATAAAAATCAAATTTATGTTTGCTGGGCTAGGGTTAACACAGATATAGCTCAAAATCAAACAAAAATTTGTGAAGACCATAATTTACTAGTTGTTTCAGTTGTACTATATTATTTATTTTTTTGTAATTTGTTGCTCATTATGAATTATTTACAAATGCAATCATTCCCTTGCGTAAACAGTATAGGATTCCCTGAAAATAAAGTTTGTCTGCTAGAACAGTGTTTCTCAACAGGTGGTCCGCGGACCACTAGTGGTCCCCACAAAAATTTTAGTGGACCGCGAGTTTTTATATGTGTTTTTGCAGTTTTTAAACATTTTTATGCACATTTTTTATGTCAATAATTTATATTTTGTTTATTTTCTGTAAACTCTCTGCGATTTTCTACAAATAAAATAAATGTATTTAGTAGCACATTAAATATATTTGTTTTCTTGCAAAAAATTGAACCAACAATTATTATTAGTGGTCCGCGTTAAAAAATTATATATTATAATGGTCCGCGGTGCGCTTTTGGTTGCGAAACACTGTGCTAGAAGATCTAACAATTATTCGTAAACAAGAAAGCTGAAAAGGACTGAAGAGTAACATGGAGGATGTATGAATGAAGCTCAAAATGTTTAAGACTTAGTACCCAACAAGAGTGAGGTATGATAATAACTATCACAACATTAAAATGCATGATATTCTGACATTAAAACTTTTTTTTTTATTTTAACTTACTATTAATTGTACTCCAGCAGCTATAATATTACCATCATTTTCAGTTTGTGAGGCCACCGAAGGCCTCATACCACTCTCAAGACTAAATGTCGAAGCATTCTTTTTTTCAACACTATTATTAATATTCACATTTAAATCAATATGCACCTCATTCTCCTCTGGAATAACCGTCTTCACGCATGGTTCTTCAACAACACTTTTTTGACTCGCGTTAGACAGTTTGCGAATTTCTGAATCTTTTTCTACACTGTTTGCTTTGTCCGACATTTTGATAGTTGTGTACTGAGCGATGGATAATTCAAAACTGATCTTTATTGTGTTTTTATCATGTAAAGATGATAAAATTATTTATAATTATCGCTGTTATCATACGCCTGATACTTGAGATAATACAGAAGTAAAATTTAGGTAGTCCGAAGGTAATTTTTAATAGTTTAGTAAAGAAGTGACGTAACGAAAGAGAGGGGGTTTGGACATCTCCCATATGCCTTAAAAACACCATTAATATTAACATCAAAAATAATAAATCAGCTGTGGCCACCACAGGACCGACCGCCATCGTAAAGTACTTATATAAAATACATTCTAGCAGCAGAGTAGAAATAACTTGGCCTAATATTTTCTAACGGATATATTATTTACCATGACCATGGAAACGTTACATATAAGTATGAAAAAATTGAGACTTGGAAAAAATTTCGAAAAATTTTACAGAAATTATTCGAAATTTTTCGTTTTATCAAAAAACGTCTCAAATAAAAGTTTTGTTTCTTTTGTTCAATAATTTTTTTAGAAATATTTTTCGGTTGTGAAATATTCAGAAAAATCTTAAAATCGACACGAGTAAACTCCCATTTTTAGTCAACCGATTTTTACCAAAAGTTGATCAACTCGTGCCATTGATGGCAGAAGCTTAAATATGAAGTTTCATAACAATCCTTTCAGCCGAATTTGCTCTGCACGTGTACACAGACAGACGGACAGACGGACAAACAGACAAACGGACAGACAGACCGACAGACATCATGCTAAAAATAGTCAAAACGTTATGTAGGAACCTCAATTCGCGGAGATCCATCGAAATCTCGAAATGTCAAAATCGGTATGATCACAATACCTCGTCGGTAAAAATTGATAGGATGTGTGAATTTTAGCACCTTTCAAGGTTTCGTAGGTATTTAGTAAGTGAAGAGGTTAACAGAAGACTGGAATACTGGATGTCTTTATTTTTGATGAATATTAGAAATATTTTTCTGAACAAAACAAAAAATTTGATAATTTTCGAATAAATAATCCAATCATAAATTCCGAGCGTACTACTCCGGTTCACATCAATGTGCATTACCCTGATTAGGAGGATAATTTGACACATTTCAGACAAAAATCGCATCAAAATAAAAATATTTTAAAACAAAATTTTTGTTTGTTAACGTTTTCTTCAGAGAAAAGACCTTTCAAGGTTTTTTAATTCAAGAATTAAATAATTAATTAATAATTCAAGAACTTTATAAAAAATATAAATTTTTCGAACAAATCATTTTCGAGAAAATAAAATGATTTCCAGAAGATTGAAAAAATATTTTTTAAATTAATACTTATTTGTTAATCTAGGTACGAAGACTTTTCATTTAATGCTCTACTTAAAATTTTAAAATAAGTTTTTATTTAACAAGCATATAATGGATGCTATATTACACGTGGGAGAAGTTTCACATAGCTATACATGCGAGTCAAATACAATATTTTATCTACAACTATATTGTTTTATCATTAGAAAAACTAGTTAATTTAATTTAAAAACACAGATATTCAGAGTGTCAATAGAACTGACGTCATCACGATAGCTACCAAATCAGCTTGAAATAAACAGTCAATCAACAATAATGTTTAAAATACTATTATTTATTGTTTTATTTATTTTATTTATTTTAACTTATAAATATTATTCTAGTTATAAAGATGGGTTATGTGAGGCGCAAATAGCTATCTTTGCTGAACGCCAAACATTTTAACTAAAGCTTGATCAAAAAAAAAAAATTACCGTGTATAAAACATTCATTATTTACGGAAGAGCACGCAGGCGCGTCCCATGAAGTGTAATATGAGCAGCTTTTTGTATTAACAGTTGGACACATAATACATTTATTATTTGATGGTCCTAGATAATAGTATAATAGGTTGGAAGACAAAATTCGATGCTAGTGTTCCACTCGCATCGAATTTTATCATTCCAACCTTGTTACAGACTCTACTTTCTCCACGACCACCAGAAAAAAAAAGAAATTTAACAAATAATTATTTTAACAAACCTTTTATTTTAACAAATGATTTATATTACATAACAAATTAATCAATTAATTAAACTTACTTTTTCATTTATTATTTGTTTAATAGTAGTTTAATTTGCCGCACATCAGCCTCTGTTTTACTACTTTTTAGGAAGTTATGTTGCATTTATTTAGTATAAACATTGCATTTATTTTAAACAGCGCGAAAGAATTCATATCTTGTAGTGAACAATAACAAATGACAACAAGCATGGAATTCTTTATTCCATTACTAGTGATGCAATGAAATACACGCAAAATTCATAAGAAGATGAGTACTTTAGAATAACATTCCAACTCTTGTGTTAGAATATTAACTTTCTGTAGTCAAAATTGGTTTTGGAATTAATAAATTCTATAGTGGTTGTGGAGAAAAATATTTATTTTTTCGATAAATACATATACTTACAGGCTCAATTGTACGAACTAATAGAATCCAAGGATGTTCATAAAATCAAATTGTTCGAATAATCGAAAGTTTAATTAAGTTTAATTAATGTTATTTCATTATTATAGTACAGGAGTCGGCAAACTTTAGAGGCTAAAGAGCCAAATTTATCCATTACGCAATCTGAAAACATTTTAAAGAGCCATAATTTTATTTTAATGCATGACTTTTTTTAGCATTATTTAATGAGTAGTGCACAAATATGTTTTATTTTATTCATTGGTATTACCAATACGCTGCATAAAAATGCATGAAAATAAAATGAGCTTTTGCGTGAAGATTTTCTAAATTTTATTCCTTATCAACTTAATTTGGAGAGCCACAAAAATATCCTTAAAGAGCCGCATGATGCTCGCAAGCCTCGGTTTGCCGACCCCTGTTATAGTACATAAAAATATTGAGAAATTTGTTTTTGCACTTTATTGGCAACCACACTTTATACAACGCCTTTTCCTTACATTTTCTCAATACAAGTTTATAATATATTTACAAGTATAGAATATATTTCTTTAAAAATATTTAAAAATAGCCCTATTAAATGCTTCAACAGCCTCCGATGAATTGATTTCATTAACTGTTTGTTCTTCGTAACAAACACAATATTTAAAATTAGAAAAAAAAAATGTTTTGGCCCGCGGTCAAAGATCCCTGGTATAGAGGATGGTACATTTAACGAAGTGTTCACTTAACCGAGCGCCTACTGCATGCAGTTCCGTCTTTACCATAAGGGCCCATGGGACACGAATCCAGGGCCCCCGGCTTGATGGGGTCCTCAAAATACCGAGGCCGTCGTTTACATGGAAAAAAGAGGAGCTCAATTTTTACTACAATTTTACTACTTTTATTAAAAAACCTTGCAAATGAATCGGCGGACTTGAGTATCTCAGCCTTGCATATTCTAATAAAAGTAGATAAATTAGAAGAAATTTTCCCGAATTTGGAAGTTGATACAAGGATATTCCTTTGCTAAATGATCACCAATTGTAGTGGAGAGCGCTCATTTTCACGGCTAAAAAGAATAAAAAATTAATTACGAACGACTATGTTACAAGAAGGACTTACTAATTTGTCATGTGCATAGAAAGTGATATCCTTCAAAAATTAGACTTCGAGGACATAACAGAATATTTTGCACAACAAAAATCCCGGAAGAAACCACCATCATTAACGTGGTCCAATTTTCAAAATAGTAATCACTTCACTTATATTTGATTTGTATAAAGCTAAATATAATAACCAATAAAGTCACTAAATAAAAGTACATAGTGATGTTTTCTCACTTTTTCTTTACTTTCTAAAAGGGCCCCAAACTCTGTGTGCTCAAGGGCGCCTGCATGGCCTAAGACGGCCCTAACTGCACGTATTTATTTTTCGATCATTGTGATTTTTCGAAGTCTTAAGACTGGTTTATAATGGATATGTTATGGATGCATAAGCATAAAAATTACACTACTTTCTTTGTTCTGTTTATTACAAAAAGATGTTTTGAAGAGCCAAACACATTGTTCAATTCTTGTGCGTTGTGTTATGGAGTTATTATAAACCAAGCTTTAGAATATTTTCTACATACGGTTTAAGCAGCTGTACATGTATGCCAAATTTCAATTATCTAGATCCTGCTGCTTGACCACAATTTGTACCATACATACAGACAGATAATTAAAACTGTTATACTTCAAAATCGGCTACGAGCTCGCAGGGCTCGCTGATAGAATTATGGATACGCTATTGGTGCAAAATATGAAACCGGACGGGAGAGTAAATGCAAATGTGTGAATATATATATAGGCCAGAGAAGTTTGATGTTTAAGATACCTGGAAAACCAAGCACTTAAGATAATTAGATGAAGGATTTGTCTGAATGAGGCCAAAAGTGAGTGAGTGAGTGATTGAGAGAGTGAATTCCGACTTAGCTGAATGTTTCTAAAATAATATGAATAAAGAACCACGCGATTACTTAGACACGTGGTTGTTTGTTAGCCGCGACGAGATGTAATGTAAAAAAGTGAAAAGATTATTTTTTTATATAACACAAAATTTTTGTTATTTTCCCTCTTCTTATATCAGCGCTCCTTGAAGAAGGTGCGACGCATCGTCTGCAGAGCCGTAGCAATGTTTTTGGTGCCTTTAGCAAATAAATGAATTTAACCTAAAATAGCGCCCTTTTTATGTTTTTTTCATTTTATTTAAGGATGTCATAATAAAGTCCTCACTTCTAAAATTCAAATATTAATAAAAAAAAAAATCACATCTGAATTACAAGTGATGATAAAAAAAGGTCTTCACTTCCGCACGATGGCGCCCCTCAGGCCTCACGCCCCTGGCACTTGCCCCGATGCCAGGACGTTGATCGTCTGCTCACTGTGTTAAGACGGCATTGAGCATAGTTATTTAGTGCAGATTATATCATCGTGAAAAGAATTTTGCTAGATCATACCATACGTAATTCTCTTTTATAATCTATTTAAATGTTCTAGATGAATAACCATGAATTGAGATTTAGTAACACACTTACTGAATGACATCAGCGGATGTGAGACACGTTTAAATATACGTGCATTAACACCATTCTGCAAGGTTTAATTAAATGTCTAATTTCACTTATAAATGCCAAGATTTATACTAGTTGCTAAATTTATGACATTAGTCAAATTATATTAGAACAATTATATACATTTACTTATTCGCACTAATCAAGGCGTTTTCATTTTGTTCAGTAACACAAAAATGTTTAAGACCACTGTTCTGTATGTCAAAGGAAGTCAAAATTATCACAAATAAAAATTTGAATAAACTTATTAAATTAGTTGAGAACAACAAAAAAACATTCATACGAAGACGAAGTAAAAAATCTGCTGTGGCCACCACAGGACCGACCGCCATCACTAAGTACTTGCATAAAAATATAATAAATATATACTAAATCTGTTACTTCTCTCGATTATGTTTTAGTTAAATTGAATGATTGTAAAAAAACTATGTATATATCTTGTGTGTATATTCCGCCAGATGTAACGGCTGATCTGTATAAACTTTTCTTTGATACTTTAGATTCATATGCAGAAGTTATTATGAAAAACATAATTATATTAGGAGATTTTAATGTGGAAACCATCACTGGTCCCAGCGGCGTAGAAGTAAATTTTCGAAAGGATAAGAAAGCTTTAGAGGTAAGAAATAACATGTCTTTTTATCATCTGAGTAATAAGAATAACATTTGTAACGTATACAACAAGCAATGGCGCAGCCTAGAGGGGGGTGGGGCGGGCTTGGGCCCCTCTCAGGACCACAGATTACACGGCGCTGCTCGGAGAGTTGAAGATAAAATTTGTTAACCACAACCAGTGGCGCAGCCAAGGGGGGGGGCGACGGGCCTGGGCCCCTCCCAGGACCACAGATTACACGGCGCTGCTCGGAGAGTTGAAGATAAAATTTGTTAACCACAACCAGTGGCGCAGCCAAGGGGGGGGGGGCTAGGCCCCTAACAGGACCAGTAGATTACACGGCGTAACTCGGAGAGTTGAGGATAAAATTTGTTAACCACAACAGTAGTTAATTTTGCAATTACTTCATTGTAAACAATTTTGCATTTTTTTTTTTGTCGTATAAATAAACATTTTTTTAAGATTTCCTACTCTTGATATAGTGATATAATTATTGTTCAAGTGAAAATACATCACTTTCCAAATATGCTCCAACGAATTATATGAAGGGGAGCGTTGATCCTTTTCCCCCCTGACACATCGACTAAAATATTCGCTCAGTCAAATGATAAAATTGTTTTAAACAACTAATTACTCGATTCAGATAAGATAAAGTGGAAATCTGACTTCGGTATAACTTTCAGAATGTCATTTTAAAATGACACCTTAAACGTGAAATACAGTAGAAATAGTAGAAATATAATAAAGAGAGTAGTTTTGGAGACAATCGCGCTCTTAAAATCGGTATTTGGTTTTATTTTGTAGATAAATGTGAATATCAATATCTTCTTAGGTATTTTTAAAATTATGATGTTTTACACACAAAAAGGACTGATATAAGTTGTACTGAACAACAGTGGCGTATTCAGAGGGGGAGGGGGCACAAGCCCCCTCTGAAGGTCCAATGAAATGAAAATTTAACAAATTTATCATAATCGTACAGCTAAATAACTTATGTATTTTACAATAATATTAAGCTATATTTTATTATGATTAGTGTTGAAATTAACATAAAATGCATG